>VZTM01032401.1:56268-223338 GCA_013400555.1 Jacana jacana
GGGCTGGTGGGGGTGGGGGGTGGGAAAGGGCATAAAAAAAAAGAAAAGAAAAGAAAAAGAGAGATACCCTTTATTATCTAGTGGGGGCAGGATGATTTCGGGGCAGGATGATTTCGGGGCCGGAGTCTGGCAAACGGGTTGTGGGAGCGGCAGGGTGGAGGTGGCTGGAAGGCAGGTAACGGCGTGTCTGTGTGTTGGGGGGCAAGTTGTTGCTGGTTAAGGACCAGAGGAGGTGAGGTGGCTGGAGCTGGGTTTGCTGGAGGGGTGGGGATGACACGGGGATGGGGATGACAACAGTGGGATCCCCACCCCGGAGGCGGTGGTCCGGGAAGGGAGCTGAGATTTGGGGAGGCGAGAGCCAAGGGAGAGGGGATCTGCGGGAAAGGAGATCTCCCTCCTCCCAGCGCTCGTTGGAGCGAAAATGTAGCAAACTGTAAGAAAAAGGGGGATTAAAAGAAAAGCAACCAACAAAACAAACCCAAAGGAAAAACAACAAACCGCCAACTTTCACTCCCTGGTTTGTGAAGAACGTCGAGGGCTGCGCTTTAGAAAGCCGAGCTTTGCTGGAGGGGAAGGCTTGGGACTTGTTTGCCTGGCGTTATTCTTAAGGGTGGCAGTTTGAGGGTAACAGATTGACTCGGTGCCTCCTTAGCATGGCTTTTTTTGTTGTCTTTTGTGGTTGTTTTGGGGTGGGTTTTTTTTTCCCTGTACGTGTTTGCATGCGGTGAAGGAGGATCGGAGTCCGGGAGTTAGAGCCCGTATTGTCGGGTATCCTAGCAGCCTGCTTTCTTAAGGGAAAAAAAAAAAGCCAGAAGAGAATAGTTCCTGTTGCTGCGTTCAATCTGATTGCTCTCACTTGGGTGCGTGTTTCAAGGGTCTCTCTCGTAGGTCCAGTCCAAAACGTGCTCATCCAGCACAGCCATTGCGGAGCCTCCTCTAATTGTTGGCGTTATTTGTTGGTTTGGTGGTATTATTTGGGGTGGTTTTGTATTCATTTACCGTTTCAGCCAGCAGGGGAGGGGAAGGGGAAGGGGGGGGGGGGGGGTTGATGAGGCAGGGGGAACATGCTGAAATTTGGGGGGCCTTTTCTCTGGGCTGGGTGTCTCTGCGCCTCCGCTCTCCCTCCCGCCTTCGCGCTTCCAGGTGCGTTGCGGGTGTGCTCGGAAATCCGTGCCGCCGCTGTGCGTGCCATCGCTGTCGGTGTTTGCTTGTGCTGAGAGGGGGAAAGAAGAAAGGCTCTGGTTTTTTTAACGAGCAGCACAAGTGTTGTGTGTCGTTGGGTGACTTCTCTACCGTGGCGGCTGAGCTAGATGCGTGCCCCGTCCGCGTTCTCCTAGACGGGGGCAGATGTAGATTTTAGGCAAGTATGAAGAGATGGAAGCTTTTGAGGGTGATGAGGAAGAGGGGTGGTGGTGGAGGGAGGGTTTGAAAAAAATAATAAAAAAAAAGAAATAAACTGCTGTGAACTGACCTGCAACTTTTCAGTGGCATAATTTAACTGCACGCTGGGTTTTGTTGGGTTGGGGTTGGGTGTTTTTTTGTGTCTTAGCAGCCTTCGTCACGGATGGAGGCAAGTTTGTGCGCACAATTAGGCTTGCAAATTGCTAATCTCGCCCTGAGTTTGCCTCTGGGTTCCCAGCTGGGCATGGTTTACCTTGAGAGCTGTGGTATCAGCACTGTCAGAGCATGCTCCGGTGGGGAGATCGGGGGTGTTCTATTTTTAATACTATTTAACGAAGATGCTTCTCACTCTGCGATATCCGAGGCATAATGGAAGAGCAGAGCAATGATTGGTTATGGATACTGGAAAAGGAAAAAATGCAAAGGTAACAAGGGGAACCCCTCAAATATTTCTATCAGATTAATGAAAGAAAATGCAGCTGTGCGGGGAGGGGGTCAGATTGGCCGGTTTTAGGTTGAACTGTTTTGTGGTGTCTAGGATGATTTTAAAATTTTCATTGAAAAAGTTGTATGAAGCAGTCTGTGGAGAGGACCTGATTTTGTGCTGTTGATCAATCTGTTTGTGTGTGGGTATGCTGAAGTTGAAGGAAGCATATTCTGGTTTAACTGTTTTTTAATGGTGAAGTGTCTTACAAGGGAGTAGCGCTAGGGCGCATCTTAGAAATACCTAGGTTTGTTTTCTTGTGCTCTCCAGCTTTAATAATTAATTATTCTTTATTGGTAGCCTCCTGAAGCGGGAGCTTGGAGTTTTTATTCCTTGCAGTTAAAAGTTAATTCAGCTGATGCAAAAAAAATAATAATCATTAAAAAAATCATTGTTGCATGTAGTGCTCGTAGGAGGCAAAGAGCAGCTGTAAACCTTTGGTGATACATCTGTAAAGGGAAATGCCTATAGATGATAACTGCAGCGTATTCTATTAAGCAAGATGTGTATAGATACTTTGAGGGAAAAAAAGCCCAATTCAGTTCCGTGTATCTGTAGTCAGAAATACATTTATGAGCTGTTTGCGACAATCCACGCGCCCCGAATCACATAGAGGAGCTCCCCTGGATTAAAGATGAATTCTGTGAAATGACTGTACTTGCTCTCTGTTGCCTATGTTTTGGCAGGTTGGTTGGTTGTCTAAGAAACGGCTGAGAAACCCCTCTGCAAACCCCCCTTTTTTTTCAGGCAGTTCTTTCTGCTCTGTGCTGGTCCTTCTTTGACCGCCCCAGGGCTGTGGGTGCCAGCCAGGGGTGCTGGGGTGAGGGTTGGACTGCATGGTGTCGCTGGAGAAGAAGTTACCTAAGGGATGTATAAGGCTAATAAAGGAAGCCCGTAAGGAGATGTTTGACCCAGGTGTAGTGACAGATCTTGGAAGGGGACAAGCACAGTGCAGCAGTCACTTTTTGAAACTTCATCCCGATGGAGGCAAACTGGGGGGCCAAATCGTATTTCTGATGGTGCTGGGGGCTTTCCTGGGGTTATTTGCATGATGATAGTAGACTTGGCCTGATAAATCCCTGCTCCTAAATGGAATTTCTGGGAACAAGTAGAAGGAAAAAAAATCCTCTGCGCTCTTGGCTTCCTCCCAGGTTATGATTTTAACACCGATAAACTTTGAATGGATCGGGGTTGGGGGGGGGGAAAGTGTGCTAATTCTGGGATGTTTTACTTCGAGCTTGCCTTTCCTCCTGGAGGCATTGCTCTCGCTGTGGTCAGTGGGAGCTGTAAATCTGGAAGCGCGTCCGGGCTTTGGTTCAGGGGTTTGAGCCGCGCTAAAGACAGAACCCGGGGACAAATCTCCAGCAGCTGCGAATCGATGTAGTTCCATGGGTTTTAAGAAGAGTGTAGGTTTACACCAGCTGATGGTACGCCCCTCTGCTCGTACCCTATGGGATATGTAACTTGCATGAAGCGATATTACCGATTTTGATGGCGTTCAGAGGAGGAGAAGGGGTTTGGGCAGATTGGCGAGTCCTTCTTCACAGGGTGCTGCTCGTGAACCAATGGCTCGATCCAGTGAGTGCTCCCAGCTCGGTTGCAAAGACAATCTGTAATGCGCGCCATTGTTTAAAGCAGATGCTATTTGTTTTAAGTAATCTATTTCCCCCCCCCCAAAAAAACCCCTTTATAGATTGGCCAGTTGAGAAGTAATGTAACTGCCCTGCAATAAACTTGCAAAATCCCTCTGTCCCCGTTGGTTTATTAGATTTGCAGTTCTGTATTAACGTTCTCAGCAGGTGGTAGGTCAAGCAAACGGGTCGCTTTTCCTTCTAGAAGATTGGAGAGCTCATCCAAGGAGTAAGACATGGCAAAGGCTGTGTACCTTCCAGGGGAGAGCGTTTGGTTGCGAAGAACTTGAAAGTGCTGTGTGTGAACGTCTTTGTATCTGCACGGTAACGTGCCTTCCTAGGGTGCCTTCGGTTTGGATGACAAACCGCAGCCCAGGTAAGTAGGATTTTCCCCATTTTTGAGGCTGGGTGCGTTGAATTGCAGGTGAATGATGGCAGCGGTCGGTGAGGTGGCATATCTGGCCTTTGACAAGCCGTCAAATGAGACCTCCGGTCGTAGCTCCAGGGTCACCGCTGGAGGATGAGGCTCCCTGATTAATAGCTGGTGTTTGTTTGGTTTTCTGATCTTTCCGCTTCATACCTGAAACCTTGACTTCCAGGACCCTGTAGGCATAAATGAAATTTACATCTTTGTTTATTAGCATGTATTTCATTTTTATGTAATCATTTAAGGGTAAATGCTTCTAGCAAGGAAATACCTCCGGAACAAGTGCAAGGAATGACTCTCTTGTCTGGTCCTGGTTTCTTTTGGAAATATATCAAACCTACTTAAACGTTCAGGTAGAGGTACTGGTGACTCTTTGTGGACGGGATATGTTCTTCTTGCATCCTTGTTTAAGAAGGAGACTTAAATCACAGCAACAGCCGCTGTGCTTTACCTGAGTATGCCAGTGGGCATTTCTTAGACTATAAAACTACGGCGCTTTTAGTTTTACTCAGGACTCATTCCTTGGTAAATGGCACCCACGATGGGTTCTTGCCAAATAAGTCCTCATTTGTCAGTGAAGGTCCAAAGCCTTTGGTCACAGGATGTGTGAGGTAAAGCTGCACATCGTTTCTCAGAGTTTTTAGACTCGGCGTTACCTCCTGGGGTGGTTTTACAGCAGATAAACCCGCTGATGCATTGCCAGTGGCCCTCTTTAAGGGTGTTCCCTGTGTAGAGCTCTCCCATGGCTTTCTGTAGTTTATCCTCATAAGAATGCAGGAATGATCTATATTAATACTTAATGTGTGGCATATGCAGTCCAAAGTTACAGATTGCATTAATTCTGGGGGAGGAGTATCAGAGCTCTCTGTCACCTTTATGGGAAATAAAAAACCCAAAACAACAAACACTTCCATACTGTCCTGCTGTAATTGCTTTCTTCTACCTGTTAATAACGTTCCTGGTTTTTACCACCACTGCCTTTTTGGCTCTTGTGGTTTCCAGGCTTTCAGTTGATCCTATCACCAGTGTCCTTCTTTGTGGTTCCTCGGAAAAAGGGGCTGTGGGAAAAGGTCTCCTTCCCTTCAAATCTATCGGCTTGTAATCGCACGGTGAGATCTTTACACCCTGGTCCATCGTTCTGGATTCCTAAATAAGTAACAAGCTGATGGTTGAAAACGTTCATCGCTCTTTTACACACATCCCCCCAGTTCCTTTTTCACTGAGAGGAGGAAAGCGGACTAAATTCGGGAGGAGATACAGGGAGACACGGAGTGGACGAAAGACCCTATTTAACAGGAATGAGTTTGTAAGGGCTGCTAGGATGAAGTATTTATTCCCTTCTGGGATGAACACGGTGAAAAATATTAGATGGTCTGCGTTTTTTTTTTTCCTGTTAATGGTGAAGAGAGAGAGAGAAGTGGGAGAGGGTGGTAATGGCAGAGAGGAGGCTGGAGCCGAAACGCAGAGGGTGTAGTTAGGCAGGGACAGCTGGGAATTCGGAATTTATAGGATGGGGGATATCCAATGACTTTCTGAAGCAGGGGATTTAGAGTATTTTTTTTCCTCCCTGGCAGTATTTCGGAGGGGGAAAGCCTGTCAAACTGTTCTCTGGGCAGACACGGTCACACAGTGTATGTTGAAGCACGTAAGGTGAGAAGGGCATTTCTATAAGCAAAAGGAAATGTGTTTTGTAGAGAAACTGGGGCGCTTTTAGGCTTCTTTCTCCGAATTGGGTGTCTGCTCTTGATCTTTTCAGGCCAAGAGTCACAGTTAACAGGAAGAGTACCATAAGAAAGCAAAGTCCTATGGAAAAAATATGCTTTAACTTAATGCTTTCTAGTATATTTTCTCATTTAGTCTTAGGCAATACTATGATTTATTTATGAGCTGTTTATACAGTGCCCGTGTTAAAATTACAGAAGCTTAGTAACAGCTTCCAACTGATTAAACTTTTCCCTAAGTTGGATGCCTTTAAGCTTTTGAGTCAAAGGAAAGGTTATAGGGTCAGCAGGACAGTGATAAAAACCAAAGATCAGCGATTAGGCAAGAAAACCCTAAACCACAACACACACACACACCCCACACACCCCCCCATGCCCTTTCTGCCACTGCTAAATACTCTGGGGTTTATTTCTCAGGGTTTGTGTCTTCTGTTTGCAATCTGTGCTGCAGCATAAATGTCAAATAAGTAAGAACCCACTACTTCCAAGCTTCTGTTTCCTCCCGGCTTTTATGGCCACACAGCAGTGATGTTTTATTAGTTTGGTTGGGTTTTTTTTTTGCTGGGTTCGTAAAGTCACCAGAGCCGTTTTTGTATTGTAGGAATTGAATTCCGTGTGCCTGAGCAACCCATAATTTAGGCACTAATGAATCCTCTCACGGTGTCTGTGTGTTGCCTTCATTCGAGTCCGTTTGGGGCACTTTCCTTGGCAGGGAGCACCCGCGTCTCGGTTGTGGTGACTTGTGGAGCTTTTAATGGTGCGAGGCTGTGTTTCCCCTGAAGAACCTTGTCTGAGATTTGCTGCTGAGCAAAGAGGGATGGCGAGGCTTTTTGGTTGGATGAAGCCAAGGCAGGTGAACTACAGTGATTAGAAGCACGATGAAACTCTTGCGCCGTTAAATGCTCCGTGCTAATTAATACGGGATTGGAAGGGATGTTTTACTGGGCAGCAGGCTGCTCTCCTGTGAAAATAGGTACAGAATGCTCCCCTGCTGGAGAATGTGCCCACTTTGGGCTTTTTGAGTGCTTGTGCCGTTGGACTTTGTTTTGAAATGCTTTGCTTTCAGCTGCACAGAAGGAAGTAGTAAATTGCGGTGTAAATTTGCGGTAAAAAACCCTAAACTTCAAGGTTTTTCCATTTTCAAGAGGCCGTTCCATTCCTAAATACATTGCCACTGGGGCAACGTGGAGAATCGTTTGAATGAGCTGACTGAACGTATTATAAAGTGTTTGTCATGGAGTCAGGAATGTTTATGGTGTCATAAAAGCTTGAGGAGAAACACATCGAATAAATTGGTCCCTTCTAAAGGCTCGGTGCAGATTTTAATGGAAGCCCGGGCGGCGTTTGATAGCTTTATAATTCGTGTACTTTATAAGCCATGAAATCTGAATTGAGGAGGTCTGACTTTCCTGGTTTTGGGTTTTGCTCCTTTAAGAAAAATTCAGAGCTTTCTGCTGCCAAGAGAAGACAAAAAAACCCAAAAAGAAGGCAAATTGTGAGCACAGATCTAAAAGGAGACCTTAGTGAGTAACTCAGGGCATCTTTCAAGTGCCGTATTTCATAGCCCAGGCTACCACGAAGAAAATGACAACAAATTCATTTGTGATTCAGGTATGATTTTTGCAGAAGCTTTAATTTGTAGAAAACAAGTGTAACTGAACGAGAAAAATCCGTTGCCTTTAGCAGCATGATGTGTCTCGGTGCGCTTTTCCACCCCGGTGTTGCGATCTGTTCTGCACCCGAGCAGCAAAGCGGGAGGGTCTCTAGTGACAAGAGCTGTGGCAAGCAGAACCCTTATATCTGATGGAAAATGAACACTTTTGTTTAATCTGTGTGATTGACCGACTGATGAAAATGCCATCATTTGAAAGAAGCCCTCGACTGACCCGCTTCTTGAAGTAACCACCTCAAAAGCGGAGGCAGAGCTAAAAGGGGGTGGTGGGGTAAGGGGTTGTAATGGAGGATCAGTGGTCAGTCTGGGGCTTCTAGTGTGAAATCAGGTGG
Source organism: Jacana jacana (assembly GCA_013400555.1). Lineage (NCBI taxonomy): Eukaryota > Metazoa > Chordata > Aves > Charadriiformes > Jacanidae > Jacana > Jacana jacana. The sequence goes on from VZTM01032401.1 coordinate 63,937, forward strand.
TGGCCCACCAGGATTAGGTGGGCCACCAGAATTAGAAGGACAGCAAAGGCAAGGAGAACTTTCAGGAGATGTTTCCCGCACATGAAGTAACTGGAGCTTTGGATCACCTAGAAAACAAGCATAGATGTGTCACCTCTTTTCAGTATAGTTTCTTGTCTGATTAAAAAAAATATAATAATGATATTATTATTTTAAAATCTATCTAAAAATTCCTTATACATGTGATAAGGATTCCATCCTCTTTGCATGGTGGATCAGGACAAAGCGAGCACTCGACTGCAGTCGCACTTGGTCTTCTCAAATGTGAGGTTCTAGGCACTGGGGGTGATCTGTGGCTGCTGAATGTTGCTGTCAGTGGGTTGCTCCTCTCTGCCACCTGCCTGGGAGAACAGAAAGGCAGAAAAGGGAATTTTTGGCAAGGTGTGAGGGCAGCACAGGCTAGGATGATACTTCTTAGCTTAATGTCAGGGCATGGAGCTGATAGGTGAGTCCTGGGGAGCTGTGCAAGATGATGGGCTCTGTAGCCAGTTCTTTCATGAGGATAAGTTGGTTTCTCTCTTGGTAGCTCTTGTCTCTGCAGTGCCAGTAACCTCATAAATTAGTCAGGTGTTTACTGGAAATAGCGTAAGTGCCCCGTGACTACGTAAATTCACACCTTTCTGTGAAGGGTTTCGGATTAAGGATTGATAGAAGAGAGCAGATTATGAGACACACATCTCAGGCTGTGGTTACGCTCCCGGTATCCGTACAGCCGTAGTTCTGGGGCTGTGGTTTCGGCAGACACCCCGTCCTCTCGTCCCGATGGTTTCCGCAATGCGGGAGGAAGATGCGGCAAGCACCTACCTCTTTCAAAGCCCACGTATTTCTTTGATGTGTTTGTCACTCCTCAAGGGTTTGGTTTGTGTTTGGGTTGTTTTATTTTTTTCAGGAAGGAGAACAGAGAACATCATTTGTACTCACAGAGGCTAATTATTATAATTCTTCCTCTACAGATCCTTTCTTAGAGAGCTGTATGTTTAAAGAATTGCTGCTGACTCTTTCCTGTGCTCAGTGTCCAGGCAAGGAAAGTCAAACTGGGGATTCTTTTGGTGCCTATTCCTTTCTGTGTTTATTTAATAACATACGCTCGTGTCACTTCTTTATTCGTGTCAGGCACTTCAAAGCCATCTTCAATAAAACTGCGTCAGTGGGAGAGCCTGTCAGAAAACAAGGCAGTAAAATATCGGCGCTTCTTAACAAAACCCTTCTATTGATTAAACAGCACCATTTCAATTGGGGGAGAAATTAAATCAGTTCTGATTATTTCAGTACCGTGAGAGCCGCTGCAGCAATGACCGATTCTTTGACTTGCCTAAAAAATGACAGCCGACCGAGTGATTCGGTCGTGTTTTACTGGCGAATTCTGCGCCCTGGAAATGTGCCGGCGAGATTTGGGTTGATTGGAGATCACCCCAGAGGAGGAGCGCACACACCACCCAATGCATAGTTAAACAGAATCACAGAACCACAGATTATCAGGGATTGGAAGGGACCTTGAAAGCTCCTCCAGTCCAATCCCCCGGCTGGAGCAGGAACACCCAGAGCAGGTCACACAGGAACGCCTCCAGGCGGGGTTGGAATGTCTCCAGAGAAGGAGACTCCACCACCTCCCTGGGCAGCCCTTTCCCCTGGAATCCATCCTTTATTACCTATAGTCAGGAGTTGGAAAATGAGACTGGCAGATGATGGTCTGACATACTGGTGCTCTTCAGAACATCAGCCTCATGTACGAGCAGTTTCAATGTCTGGTCACCGCCAGACAGATGATGTTAATACAAGGAATACAGAGGCTTGATTTTTATTTATTTATTTTTGTTGGTTTGTTCTGGGGACAGTAACTGGAGGTGCTATTTTTCTTAGGCGTTGTAGAAGTGGAGACAATCTCAGGTAGCCTTACAACCTCAGCAGAGAGGATGAGGAAGATGGCAGGAAGCTAACGTTTGAGTCTTGTGGCCGCAGCGGAGCGTGTGAAGCCCAGCACACCGAGGTTCGGAGACTCGCTGCGTCCTTAGGCGTAGCGTAGGGACAAGGGATCTTCCTTAGAACCCCTGGGTAGCTCTGAGGTAAAGGTCACTGAAAGCCCAGGATGTTAAATATTGAAGGAATTCACTGCAGTCCTGATAGAAACTCTTTTCTTTATTCTCTTCCTCGCGTCCTCTGACCATTCTTAATTCTGGCCCTTTCCTTTCCTAAGTTGTGCCCCGGGTGTCAACTTCCCTGTGTTGAAGTGACCATTCTGACTTGGGTTTTCTTCATTTTCTTGCCTTTCCCAGCTTTTCTTCCTTACCTCCGTCTACATCAATTGCTTGCCCCTGTTTGAAACGGCCCGAAAGCTTTGATTTATTCACCGTATCGATCTGTGCTTTTCAGAATGGCTTCATTCTGTGGATATTTGGACAGTCCTCTTACAGAACCATCTAGGTTGGAAGGGACCTTTAAGATCATCAGGTCCAGCATGAAGCAGACCATCATTATTCAGAGTATGCCGGTCCCCAGGTCTCTTGGGCTTTGTTTTGGTATCTTTTCAGGAGGGGGTACCAAGCCAGCTGTGACTGCGTCTGGGAAACAAAAGGGTTTGTGGTGGAATCTAGAAGGCCTTGTTCTTCTGGACTCTTTGATGTCTGTAGCTCATAGAGCAGTGCAGCTGGGGCTCTTTGGGGGCTCCATTCGAATCCAGTAGCTCTGCAGAATCACCTATGTGTTTATTCCTGGAAAAAAGTTGTGTCCTGAGTTCTCTCTTTACGTAGATTTGTTTTCTTGAATTAGTGATGTTTTCAATAAACTTCCCATGTCAGTTGCTTGGAAACTAAAGTGTAACTGAAAATGACACAAAATTAAATGCCTTTGATGGTGTGTTTGTTATCAAAGGCTTTGTGCACGTAGGCTCTCCGACCTCTCAGGTCAGGCTTTGCTTTCTGCGGAGCGTGCGGGACATCCCGACAGCCAGCTTGATCTTCCAGCTTCCAGTGCGTTCCCTTACGGGCAGGTCACTGTGTCACTGCTGTGCAATGAAAAGAGGAAAGAAAGATGGATGGGGTTCTTCCATGGCAAATATTGTGTCCAGTTCTGGGCCCCTCAGTTCCAGAGGGACAGGGAACTGCTGGAGAGAGTCCAGGGCAGGGCTACCAAGATGATGAAGGGAGTGGAGCATCTCCCATGAGAGGAAAGGCTGAGGGATCTGGGTCTCTTGAGCTTGGAGAAGAGGAGACTGAGGGGTGACCTCATGAACATTGATAAATCTGTCAAGGGTGAGTGTCAGGAGGATGGAGCCAGGCTCTTCTCAGTGACATCCAATGACAGGACAAGGGGCAATGGGTGCAAGCTGGAACAGAGGAGGTTCCACTGAAATAGGAGGAAAAACTTCTTCATGGTGAGGGTGAGGGAACCCTGGCAGGGGCTGCCCAGGGAGGTGGTGGAATCTTCTCTGGAGACATTCCAACCCCACCTGGAGGCGTTCCTGTGTGACCTGCTCTGGGTGTTCCTGCTCTGGCAGGGGGATTGGACTGGATGAGCTTTCAAGGTCCCTTCCAATCCCTGTGATACTGTGATTATTTCATATCTTGTGCCCATGCACTTGTTGAATAAGCTTGGGAACCCCACTAAAAGCTGAAGGTTACGTAGACTTATGATTTGGATAATAGCAATTGCGTAGCTACAGATGCTGGTCAGAAGTGGAAGGGACTGGTGGTTACCAGCCAGGACATCTAGCTGTCTGCATTTGAGGACCTATAGTAAACACGTAACCCATTTTTTGTGACATGCGTATATAGAAGGTCCTTGTAAAGAGAGGGAAGTAAAGGAACTGTTGGCTGAAATTTCTCCCTGAACTGAGAGACTTGTGCCTTTGAAGGAGCCCGGGTTGCTGCCATCATCTGAAGGTTGACATTTGTTTTTCCTGGAAATCTAATCTTTGTTTCTTTGTTGTTTTTGGTTTTTTCCCCCCCTCTTCTCATTCATTGTTGCTGAAATGTAGCAGGACAAGCGCCTGTACTCAGCTGCCAATTAGGGGTTTAATTCAGCTCTTTGTTTTTCAGTAATCTGATTGCCATCACTGTGCCTACTTCACTAATTGCCCTCTGTATTTTGGCAGTTTATTATCAAAGTAACATTCCCAGTATTCCGAAACCTAATAGAGAAGCGATGGCAGCAGTCCCAACAGATGATGTATAGTAGTTATTTACTGGGTTTGGGGTGGGTTTTTTTTGTGAGTTAATCTCCAGACTGATGGACAGTCAGCTCAGTTATCTCCCAAGCAGCACTGGATTGAAGAATCTCTTACCAGTTAAAGACAGAATTCTGTGTTGTGTGGAGTGGCTCCATGTTTTAGGGGAATGTCATACTAACAGGTTGTTTATTCCGCAAACGATGGTGCCAGGACTCTGTCCTCAGTGTACTTGGTGATAATTGAAGTCTTGAGTTGTTTGCTAAAGAGATATCTGTGATTTTTTTGAAAGCCTGTGTGTGAATGTCTGTAGTAGCACAGGCTTGGAATGCAGTGAGATGGGCTTCTTTTTTCCCGTAGCCTGGGTTTAAGTGGACTGAAGGAAAGCTCTTGCTTTTCACTGACTTAATTCTCTAGTCTTAATCCCTGCAAATAAAGGCATGAAAATATTAGTCCCTATAACCCCACTGCTGCAAGTCGGAGAACTGTGTAACTGGCTTTTGTTTCTGTAGCGGGGAGCCTTTATGGGTAGAAGATCCTTCCAAAATGTGCACCCACATATTTTGTAGTCTCTTAAGGCACGGCATTTTTATTTCTGAGTAAAACTAAGTCGGGATGTTTCCCCAATGGCTGCGTTACGGGTCTGCTGCTGAACTGCCTTTCCTCTGCAGCGGACAGGAGAAGAACTGCATGGCATTGGGAAGACAGACAGGCAGGATACTTGTTTTGGGCTCTCTGTTAAGAACATATGTTGGAAGAGGTGAACTCCTGTTAGGTGTATGGGAAGCTGGGGGAAAAGTAACATTGCTTTGTGTCCTTCAGCCCACCAGAGGTGGTGCAAAATGCAGTCTTCACAATCCCCGCTCTTGTGCTCACTGGTGTCAGCTAGATGAAAAGAAAATTCATGGTTGAGAACTTACTGGGTTGTTTTTTTTGGCTGGCATTCCAATAAAGACAAGATGTGGAAAAAAACCCTGAACAAAACAACCCACAACCAGCCAACAACAGGAAAAAAAAAACCACCCCAAGCTTAAGCTGGGAAGAATGACACTGGGCTAATACTGTTACTGGGAATACTACTGGAATAGAACAAGAGGGAACGGCTTCAAGCTGCAGCAGGGTAGGGTTAGGCTGGATATTAGGAAAAAAATTCTTCCCAGAAAGAGTGTAATGAGTGGAAGAGCCTGGAATGGGCTGCCCAGGGAGGGGGTGGATTCCCCATCCCTGAGTGTGTTTCAGAGTAGATTGGATGTGGTGTTGGGGGATCTGGTGTAGGGGAGAACTTTGTGGAGTGGGGCTGATGGTTGGACTCAATGATCCCAAGGGTCTTTTCCAACCTGAATGATTCTCTGATACTATGAATTGTCAGAGAATTAATAGTATATGGCTTTGTAGGTGAGTTTTTTCTAGTGATGCCTAGCTGTGAAGGGTGAAGAGTCTGGCTGTATTGGTATTGGACCAGTGGAGATCTGTTCCTCTCTGCCCTCCACAGCCTGGAGGTGATGGTGTCATAGTCAACACATGCCTGTGTACTTCAGGAGACAAAAGAAGACCCTCTTGTAAATTGGCTGATTAGTCTGGCAGGATAGGACATGTGTTCACTGAGTCATTAGTAGAAAAAAGTGGCTTCTGCCATTTAAATATTATAGAATCGTTAGAATTGTGTAGGTTGGAGGGGACCTTTCAGATCCTCTCATCCAACCATCAACCTCACTCTGATAAAACCCATCACTAACCCATGTCTCTCAGCACTGGGTCAACCCGGCTTTGCAATCCCTCCAGGGATGGGGCCTCAACCCCTGCCCTGGGCAGCCCATCCCAAGCCTTCACAACCCTTTCCTGAGAAACATTGCTCCTGATCTCCAACCTGAACCTCCCCTGGGGCAACTGGAGGCACAGGCAGTGAAATACCATGACAGTTTTTTTTTCAGGAAACTTCTTTTTCAGTACTTCCAAATGCCTGTCTGAGGTCATTTGTGTAATTTTAGGTTATTCTTTTCCAGTCAAGGTTTTAAAAAAAATGGATGTCTTAAAGAAAGGGGGCCTTTTGGACAGTAGCAATAGCTACAAATTTGAATGCTACAGATAGTACCATTCAGCAAGCTGTATACTGTACCAATCACAAAAAAAACCCCAGCTTTCCAAAAAAATGCATTTTCCAAAATACAAAGACAGATAAGTGGGTGTTGTGAGCGAGTAACATGGAACAGTTTCGGGAAGAGAATGATCTGCCATGAGACAGCAACTCAGAGGAAGATAGTCAAGCAGTAGAAATCCCTATTGTTTAATTTCCTAATTTTTTTTTTCTTCCTAACATCCTCCAGCTCTGAATTTCCCTTCCTCCTGTTCAGCTTTAAAAGAAGCGTGGATGTCCCCTGGGAAGGAGAACAGGCAGCCAGCCATCCCTCATCAGTGTGAAACTTCTTAACAAACCTTCATTTGGGAAGGGAATAGAAGAAAACAATCAATCAAACAAACAAACAAACAAACAGAAGTAATTGTTTTTAAACAACAACAAAAAAAGCACTTTTGGCATCATTTGCGCTCCCTGATGAAAAGTCAGCTGTCCAGCCACTAACTGTGGTGATCGGCAGCGCGTGGCTGTACTGCGTGGTAGACAGCGAGGTATAAATGAATATTCACAGAATCACAGAATCTCAGGGGTTGAAAAGGACCTTGAAAGCTCCTCCAGTCCAATCCCCTGCCGGAGCAGGAACAGCCAGAGCAGGTCACACAGGAATGCCTCCAGGCGGGGTTGGAATGTCACCAGAGAAGGAGATTCCACCACCTCCCTGGGCAGCCCCTGCCAGGGTTCCCTCACCCTCACCCTGAAGAGGTTCCTCCTCATATTGAAGTGGAACCTCCTCTGTTCCAGCTTGCACCCATTGCCCCTTGTCCTCTCATTGGATGTCACTGAGAAGAGCCTGGCTCCATCCTCCTGACACTCACCCTTGACAGATTTGTAAACATTAATGAGGTCGCCCCTCAGTCTCCTCTTCTCCAAGCTCAAGAGACCCAGCTCCCTCAGCCTTTCCTCCTATGGGAGATGCTCCACTCCCTTCATCATCTTGGCAGCCCTGCCCTGGACTCTCTCCAGCAGTTCCCTGTCCTTCTGGAACTGAGGGGCCCAGAACTGGACACAACATTCCAGATGGGGTCTCAGCAGGGCAGAGTAGAGGGGGAGAATATTCCTGGCAAGGCTTTGAAAAGCACCGGGAGCCAGTTGGAACCCAGGTAACAAAGGCACACTTGAAGTTAAGTTGAGCTGCTTGTCCTTCCTGATAGCCCTGCTGGGTTTGCATCAGCACTATGTGGCATGTTTTAAGGAGTGTACAGCTGATGTACTCAAGCCCCAAGATACCCCAGAGACATACTCCTCCTCTCCAAGTGGAGACCTCCCCCTCTGCTGTGCACTGGGGAGGCCACAACTGGAATCCTGCTTCCAGTTCAAGAGAGACAGGGAACTACTGGAGAGAGTCCAGCGTAGGGCAGCAGAGATGATGGAGGGGTTGGAGCATCTCCCTGGTGAGGAAAGGCTGAGAGAGCTGGGAGTCTTTAGCCTGGAGAAGAGAAGGCTGAGGGGAGACCTTCTTCATGCTCCCAAGGATCTGAAGGGTGGGTTGAAGGTGGGGGGAGCTGGGCTCTTCTCAGTGGTTCCCAGTGACAGGATGAGGGGCAATGGGCACAAGCTGGGACACGGGAAGTTCCATTGGAACATGAGGAGGAATTTGTTTGGGGTGTGGGTGTCAGAGCCCTGGCAGAGGCTGCCCAGGGAGGGTGTGGAGTCCCCTTCTCTGGAGACCTTCCAGCCCCTCCTGGATGCAGCCCTGAGTGCTGTGCTCTGGGCAACCCTGCTTGAGCAGAGGGGTTGGACTGGATGAGCTCTAGGGGTCCCTTCCAGCTCTGACAATTCCCTGATTCCATGAAGTGAAAGATGAGAGGAGGATTTGAGAAGTGTAGGTGCTGCTGGTCAGGCTGGTCGAAGGAGTAGCAGCAGTCTACTCTCAGTGCTGTGTGCTTTAGTGATTTTAATTTTTTATATTAGTTTGTTAGTTATTTGAGTTTAAGTAGCTGAAATGCCATCACCTGAGCGTTTCCATGCTGATCTGCCTGCCTGTTTTTCCCCACGCTGACTCTCAGCGTTACAGCGCAGGCTTGCACGCCGCCTGTTTCTGCGTTCCTTTCTCTTAGGGAAACAAATCCGAGCCATTAGTAGAAATTGTGTGTAAGTGCTATTTCAGTCTAATTAGATTTATGACAAAATGGATCCTGAAGACAGTATTTTGCATAAATAAAAGCATTTCCCTTGCTCTTTCCTTTTCCTGCCGCCTATCTTAAGAGAGTAGTTCCCAGAACGTTTTGATCCAGAGGCTGCGGTTAATGGTACTGTGCTTCAGGGGGTCACACAGAAGAAGCATGAAAGGTTTTTCCTCCTTATTCCTAGTATTGTTAATCCAGAAGTTCCTCATTTTTTTCTTGTTACAGGCCCTACCTCTCCATGTATAGGTAAACAATGTTGTTAAGTATGCTCACAGTTTCCTTAGTGGCTCCGTTCCCTACACACGCACACGAAAAATGCCATCTGAGTCCTGGCTTTAAAGGGGGCACCAGAGAGTGGAAGATGCTGGAGAACGATGGCAAATGCACCCGGGGAAGGGCATGCTGGCCACCCTTCTACCTCTTGTTTCAACACACTTCTTTACTCCTTTCACCTCTGTATTCAGTGTATATTGTGAGTTCTGGGCACCTCAGTGCAAGAGGGATATCGAGGTGCTGGAGCGAGTACANCCTGGAGGGAAATGTATATTTTTTGTATTTATATGCCCTGAATGTGGGGTTGGGGTTTGTTGGTTGTTGTTTTTATTTTTCCTTAATGAGAGGTTGTGGCATTTTAAAATCTTGTCTACGAAAGAGGCACTGTAGGAGTAGCATCCTCTGCCTCTGCTGTGGTAGAATTGGCAGAAATAATCACATTATGGTACCTTCACAAGTCAGCTTAGGCCCAGTTCCTGTGTACACACAGCATACACGAATATGTTCACTTTTGGGTTACTCTCTTCTGTTCTCTCTGAGTTCTGCATTACTGCCTTTATTTGGTGATTCTGTTCCCGACACAGCATGCAGTAACATACTGCTGGTAGTTTTGGCAGGCGGTAACGTTGACGAATTTGAAGAGGTGCGAGATACCTGACCTTGAAACATAAAGTCACGGTAGGTTTAAAAAGAGAAGAGCGAGAACCGTGTTAAAATGTAAGAGTTTTAATACCCGAGGCGAAGCTGGAAAGAATTGATAGATTTCTTCCCAACTGGTTTATTTTCTATTCTAAGTCTGAAAATGTGCGCTTTTCTACAGTCCATCTTCAGGATTAGCACTTGCCAGGATAGTTTTTCATACAGTATTGTGGGTTTGGTTTTTTATTTCTTGTTTTAAAAAGACCTGATGATAAATCCAACGACAAGGAATGCTTCCCCAAGTGCCAGGTCTGGAGTGTTGCATACAGCTTTCGCTGAAGTAGGTGGACTTTTATTTCCCAGGTCAAAGTGGAATAGAAAAACCCAAGGTTTTGAGGGTGGAAGCTTGTGAAAAAGTTGCAAAGCAGACTTGACCTGTTTTGGTGTGGGCATGTGAACTCCCCTCTTTGGGCTTTTATCTTCGCTCTGTGTGGAGTGTTTATAAAAGGTCATTCCTCTTGAGATACACAATTATTTGTAATTTCCTAGGCTAAGTTCCATTCAGGTTTTTTTTCAGAAGTACCAGTTCTCCTGATAGAGCTGTGATTCTAAACCAGTTACTATTTAAAATAAGCTCCTTATTGGTATGTTTTATTGTTACATGTTGTTGTTAATAGTTTTTTCTAAGCAGCTTTTTAAGCTCACTGTGAAAATGTATGATACTGTAATGATTGTGTAGCTGTACACAGGAATTTAATTGCCTTTTTCATCTCTGCTTGGACTTCCTAACTGTTGCCTCAAGACTGGTACTTAGCTTTAGAGCCTGTCATTTCTCCCTTGGGAGGGTTTTTTTGGCCCTAGAGACTGGTCTGCGGAAGTGCCTTCAAGCCAGGTGCTGTCTGGGGTTTGCTGGGCTCTCTGTACATGTCAGAGCTCCAGTCTTTTCCATTTGATGCTTCCTCTGACCTGTTGGGGCATCAAGGCTTCGCTCTGGGACGTGGCTTTGCCGTGGCTGTGGTTTGCGTACCCAGATAACCAGCGCTCCGGGGCTCTCACTGCTTTCTCCTCACAGCTGCTGCTTAAATCAGTGGCTTTTGGGTAAAAGTATCATTTTGCTTTCTTTTTATTAAAGCGCTTACAAGTTCTCGTATAACTGCTCCACGCTGTTAATCTCAGGGTTTTACAGTCTTTTCGGTGCTGTTGGAAGCTCATTTTAAGGAGTAATATTGACTGCTGGGCAGTAGGTGCCCTCCTTTTGTGCATCCCCCGTTTCCCTGCTTATCCGAGCAGGTACCACCCACAGATGAGTGGCTGGGACAAGTGTGTTCATTGCTTTTCCAGGTTTGTTCTCAGCAGAAAAGAAGGGTTTAATTGAAAATGGGAGTTAGCCTCTTTCTTTTCCAGCTGCCCTGGAGAAGCTGGAAAGGCACCCGGAGGGGCCTCTCCTGGTCTCCAAGTTTGCTCTTACTATTGGGAATTTTAAAGCTTTATGCTTGCTGCAGCCAGCTCCTTGTAGTCTTTTTGTTATTAGTAACACACTGTTTCTCTAACCCTGAGTTCCTTTGAATTTTCTGTTATTTCTGATACCACTGGTTTACCCATTTCACACACCTCCGTGAACAACCCCTGTGTCTGTTCCCTCTTCCCTGTCTGTGCAAGAGCAGCTTCCCTGCTATACAGAGTTCTTTGTTTCTTTTATGGTTTCTTATGTTGTTGAAAACATGTAATGCATTTAAAATTTTGCAAAAAAAAACCCAGATGGCTGGAGGCATAAAGCCCAAAGCCAGATTTGGTAATAAAATAAGCCTGTGGCAGCAGTAAAACAGTAATACAGTTAGCATTAATTTGCGATATGAAAGGTAGGATTGCCTGATAAAACCTTTTCTATCAGCCAGTAGGACTGAAGGGCGACGTTTTCCTGCTACAGTGAGGTATGGATTGAGTTACAGGCTGTTGTGTTGGTTTTCTGATGAGAACCTATATCCATCCATTGTCTGAGCGATTAACAGTGCCCTGGCATTCAGCAAATTCAGACCCAAAGTGAGTCAGAAGCATAAGCTGTCTTCTGTGCATGTCACTATTTAGTTTCTTTAGGACTCAATGCTGCGAAACCCATAGGTGTGGGCTGCTAAAACAGCTGGGAATGCTTTAGTGGTAAATTCCACGTGTGTCAGTGATTACAGGACCTCCCTGTTTGGCCCTAGCAGGAGGATGCTCAGTGACTTGTTTGGGCCTTGTTTTACTCATGCCCAGATTCCTTGTATATACACACAAGTGTGTATAGACACACAAAAATGGATATACAGAGCTCAGCTGTACTTCACTGGGACCCAATTTTTTTTGCATTCACTGTGGGCACGAGCAGTAAAATACAGCTAAGGTAGTGGGAAGGAATTTTAAAATTATTAAGTCAAATTGGACCAAGAAAACTAATGGTATTTCTGCTTCTTAAAAATCACACACACACACACCAGTTGTGTGCACGTGTAATCTGGCCCTTGCCAAAAAAAGAAAGCATTTGTACTATTGCTTCTCATTTAGAAGAAAATAAAAGGGCCCTAGTGGGGCTCTTGTTTCTTTATTTTCTCAAGATAGACAAAGGCACCACATATATACTCCATGATTTCACCACACTGGGGCAGTAAGAAGTGCCCACAAGCATGTGTTGCCAGAGAGAAAGAAGTCTCTAAGTTTTATGGCATGTCCTCGAGATCAGAGTTTCCCAAGTGACAGTCCATAGGTGAAAAGCAAATTGACTCCCTTCAACTCCTACAGAATCTCCTAAAGCAGCAAGAAAACAAAAATGTGGTAGTTGTGAGGCTTTTTACCCTCCCCAGCTCACATCTGGAACCAATAATCTCTAATAGAGGAGCAAACCCAGAAACAAGGAAAGAAAGCTCCAACCTGAAACACTCCCCTGGGAGGTAATTTTGAGTTTGGAACGTACTCAGAGAAGTGCTTGGCAGAGGAACTGACGTCCATTGAAAGAAGTTTTACGTTGTGTCTCTTGAAACAGAAATAAATTTAATGTACTTAAATTATCCCTTCAGACTTGAAGCTCTATATTACTATGTAATTCTTTTATTTTCCTTTTTTTGTGTGTTTTGGGGGGGGGGTTTGTTTGTTTTCTCTCTTTCCCCCCCCCTATCTGAATTGCCAGGGACTCCAACTAGGAATATGAAATTCTGTCTTGTGCAGGACTGGTTCACATACTTGGATCCATATAAATATTTAAAGTAGTGAGTCAACAACCTTTTTTTGTAAGAGATTACAAAACCCCAAGCAGTGGATATAAAAGGAATATGATGCTTGTAAAAGGAAAATGAAGGACGTTTTTGCTTTCAGGGAATTGGTTTTGTGGGGTCACTCGTGCAAACAGCTTTAAGGTGCGGACTTAGACGAGAAGAGCTTTGATTGCAGTAGAGTATTTTCAGTATAGAAGGTAAGCTGACCTCAAGGCCCCCTATATAAGGTGTAGAATACGTGGGTGGAAGCCCAGCCAGCAGCCACATGTGGTGTGGGAGAGGATTGGAAGGGCAGCTTTGCCAAGCACAACTTCAGCCCAAACGCCGCTAACTCTGCCGTGGCAAGGACTCAGGGCGGTCTGATAGCGGAGTCGATTGTTATAAGGTATTAAAACATTCACAGATTGAGAAAATTACTTCCACTGCAATGGAAATGGGTTTCTCCTACTGCATTTGAACCCTTGGCAACCCCAAGTAAATGACTATCCAGAAGTTAAACACTTGAGAGAACTTTCTCTCTTTTCCCGGTCAGGCAGATAATAATAAGGCATTTGCTAATGAAGGAAAGGGGAAGACTATCCTCTCGAGGAGGTCTGCTGGTATTGTGTGCCAGCAGTGGTACGTGAGCCACCTCACAGTGCCTTGCAAAGGGTACTCGGACAGCCCTGTGTTTTGTTCTTCTCCAGGGAGCACCCTGTTATGGTTGTTAGGGTGCCAGTGGTGGTACCCCCTAAAAATATGGAGCTGCCTCTCTTAATTATCCCTGCCTGAGACTTCCTGCTTCAGAAGTTTTTGTGTTGAGAAGCCCTTTGAGGAGGAGAAGAGTCTTACAAATTGTTTTAAAAGAACGATTCTCACCTCTCTAATTGAGTGTCTGTAAGTTCTATTTTGCAGTTGTGCCTCCTAGAGTTTGCGGTCAAGATCAAGGGCTTATGGAAGGCTTCCGTTTTTAGTTCCACACATTGAAAAAAGGGTCCTTGGCATCAAACAGGCAGAGCTGGGAGGCAGGTGGAGAAATAGAGTTCCATGTTCATGCAACCAAACCCAGCATGGGAGGAAGAGGCATTTGTAGCATCGGGGAGTTTTTCATGAAGGTCAGTCCATAACAGTGAGTGAGAAAGCATTTCCCAATCATAGAATCATTTAGGTTGGAAGAGACCCCTGGGATCATCAAGTCCAACCATCAGCCCTACTCTACAGGTTCTCCCCTACACCAGATCCCTCAACACCACATCCAATCTACTCTGAAACACACTCAGGGATGGGGACTCCACCACCTCCCTGGGCAGCTGATTCCACTGACTGACCACTCTCTCTGTGAAAAACTTTTTCCTAATGTCCAGCCTAAGAACTCATGTCTTCGTATCCGTACCTTTGTCACGATATTGATGAACCTGAACTTAGGTGGAAAGTGACAGGAGTAACCAGGCATTCAAACCTCTTGCTTTACTTTGACTCTCTTTCCTGCTTTGCTTTATAATACTGCCCGGTACTGTTGTCAGTAAGCTTGTTTCTTTCTGTCACAAGGTGCCAAGAGTATTGTTGCAAACTAATGTGTCCTGTTCATGCATGTGCCATGTACTGAGAGGGAGGATACTTCATTTCTTAGGCTGTCCTAGGTATGAAAATGACTACGTAGCCGGAGCCTCCAGAACAGTAGGCTTCTTGTCACACTCTCATTGCAACCAGAACGTGGGAGGTGCAACATTGCTGAGGAGAAGACAAGGAAGCTAAGAATGGGGCCAGTCCTGATAAGCTTTGCAGAAATACAGAATCTCAGGGATTGGAAGGGACCTTCGAAGCTCCTCCAGTCCAACCCCCTGCCGGAACAGGAACACCCAGAGCAGGTCACACAGGAACGCCTCCAGGCGGGGTTGGAATGTCTCCAGAGAAGGAGACTCCACCACCTCCCTGGGCAGCCCCTGCCAGGGTTCCCTCACCGAGCTTCTCATTGTGGCCTTCTGGTCTCACCAGTTTTACACAGCCCAGATCAGAATTTCACATGGTAGACACCACATTAGGAGTGTTCGGCTTCTCCTTCACTGTTGGTTTAAAAACCATCATTGAAAAGGTTCATCATGGTCTGTCTCCTGCCGTGGCTACCCTTTCTTTGATTTTTATAAAACTGGTGCCAAACCGCTCGCAGTGAAAGAAGCTCCATTCTTTAATTGTGGGGAGGTGGCAAATATTTTGGGCACGTTACATTTCTAAAAAGTAGAGGTTTTATGTGTCAAAGCAAATATGTTTGAGAGACATTCACTGGTCATAAACTAGTCTGCCCAGAGCAGGTTTCATTTGGTTGGCACAGGTTCATTCAGAATGAAGGCACCGGTATGGATGCTGGAGACTGGTTGGTTTACCTGAGCATTTTTCTACTTTATCGGTGCCTTGGGATTTCCATTTTGTGAGATCTAAAATTTTCCGAGAACAGGGGTTTCCAAGAAAGGAGAAAAGACCCCTTGTTGAACCTGACAGTTGAAATTTGGGCGGTTTTATCAGATCATAACTTTTAGGAGACCGTTAATCTTTCAAATTCTAACGTTTGGATGAATAGTGAAAAATGCAACATTAGGCATAAATTAACTTGCCAACAATTGTGTTTGGCAGCCTCTGCACCTGTCCTTGGCTGCACATAAAAGAGATACAGACCTTTTATTCTTAGATTTCCAGTTAGACTGGAGGTGGCCTAGAACTTGTCTGGATTTAAGATGGAAATAACACGGATACGGATAGGGAATAGGGAAAGGGATAGGGAAAAGTGAGATGAAGAAAGAAAATGGACGAGAGCAGCAAGCTGCCTCTCTGTTCCTTGTTCTTCAAAGACACTTCTGAAGCAAACAAGGTTGGTCTTAGCCTATGAAATTTGAAGTTTCAGAGGGCAATTGTGTGTTTGGGTTTGGTTTCCTTTTTGGTAGGAGCAAAGAGACAAGGGAAGACTCTTCCATTGGCTAGAACTTTCTTTAATAATTGTGTGTATATGGGTGGGAAGCTTAGGGTTGGCGAATGAACGGCAGAACTTAAGCATGAAGACAAAACTCTTTGAGCAGGAGATGGTGAGCTTTTCTAGAAGGTTTAATTGGGGGGGTTGTGTTGGTTTTTTTGTTTGGGTTTGTTTGGTTTCTTTTGAGAACAATCTCCAAAGGTAGACATGATGGTGATTAGCCTTCAGAATTGTTGTAATAGTCCTGAAAGGTCCCACTGCTTTAACTGTTGTGCAGTCTCACAGGCATCGTCTGTACGGAGAAAATGAGAAGCAGATGGGAAAGTAATGAACATGCAGACTGAATAAAGAACATAGAGCAGCAAATGTCCAAAGAGTTACAAGATAATGGCTCATGAGGGTGGGTGAGGCATAGACCTCGTGTCTGTCTCCTGGGGATAAGGAAAGAGGGAACATTGCTTCCCTTTAGATTGAACATGTCCGTCTTTGGAACTGGTTGTCACTCAGTATTATTTTTGCTATCGTATTATTGTAGAGCAAAGAATTGCCCTCCAGCCAGAAAATAAACTTCCTGTGATCTGTTAATGTAAAATGTAAGGTCTTTAAGTTGGCTGAGAGACACAGGTCTCTCCTTGTCTGGCTGCATCGCAACTGGGAACCGTGATAAAAGGGATCTACCTGTGTTGGAGTTCATGTGGATTGGACTTGCCAGAGCAAACTTAATCTATAAACTGGATAGGGGGTTTGCCTGTGAGACGTTCTAAAGGTATATTGGTGTGAGCACCAGTTTTCCTCATCCTTGGCACTCTCAGCTCTTTTTACATACCAAGCTCAGCACGGACTTAAAACAATCAGAACACACAGAAATGACAATATTCCTTCTCGGGTTTTTTTCTCGCTCTATTTCCCTGTATCCCTTCCTTTCTTTTCCTCCTTCGTTTTTGAGACAAACAAGGAGATTAAGTACCAAAACTCCATTAGTACAACGTTGCAGCGGAGAATGAAATTGTCAGGGTGACTGCTTACGGTTCCCACAATAATCATAACTAGGCTCAATTGCACATCTGCATTAAGAGATAAAACGTGGAATATAGCGATACAGAATATTCCTTAGAACACATTATGCATGCTGTGGGAGCCATCACTTTGAAAATCTTGACTTCTGTGTTTTTAGGATCTCTTTTGAAATGTAACATTAATGGCTTTGGTTGTTTGGTTTTTTTTTTTCCTTTTCGATGTAAATTTTTTGGCTGTGCCCACTGGTGATAAAAATCAGGTCATGAATGCCATCTTGGTACCTCTATGAACTCTGCATAGCAACCAGTCCTCCTCCTTCATTTAATGCTTTTGCAGTGAAAAGTGATAGCAGAAGAAATAAATAACAGCATGCAGTGAAATGAAAAGCGTAAAGCAGTTGAGCTCCCATTACGGCCGTGTTACACCTCAGCAAGTTCCAAATGATGTCTGATAAATGTTTTTTAGAAAAACAAACAAAAAAAAACACCCTAGATTGAAATACTGCTGTCTTGGCTCACAGACAGGCGTAACGGGATATTTAACTTACACGTCTCCTCTGCTGACGGGTAGGTGCCATAGCGTTTTGGAACCCAGCCAACCTTTGGTTCTTGTACTCCTGTACAACTAAGGGTTCCTGTGCCAAGGCTACAGCCTGTAGATGTCAAGGGGTTACCAAAACCCTGAGCTGGGAGGATGTAAACTCCTGGTGGTTGTTGAAGCCAACATCACTGAGCTACCATGGCAGTATAGCAAGACCTTGGTCTGTCCTTCTGGCCCGGTGGTGGGACTCGTGGGCTGGTGTCATCTTCTTCTAGCCTTCTTACAGCCTCACCTCTCCTTCATCCTGTTGGATTTGGGTCTGATGTTTGAACGTTTTAGCCGTCAACCAGATGAGGACTTTCACGTGATACTTCGGGAACCAGGAGGATTCACCTGGAAGGGGTCATGCGAGGGTGTGGCTATTTCTCCTCAGTTGAAGACAACTGTAGCGCTTCGGGCTTTCTGCCGTCGTCCTCCTAATTCTTATGACTCCCACTGAAATCAAGTGGAGTTTGTATGGAGCAGCAAGATAGTTTGTAATCAACAGCAGGGTGTTGCATTTACGATGATTTAGTTTAATTTACGTAATTGGAGTTGAAGTGCAGAGATCCTGTTTAGTTGTATCTTATTATCATAAGAAGCTGGAATTTTCCTAAGGGCCTGTCATATTTTGGTGTCCCACTTTCCCTGATGGTTAATGAATGTTTGAGAGGTTTTATTGTCCAACATTTTGAGAAAGTGCAGGTTAGTGTTGATTAACAGAATGCTGGCAGGACTTTTACAGTTTTCATAGAGATTTGGGTTGGTTCCTAAACATACGTACCAGATTCTTGTCTCATTTCGGCTGATGGACTTCTTTCCTGTGTTATGGTAGCTCCAAGGTGCTCCTGTCAAAGCTTAATGGAGAGGATGCTGGATAAACACGGATTAAAAAGTTTTCCCCACATCAAATAGGATGCAGTCCATTTAATTCTATAATTCTAGTTAAAAATGACAAATCAGACTTGTAAAAATGGTGTCACCTGAAATATTTGAAAAGCCGCTGGGGCTTTTCCTGGTTTCAGAGCTGTTAATGTCTGCAGCTGCTGATAGTCTTGCATTGGTTTTGGAAGATGTTCTGTGAGACAGTAGCTCTGACAGCCACGACTTCAAGACTCCGTGCTTATGGGTTAAGATGAGGTCAATAAAGCCAAGCTAGCAGGGAGCTCCCAACTTGTGTGTTTGTTTCCCATGAGCTGGCTGGCTAAATCAGCTCCTCTCTTCAGGAGAACCATGATTCAGAGGAGGAGAAGAAAGAGAAGAGAAGTACTGACTACTGTTGTTTGGGGGTTTGTCTACGTAGTTGGTCTCCCTTAAAGTACTCCCAAAAAGTATCCCTTAAATGGAACAACTTACTGAGATCGTAGACCCGAGGTGGGTTCAGATCTCCTTGTGTTGGGGAGTTTCTGAGGATCAGGGCTTTTCTGTCACGATTCTCAATTCAAAACAAACCTGGTTCTGCTGGTGGCCTTTAGCTGGGCCGTTAATACGTCAGACTGTGTGGTGCTGTTACATGAGTTTCCGATGGGCCTGTTCTTGATCCCTTCTACATTGTGGAAATGTCCTTAAGATAACTCACTTGGATATGGAGAGGACATCCTATACTCTGCCCACAAGTTTTCTGACACGTAACATCTGTGGAATTACTTGAAAGTAAGGTAGAGCACTGATTTACTGCTACATCCTTTATGTTTCGAGCCATGCAATAGTTTTATGATTATTTTTTGTTTGTTTTGTGCTTTTAGGGGAAGAAAACGCAACTCGTCAGGTTGCTCTGTATATATTGTACATATGTATAAAAGCCAATGCTTGTCTGTGAGACCTGGGAAACCTACACAACACAGAAATCTAGGCAGTGGCAAAAGATTTAAAAAAAACCCAAAATCTGCAGCCCATTCAGTCCTGCTCACCAAAAAGACTTCCCAGAATGTCAGTTGGATTTCTGAATTTTAAGGAGAATAGGCCGTGTTCAGAGAGAGAACTGTTTTTACCTGAAGTATTTTGGAAAGCAAGTAGACTGAAACTCATTTCTGATACCTTTTCTTATAGAATTATTTTTTTTAAGCCTGTTTTAAGACATTACCGTAACTTTAATGCTGGCAGGTGATTGCTCGTTCAGTTACAAAGACAAATTTATTACAGTAAGACAAGGTTTTGGTATTAAACTGGTGTTTGGTTTTTTCATTTCTATAGTGGGGGGGTGGGAAAGATTTCACTCAAGCATACAGATCTGTTTGGAAGTCATGCATTATCAAAGGTCCGGTGGCTCTCCAGCAGAGTTTCTAGTGTGTGATTATTTACACATGGAAATGACAACTTGGAATGTCGGCCAGCTTGCTTGGAGTTGGCACCTGTGTATAACAGCTCCCTGGGTGTTTTAACCACATTTTGAAACTGAGTTGGTTTTACTAAGGATTTTGCAGTCGGTTGGTTGGTTGTTTTGGTTGGTTGATTTCTTAATTAATACTTATAACCCAAATTTCATTATTGTTTTGTGGGATTTTTGAGTTACTGTAACACAGTATTGGTCGTGGAACAGTTCCTTTGCTTTTTTCTTCTGTAGGAAACTGCAATTCTCTCCTCTTTCCCTTTTAAGTAGGTCCAGGTTTTGAAGCAATATTCAGTCAGAAGATTTGTTTTGCTGTAGAGGGGGTCATAAATTAAGCAAAACGTGCAATAATCTGGTTTTACTTCTTTTACTGTCTTTGCAGAAGGTTCTCGGGCAGATGGTTTTTAATGGCAAGAAGAAAAGCCAAGGGCATAAATTCTTGCCGTGGCACTTTGCCATGTTACAATAAACCATGTGAAAGCTAAGGTCTTTTTTATTATTAAGAAGGGTGATTTGGAAGAAGGGTCACAGTTCCTCACAACTGGACTTATGGTGACAGGAGCGGTTATTAACTTGCCTTTTCTTGTAGTTTTGTCGTGTTTCATCAGCCTTTGACAACTGTGAAGGTATCAAACTAAATCCCAGGCTGGCATAACGTGGCACAGCATACTAAGAAATACTGAGCCAAAGGATTTTGTGTTTTACACAAAAGTATGGTTTCAGTTCTGGCAAGGGGAGGGTCAGCCTAGACTCACAATATGATGAAGAAAAATACTTCCTTCACAGGTGGACTCCTAAAAATGTTTAGAGGAAAAAAACCCCAAATAAAAATCACTGGATTACATGGTTGAATACCCCAAAGATGCTTAAAACTAATCAATGTGAAATCTCAGTTAAAAGAATGTAAAGCAACTGAAGTTCCAAAGTACCCATTAAATCCTGAAATCTCAGAGGTACCTTCTGGAATTTTTATGAAAGCCTTTTGTTTTTCCAAAGACTATTAAATGAAGGTCTCATTTAACAGTCTTGTGACCCACTCTGAGCTGTAGCACGGAGTTGCCCTTGGTAGGTATCGATTTGTCATAGTCAGTGAAGTCCCTCCACCTCCATTTTTCTTCTTCAAATTTAATAAAATACGTTTGCTACCCTTTCAGTGCTGTGCTTCATAATCATATTTTTGTTTACTCTCTGGTACTGAGCACAGCAATGAAAAAATGTGATGATACGGCCGTTCTGCAATGGAAATGGAATATATTACAGGCTACGGAGCTCCCGTCCCGCACTCCTCTCCTGTAATTTAAATCTCAGTATTTTTAGATCATTGATGTAGTTAGTGTTTTCTAGTGCCAAGTAAGACAGATTGTTTCACAGCAGGTAAACACAATTTTGGGTATTACAGAAGTTTTCTTAAAATCATATTGGAACTTGTGGAGACTTCAATCTGTATAACAAGATTTAAAGTACTCAAAAAAAAAACCCAGAAAACAACAACAACAAAAAACCCTTACCATTTTATTTTTTTTAATATCCCTTTCGATTAGTTTTTTTTCCCTTCCCTCGTTTAAATTTAATAGAACATATTCCTGGGAGACATTGGCTAGAATATTTGATTTCTACTGTGTATTCAGTTCTCTCTTTTATGCGCCCGTGCTTCATGCAGGTTTCTGGCTAGGCGCATGTGGAACGGCCAATTACATCTTTAACAAAGCTGCTCAGCTCGCTCTCACACGTGTGTCATAATTTCTCCCCTGAAAAACACAAACAGAGATAGAAATGCTTTTTTTTTCTGCCTTTTCTTTTGTTCACAATATCGCCCGGGGCCTGGCATTACCCGCTGGAAAAGGCCAACATAATGCAGGAACCGCAGGGTTTCTGGCGAGGTATTCTCCGACGCCAAAGCGGCCAATCTTTGTGCTGTACAGTTGAATTTCTATTTTGTTCCTTCAGGAATGGATTGCCATTTCTGCTGCTGTAGATAATGGGCTGTATTAGCAGTACATGTCTTAAGATGGGTGTTGACATAGGGGGAGGATCTATTTGTAGAGGTGGCAAGGGGATTGACAAAAGAGAGCGCCATCGATTTCTTTGTTGTCTCTACATGTGAGCATCAACTGGGGCTCTCTGGCACTTCAGTGCTTGGAGCAGAGAAATACCTGATGGTTTCATTGGCTTTTGTAACATGGATTTAAGTGTTTGGCATTCTAACTTCTAATTTACACTTAGGATTAGCATTTTTCTTCATTTTCTTTTCTTTCATTTTCTTCATGTAGAGCGCTGGATGCAGTGCACAGCACACTTAAGGCTTCTTTTTGTAATATGGGCTATTTACTACTTCATTGCATCGCCTGAGACCAGCCAAAATGCTGCCAACAAAATGGGAATCATATGTTTACATAAAATAGAAATATATATATGTATTAAAATGCAAAGATACAGATTAAGCACACAAGACGTACAATTTATACATATTTTTTTTTCTATTATACATGTTTATAATTTCTCTGTAGTATTAGGAAAGAATGATAATGTCTCTGTCTTAATTGCCTTTTTCTTCAGAAGGGCCTCAAACAAGAAGAAAAGGGCGATGTGGATCTAACAGGGAAAAAGAACCCAACAGTCATTTTCTCAAGTGATGCAAAATTAAAACCAAGATTTGATTGAAAATTGCCAAAAATCATACCTCTTGCAAGATCCAAGTATAGTAACATCTAGCAAAATAAGCTTAATTGAGACTTTGTCTACATAAGCCATTCTCACTGGATGTTGCTCTATTAATACTCAAAAGAAACTATCACCAACCAAGCATTTGTAATCCAATGTTTTCTGATAAACACACCCATGAAGAAAATTTGGGAGTCTTCCTGTATTTATAAATAAATCTTGCATTGGGACCTCTCAAAGGGTCTGATCTTCGTTCCCTTTGCTGGGGGGGGTGTGTGGTGTTGAGCTGTAACTACACAAACTAATAGGACTATGAGCTTGGAAGACTTATTCTGCATTGAAACGAGCTGGATACCAGTTGTCTTTGGATATGGAGAGCATAATCACGCAATTTCCAAGCAGCAAAGTTAAATGGGGGGAGGGAGTAGAGTGTGGAGGGTTACGTGGTCTTTTGGGGGGGGTTTAAAACTTGATATAGATTTACAGCTTGCTTTCTCTTTTCTGGAAAGCAGACTTTGTCTTTAGCTGCAGGCTAGTTTTGTTTCAGAAAATGGCACTAAGCAAAGTAGGATTAGCTACTATCTTTAATTCCAGGACTCAAAAGAGACTTTTGGAGGGAAATTATGTATTTTACAAATTAGTTTTTCATTCCTTTCAGTTCTTATGGGGATGCTTTTTGCTGTTTTGTACTTGGTGTTTGTCCACCAAGGCAATTCCAGTGGTTAAATGCAGGCCTGTTTCATCAGCATAATGCTGCTTCCCTCTTAGCAATTATTTTCTTTCAGGGTTTGCCAATTAAGCTGGCGCTCGTGAAAATGCACCTAATTTGTCAAGAAATGGCAGGATGAAATATAGGAGCCATTATATAAATTGGGAGAAGGAAAAATCAGGAAAAGCATACGTGAGACTTGGTGATACGTGGTTCCTGCAGTGTTTTCGTTCCCATTGCGCCTCCATCCACTGGTGATGCTGGAAGAAGTGTAAAGCGATCGACCATAAGTTATGGGTTATCTATGTCTTGAGTATTGTCTATTTAGAAACAACAAAAAATTAAAAATCTGCTTTGGGAGAAGCCCAGAATGTTTTGTGAAAGATGCTGTTGTGGTGTACAAAGTTGTTTTCTTTGGTTTGTTTAGGTTTGGGTTGTTCCTTTCCTCCTTGGAGTCAGTTGGTTTGTGTTTGGCACAGTTGGGTCTTAATGACTGATGATGGCTCAGCTGGGCACACTCCAGCCTGCAGAGACCAAGTTGTTCCAAGGCACGTGTGCTCAAGATGTAGACTCATAGTGCTCGGGTTTCTAGTAAAGTCCTTAAGCTACAGGAGGAGCTGAGTGAAAAAATAGGTTATATTTAGCTGATTGTTCCTGTGTGTAAAGCAAAATGGACTTAATCCATGGGCACCTGAGAGTATACAAATACCAAAGAAGGGGCATTGAAGGAAGGAAGAGTGGGATTAGCTTGACTTGGAGAAACAAAATATGTTTCAAGACCTCCTGCATTAAGCTAAAATATATAGTCCAAACCGAGTGTAAGCTGTATATTCTCTATTTCCCATTTCATTATGTATAACAGCATATCATCACATACCCCAAACGGCTTGAATTTTCTCACCTGGACTGCGCTGGATACCTGTAGTCCCACCACTTCCCCCTGTGCTGGCTCCTGGGCCCTGCAGTAGCTCCTGGTGCTCTTGGGGCTGCTGAGACGCTTCTTGTGGGAACCCAGGCTCAGTTACACTCTGTTGATCAGTGTTTCCTACTGAAATAAGGATATCCCAGAAGGAATTTTATCATGATATTCACTGTCTTCAAACTGGTTTCAGTGCTCTTGAAAACAGAGCTCCTCCAGTGCGTTCACCACTGTGCATCGATGGGTGGGAGAACATCTCTGCAGAGTGCAGTCCTGGTGGAGGAAGAGCGTGGGAGAGATTGTTGAAGCAGACCATTGATTGATAAAAATGAGATCTTAGATAGTGATAGAAATAGTGTGTAACTACTAAACTGGCAAGTACTGAATCACAGAATCTTCATGGTTGGAAGGGACCTTTGAGATCAAGTCCAACCATTAGAAAAAAAAAAAAAACCACCACAAAAAAAATCCAACAAACAAAGAAAACAAAAAATAACCCTTTCAAAAAACCAACCTCCCTTTCATGAACCCATACTGGCTGGCCCTGATCCCTTGGTTGCCCTGCACTTGCTGTGAGAGCTCACTCAAGATGATCCTCTCCATGATCTTTCCTGGTACTGAGGTCTGGCTGATGTGTCTGTAGTTGCCTGAGTTCTCCTTCTGGCCCTTCTTGCAGATGGACATCACACTGGCACCCTCCAATCATCTGGCACCTCCCCTGTTGACCAGGATTGTTGATAGATGATGGAGAAGGGGTTTGGTGAGCTCTCCCACCGGTTCCCTGAGTACTCCAGTGAATCTGACCCAGCCACATAGACTTATGTGGGTCTAAGTGCAATTAAAAGGAATTGGCTTCTTTAAACCTAACAGCACAGAATGAGATGGCAGAGCAGTTATTTTCCCGCAGGATGAGAGAACTATTGAGAAACTGGGAAAGCTATTTCAAATAAAGAAAAACTATCAGCACAGGAAGAAAAATCATAGAATCACAGAATGGTTGGAGTTGGAAGGGACCTTCAAGATCATCCACTTCCAACCCCCCTCTGGTGGGGGACACCTCCCACCAGAGCTGGTCACTCCAAGCCCCATCCAGCCTGGCCTTGAACCCCTCCAGGGATGGGGCAGCCACAGCTTCTCTGGGCAACCTGGGCCAGGCTCTCACCACCCTCACAGCAAAGAATTTCTTTCTGGTATTTAATCTAAATCTCCCCTTTTCCAATTTAAAGCCGCTACCCCTTGTCCTGTCACTCCACTTCCTGACAAAGACTCCCTCCCCATCTCTCCTGTAGCCCTTCAGGGACTGGAAGGCTGCTCTAAGGTCTCCCCGGAGCCTTCTCTTCTCCAGGCTGAACACCCCCAGCTCTCTCAGCCTGTCCTCACAGCAGAGGTGCTCCAGCCCTCTGATCATCTTCATGGACCTCTGCTGGACCTGTTCCAACAGGTTCATGTCCTTCCTGTGCTGAGGACTCCAAAGCTGGGCACAGTGCTCCAGGTGAGGTCTCACCAGAGCAGAGCAGAGGGGTAGAACCATCTCCTGCGACCTTCTGGCCGTGCTTGTTCTGATGCAGCCCAGGATGGGGTTGGCTTTCTGGGCTGCTCGTGTACAAACTGTACAAAGTATTGATGTACACAGTGGGGTAATGGGGAAAGTGTCCTGGCAAGGCAGTGAGGTTCTTAGAGTAAGATGACTAAAAGCATCTTCTCCAGACCCAATCTGATCTTAAAGTAAAGCTATCTAAAGAAGACTTCGTGATACCGTTACCTTTGCTAGCCGAGAAACAGACCTGATTATGTGGGAAGATTAGTTTCAGTCCCCTTTTGCCTTTGAATTGCGTATTTCCCTACATTGGCTATTCTTTTTCCTTACGGGATTTGGGGAAAAGGAGGTTTGTGTGTTGGGAGGAGGTTTGCCTGCATTGAAAGTGTGGTTGGGAACCACTGGGTCTCTGTGCTTGGAGGCACAGGAACTGTGCTTGTTTTCCACCGCCAAAGGGTCCGACCGGTGTGTTTAATGAGCCTGATTTGGGGGGAAATTTGTTGGTTTTCTGCCTGGGAAGGAGATAACAAGTCGGTGTATGTGTTGGAAATGCGCAAGGCTGTTTTGAAGGCTGGGCTGAAGCAAAGAACTCGTTTCAAGGGCACCAATTTGTACAGCAGATTAGCTTGTTAAAAGTTTGGGTGTTACTCTGTTCCTAGTAAACTTGTGTGATTGACATTGATTTGCCAGATCACTCAAAGCCTCGTATCTTTTCATGCTGATCCTGGAAGACTTCAAATGGTCATCGTGACAGATAAAAGAGCATTATTTTTGAGCCTTTCCTTAAGTATTAAAACAAAACAGGCTCTCCCTGTGGGCTGTGTATGTTTATTTTCCAGGGTAAAGCTTCTAGCTTTGTAGAAATATAACAAGCTAGAGGGGAAATCCTTATTGCTACGTGACTGAAGATGATGACATTGACATGAGGTCTTCTGACAGGGGGATTAAAGTGGAAAATATTGGTGGTAATCCATTAGGAACAAGAGGATCCCTTTGAAAAAAAAAAAACCAAACCACAAAGAATTGCTTTGTTTCTTGTCGTTTTGGTGGGTTTTTATTCCGCTTGTTAGGTTGTTCCTAGCCCTGCTGTGATTTATAAATATTGGACTACACCTGCAGGTTGGGAGGAAAGGCAGTGCCATTCCAAGACGGAGCCTTTAGCCAGGATGCTGCTCCCAGTGTTGGCTGCTTATGGCTGTTCAGTGCCTCGCATCCGAAACCTCATCCAATATATTCCCATACACCCCATTTTCAGCCAATTTGACCACCGTTGCCACCGGTGGTTGGTTGCTGGCCCGCCTGAGGTGGGTCAGTGGCCTCTGTGCTATTGCTGGTACACAGGTGCTCATGCTTCTCTAACTCCTGGGGGGGGGGAATATATATACATATTTGTATAAAAAAATGTATCTGCTGACAGTCTTTATTAAAGTAAATGAGTCTAAATATCCTCTTCCCTGCAGAGGTCTGTGGCACACACGAGCAGAAAACATAAGCCACCTCAGTCTGTTTTTGTAGCGATGATGGAGAGGGGACAAAGTGAAGACAGGAGGAGGTGGGAAATAAAGAAAATAAATCTTGATACTTTTCCTTTAAAAGTGTTTTTTGCCCTTGTTTTTTAAGGGTTAGTCTTCAGTCTTTTAACAACCGGTGAACCTGGAGGATTCCACGTATTTCACACCCTCGGTTTTTATGTTATTTTTCAGTTTGCTTTTCATAACTGAAGCATGTTGGTGTGAGAGCTGGCATGGATTGTTATCCCGCTGTGATGATACACAGCAGCTAACTGGGGTCCCAAGTCCATGCCTGTATTTCTGGGGGAAATGGGGGAAACCAGTGAGAAGGAGCATGGAGTACCACCTGCCTGATGATGTGGGTCCTGACGACTGCAGCCACCGACTGAGTAGTAGTGTGTTCAGACTAAAACGTTGGGGGTTATTTTACTTGCCTTTTTGGGGGGTGGGATGAGGGTTTGGGGGGTTTTTTTGGTACATTAGGATTTGTATCCTGAAGGTTGTCCTTGAAGCCAGCACAGAGAATTGAAGCCCTTGTCTTCAGCTCAAAATGTGAGATTTTCATAGATTTGCTTGTTGCTGGGGGTGGGGATTTTTAAGGAAATGTCAAATAACAGGAACTTTATGCTTTAAGCCAGGAGAGTTTGGCAAGAAGGAGGGCTGTGTGTAGTGATAACCTTAAGACAATGCCCTAGTGAATTCCCAGTGGTTTCTGGGGGTCTGATGTGTTAGTTAACAGTAATGAGTCAAAACTATTTTTATACATATGGGTAAGGTACGTATTGCGTAGTGGAAATCATGGCTGGCATACCTGCTTCCAGCTCCTGGGCTGAGACCATTCATGTGAGTGGAGAATCACTATGGGATGAGAAGGATCCTGATGATGAGGATGATTAGCCAGTTTTTAGTTAAAGAAGAGCTGTTTGGGCTCAGATGATTTTACCTGTATGCTTGAACACCTTGGGTTTCACCCTGGCAGGGTACAGTCCTGCCTGCTGCTGCCTGCTCTGGGTTAAGAGTTTGCTTTTTGGCCATAAAGCCTCCTCATGTTGTCTTCTGAGAGAAGGCATGTCTACTTACTGGAGCATAAGGATTTCAAAATTCCTGCTTCTGTATGCGATATCTTGGAGGCCATCCGAATGGATCCTAATCCATAATTAGGCTTACTCTCCCGTGGTGGACTTGTAGGGTTTTGTCAGGTGTCTCTGGGTTTAATTTCAGTTGATGGTCAGCTATCAGTAGTTCATTGAGGAAGGTTTCCTGCTATCTTTGCTCGTTTTTCTGTTCTGTGCTTTTGTTTTCTTTGACATCTCTTCTTCCTGGGTATAGTTTTTTAAACTCCTGCATTAAATGAAGCGTGTTCCTTCCCGCAGACTTTTCTTGGAATCTGCGTGGTAGGTGTTACACGAACGTATGTGACCATCTGTGCCTTCTTCCAGCCCTTTCTCTTTGGGCTCTGGCAGTAGCTGCTCAAGCGCGGTAGTATCCTGCAGCTTCTCAAGTTCTAAAATCCTGGTAATAAAGAAGTTTAAGGAAAAAAACCACCCCCAGCTTTTCCATCCCACAGTGTATACTCATCACTTGATGCTTATAAATTCTGTATGAATAGATTATATTCCCATCAAAGCAGTTCCATGCATGGCTTGGTGGACACCTCTATTGTCCTTTGCGTTGCGGTGTGCGATACCCGGGTGGCTTTAAGGAACGGGGCTGAAGTTTTGCTGGGAGCTCTTGTAGGCCACTTCCAAGATCCCAACACCCCCATGAAATTTTTGCTTGCTTGCAAATAAAGGTGGTGGTGGGGTGGGTTTTTTTTTTTGCCTAGCAACAAGCTTTGCAGTTTCTACCTGAGGCTGAAAAAACACCAAGTGCATTTGTTCAAGCCTTTTTTGCGTCACTTGGGCACGGAAGGTTTCGACAGTCAAATCATCGCTGACATTTCTGTTGATGTGCAAGAGAATAACGTTTTTTCCATAGCAGTGCTGTCACTGCAGGACTCAGAATAGTAAAAAAGCCCCATTCATCCCTGAATAACCAGATACCCTGGAAACGCGCACCAAAGAGGCGTATTTTCCATCAGAATGTCTCACTCTTAATGGCTATTTTCTGACTGATTCCCTTTTGCTATTTATACTCACCCCAAAGTATTTTATAGAATATCTGAATCCCTTTGAAACACACCCCCCCCCCCCAAAGCAACCAGAAGTGTGTTTTACGTATTGTAGTATGTAAATGATTAGTCATCACTTGTAAATTGCCTGATGGAGGAGGAGAAAATTTATATTGAGGAAGGTGAAGAGCTTGGTTGTGACTGCTATACCTCCCAGTTCTTCCTGCCTTCCCCCTCCCCGCCCCCCCAGAAGATAATTAGGAAGGATATTTTGAAAGAATCAGCCTAAGAAACGTTGTCATTGCAGGTTTGAAAAACCATAGCTGCGCACCGTAAGCTGATTTTCTGCTCGTTTGTGTTTTCTTGGGGAAATTTATGGGGTTTTATGTTTGTTTGGTTGTCGTTGTTGTTTTAATTTAAGATTCTGTGGTCTTCCTGTACATTGCCAATGAAAAATGATGTTGGCATCCCATCTGAAGCGTGACACTATAGGGAACTCAGCTGGTGAAGAAATAGGCCTTGGGTAAAGCATGAGAAGGTTTTGTTGAGCGTCCGTGGCACAAGACCAGAAATACTGTTTATTGGAGTCTTGGCAGGTCTCTTTGCTGGCTGGATATCATACCCTTTGCTCCTTTGGTTTGTTGTCTGCTTTTTGGTTTGCTCTATTTGTCTTAGGAATAGTTAATTCACGACACCTGGCAATGGTTTGTCCCCTGGCCAGTGATTTTCTGGATGAAAATGTAATGCGCTGAATCTCCTTTGTTTTGGGTTTTTTTGGCTTGGTGGCTGGTTTTGGTTGATTTATTATTTTTTTATTCTTTTTTTTTTAATCTCTCTCTCTTTGGGAAGTGCGAGGGAAAGCATTAGTGGGAGGGTTAAAAGTTTTTTAAGCTGGTGGTTTATTCACTCTCTTCTGAGTATTGGCCCCATGAAATAGATTTGCCTGTGCCTGAGCGCTTAGGTGTAATTTTCCATATTGTTCCTTCGCCACTCCCATCGCCGTCCTGCGGTTGTCAGTGAGATAAAGAGCCCTGTGCTAAATACTAAACCTCAGTTTTCAGTGGGAAACCTCAGTTTGCGTCCCCCTCGTAGGAGACACACTTTGTATTACTCTGAACCAATTGCTAAGCGGTTTGAGGCAAAGAAATGTTTGTATTCTTAGGAATTTGCAGGCTGGCGGGTGGTGGCTTCCACGATTGCCTGCTGGTCTCCTCTGTGTGCTCCAGCTCCTGGGGAGAGACAGGACTTGACTTGCCCTAAATGCCCCAGAAATGGGATTTAGCCTAAAATTCAGCTTTTTAGACGTGCTGAGTTCTAGGGCGCTGCCAGGTGCCATATAGCAGTTGCAACCACGTGCAGTAGGACTTGTGCCTCAGAAACAAGGAGCCTAAATCTTAGGGTGAGATGATTTTTGCCCTGGGTCTGCTGTTTCCCCCCCCCCCCAAGTGGAATGTGACATCTGCATTTGCTGGTTTTCTGTGTTTGCACTAATTGCTTCAACTGTTGTTCACGTGGCAAGCCTGGAGAGGAGGTGTCCCCTCTACCAAGAGAGTTCAACACACAGCCCTGGCTTTATAAATCAGTCTTATCTCATCCCCCAAATGCTCTTTTATTTCTCAAATTCAGCTGGCAAACACCCAAATCCTGACAAAGGGTGTAAGGTGCATCGTTGAGGCAACTCCTTTTTCAGGTTTATTTTCCAAACCTGGAGATCTCCTTTTTCTTCCTCGCACGGTGCCTCAAAAAGGAAGTTTTTTCTGGTGGCTCCTTCTGGGCAATAGGATTTTTTTCCTTCTCCTCCTCCTCCCATTTCTGATCATCTCACCTTTTGTTCAGGTAGTTAAATGACCATCTAGATGGACTACCCTGGGAAAGCAGGTCGCTTTCCAAAAGCACCCACCTAGCTTCTTTTTCCAGTAGCGGTTGACTCTAGATATTCTGTTTGGAGCAGTAGCCGTAGGTAAAATGCAGGCGAGTCCTTTTCCCTCATCGGGTTCTGTTGAAGCAAACAGATGAGCTTATATATAAATATGTATATATGCTTGCTTTTTTTTTTTCCCCCCTTTTTTTAATGAAAAGTGCCAGAATTCGCTAAAAAAGGTTAAAATTGCAATGAGTAATCTGCGGTGCATAATGCAACTGTTAATTTTAGCTCCTTGCGTAGGAGCTGTTATGACTTGAACAGCCGGCTCTACCCTTCATTAGAGAAGAAGCAGGCAGTTTTGAGACAGGTGGAGTTGGATCAAGCTGTGAAAGTGATTTGCTTGAAGCTGGTCATTAGTGTTGGAAATCTGGTCCTCCCTATTGCGTCCTTGCCTTGTACCATGATTGTTCCCTTTGCTTTTATTTACTTTCCATCTTTTTCCAGGTTGACTATGATCCATCAAGCCCTGTGAAGGACCAGCATGGAGGTTGGCACTTTGAACTGTTAATGGGGACATGGGACTCACGTCGCCGTTGATCTTTTGTGTGGACTCAGCCAGCGAAGAGCACCAGAAGGCGCTAGAAAGGCAGCGGGAATTATAGCAGCTTTTCAGGTAAATGGCTTTTTTGGGGCAGCTGAAAAACGATGAGTCTCCTTGACTTCCTTGCGAACGCCGTGTTCAAGCACGTAGGTGAGCTGGGTGGGGGGTAACGTGCCCAGGAAGAACTTGCTGCACATGTGTGCGTTTCTTGATGGAAATCCATAAGAAATTAAGGGTTGTTCAAGGGCCCCATTTCATGTCACCGTGGTTTGAATGTTGAGCAGAGCATGAACGGGTTCCAGTTACGACGGCGGAACCCGGGGCAGGGTGGTGGGAGGGAAGGGGGAAAAGCTCCAAGCTTGAATTGGCTTTAGTGGCAGCTAATTTGTGAGCTCCAGATTCCAGCCGGTTGATGAAGGAGCTGTGTGGCTTTATTTCTTGTGAAATCCACCATTCTTCTTAAATGGGAAGGTTTTCTTACTTTATTCGCTTGCTGAGTCAAAACAAAGGCAAAAATTGGAAGTGAGTTTTTATTACTCAGTAGGTGCAACCTCAGGGCTTTTATTCCACTTAAAACATAGCTTAAAAAAAATATGGGCAAGTGATATCAGATCTCTTGAATGTTGATGACAAGCTGTAAAAAGAAAGATGGCAAAAGTGTGGTTTTGCTTAACAGCCCCTGTTCTGTTGTTGAGAAGTGGCAAGTTATGGCAAAAGAGCCTTTCTGAAATAACTCCCTTTCCCAACCAGGGTTGTTTTTCCTGAAGATGCTTCCTAAGCTAAATGGATGGGGGAAGGAAAAGTTAAATTATTCATGAGTCTCGTTTGACAGTTGATCAGTGGAGGAGGCTTCAAGAGGGAGCTGGATGTGGAGAGAGCAAAAGAGAGAGAAAATAATAATAGGCTTTAACTTGAAAAGCCTTTAAAGCTCCTGTACAACAACCCATTGTGAGCTGAGACTAAATGCAGTTCAGTGAAGATATCTTCATTAGAAATACCTGCCAAGGGCTTCCTGTAGGATTTTCATAGTGCCAGAGAGTGACAAGGGTGTTTGGGGAGAGGCTATGGATTTTAATAATGGATCTGTCAGTTTGATGACTGAAATTGTTGACCCTGAGAGCTTTATTGCCAAATCTAGATTTCATATTTATATTGAATTATCACCTCTTCGAATATATTGAAAATGGTCTTGAGCACCATGGGCTTCTGCTATGTACAAAACCCACGGCTGAGTGCTAAAAACAGTGTTGCTGCTCACACTTTGTGTTTCTGTGTGTTTTGTTTGTTTTGCTATCCTTTTTTATTAAAAAAAAATAGAAAAGGGGTAGTTTAAGGAGAAATTGGGAGGAGGGGAGCACTGAGACCTGGAATAGGTCCTTCCTACCTGGTGTCACTGAGCTCTACAGCAGAAAGTCCCTTCATATCCCTCCCTGCACCTCTGCATTCCCGGGGCCACCTCTCTTGAAATCTGCTTTTCGAGACTGTTTAGGTCAGAGCTCTGCTTGTTCCAGCCCTTTAACTGTTCTGCTGTTGGCCAATATGGTCAATTTGGTACATCTCTTCAGCTGGGACATAGGTAGCTTTCTGCTCCTGAGCTGCCTACTGTGGTTTGTTTAACAAAGGAAATTAAATGACTGGGGAATTAAAAAAAAAACCAAACAACAATATTGTCATTAAAAAAGAAAAAATTCACCCCTAGTGTTTTTGTGTGTGTTTGTGTCGTGATATCTTGACCTTTCAGGTCACCAAATCTTGTTATTTTAATTTCTGTCTGGAAGAATGTCTGAGCAAGGTAAATCAACCCAAGAGACAGCAGAGGAAGCTGCGAACGAGCAGGAGACTGCCATCTCCGAAGGGAACATGGACAACTGTATCCTTAATAAATCTGAAAGCTCAGAAGTAGAGGAGAAGGAGGAGAAGCTGAGCGATGCCAAGACAGAGCTGCAGGTAAGGCAGGAGTAGGGAATGGGTGCGTTAAATATGAGTCTGCTACCATTGTCTTGCTATTTCTATGTGCTCTTTCATTGCCTACACTTTCCCTATTTTCCCTCTATTAATTTTGAGACTGTCTCTTTTTTTTTTTTAAAGTTTGTTTATTGTGGGGGTTTTTTTGAGTGTTTTCATCTCCCTATAAAATAAATGCTGTTATTTGTTTTACCCTTTAAGCTTTTTAGGCTGCTGTCCATGTTATTACTTTTTTCTGAGAAGTTAATTCCTAGACATCTGTGTTAAAGCTTGGTGAAATATTTGGCATTTTTCCCTCTTTGGGGATTTAGAAAACTACCTTGATCTCATGAATTTACAGGTAATACTAATGAATAATTGCTTAATGTGTGGTTTGGTTTGTAGGTGTTACTGCCAACAAAAAGTTGTTATGCAAAGCCTAAGAAGGTAATTTGATAAGAAGACTTTATTGGATGAGGGGGTTTCAATCCGTTTTGCTCAATCAAATATAAAAATAAAGAGGGAGACTCCAATTTAAGAGGAATTTGGAGAGGGGGAGTGTTTACTTAAGTATCCTTTTCTTACATTTTTATTATATTCAAAAGTATGGGAAGCTGTGCAGTGCATTTTGATTGGGTTTTGTACCTCTTCTTAAAATGACTAAAGTGAGCAGAGATGATTCTTGGTTTTCCCTGCTTTCCAGACTGGGTTTGGGGAAGCTGTTCTTGCAGTCAGCAGCTGTTTAAAATTTCATTTAGAAGTGGTTTAGTCTCTTCTTTTTTATTATTTCTTTATTGTCATGCACATTCTCCACTGAAGTGGTAACTGCTTCTCTTTTTTGCTTTCCCCAGAAACGAGGTACAAATCAGAACCAGAAGAAGAGATCCAAGGTAAGGACCCGTCTCTCTTTGGGGTTGCCATGCCAGGATAAAGAATTTCAATCAAATGCCTGTCTGCAATTGGAATTCTGGCCTCTCATCACTTGTGTAAAGGTTGGGGTATTTCGTTTGTGATGGCTTGGTTTTTCTTTCCTCCCTGTTGCCCCATAAGAAGGGCAGAGGGCTTCCCCTTGGTAGAACGTGTCAGGCTCCGCTTTATCCTTCGTACCTTTATGCTGCTGGGCTGGCTGCCCACTTGTGTTTGACAGCGTGTGTCCTTGGGTGTGACAACGGGCAAGGAAAAAACTCATTCCTTTTGCCTTAGTAGTTAACATTTTTGTTTGAATTTTATTTTAACGGGCTAATTTTGACATAAAGAAGCAAGCAGAGACTGACCAGCTCCCTGAGGAGGAAGGGAGAGGAGAAGGAGGAACAACAAAAAAAACCCACCCTGCAAACCTTCTTTTAATTTTCCAAGTGCAGAGCCATAAAACTTGCACATTTTATTGTCCATGTTCCTTGGGTATACTACTATTAGAAGAAGAGAGAGGGGTGAAAAAGCCAAGCCACCAAACAAACTAGCCAAAAAGCCAGACCCAAATGCCAGAAGGAGCCGTTGAGTGTAACTTTATGGTAAATTACCCTTGGTGTTGGATTTAGCTTTTCTTGGCTGTTAAGATTTTTGGTGGGAGTAAGCAAACTGTGGGAGAAATTATTAAAAGCAAAGAAACCTCCCACCTCCCTCCCCTGTGTGGGAAGTGGCTCATTGCTCAGAATCCTCTTCTCTGTGCACCGAAGGCAGATAGAATTTGGCCGGCTGGGTGGGCAGTAGTTATTGGGGATATTTAGGGACAGCTGATGTACACTGTTGATGAGGCTTGGGGTCAGTAGTAGTGTTCTCTGTGTTGGTTTTGTTCTTTTTGTTTCCTCTCTCTTACTCAGTCAGGAGCTAAGGGAAAACTTGTCCGGAGTCTTGCTGTGTGTGAAGAGTCATCCCCTCGCCCAGGAGTGGAAAATGTTCATGATAATCAGGTACACTTGCAATCATTGCTCTTAGCTGCATGGTTGACCTCCATGTTCAGTTGCATGATTACGTTACTTAATTGGGTATTAAACAAAGTCTTTCTTGGGGGAAAAAAAATTACATCTGACAATGAACACGTTTTTATGAATTTGTCTGGTTTAGCGTGAACTTTATTCTGAAATATCCGTTTTATGCTGTATCACAGGGTGTTGTTTGCTTTTTTTTCCAGACCCCCTGAAAATTTCAGCAAATGGAAAAGAATTCAAAAGAATTCAGATTTTAAAATTTAAAAAGATAGTATACCAGTCAAAAAGAATATTAAAATATTAATCTATGTTCTTTTCTCTAAGGCTCTCTCTTTCAAGGCTGCACCAGATACAGTTATGAATACGCTCTGGTTTCTGGTTCCTCTGAGACTCCAGTTCATAGCAGTGTCCCCCTCCACCTAAAATTCACAGGTCTTTTGCTCTCTAAAATACTTTGCTGGAGCCAAGGATGCCTCCTACCGAGTGGCATTCCTTTTCTAAACTCTTGGTGTAGATTTTCCGGTATCAAAAAGCGTGTGTTTGAGTTTATCTGCACTGGTAGCCTTGTATTCCCAGTAGCTGGTAGAGTTGTGTCCCCTGCACCTCTCACCTCCGACAGATAACCCTGGTGACAGTCTTTGCAGGCCAGCTTCAAAAAATATCCCCCCAAAAATGAAAGTAAAAATCTCAAATGCCTTTCTTTGCTTGCCTGGTAAGAGCAAGGCTTAAAGATAAAAACCCAACCCAAAATATCATGAGCGCTTTTTATAATTGAGGAGAAGTTTGTGTGCAAACGAGATCAGCCATAGAGAGAGCTTGAGCAAGGGACTTCTTGGGAGCTTAGCACAGAAACAAAGAAATCACATTCAAGTGTACTTTCTCACCATTGCCTCTCTTGACTTGAAATGAAGCAAACCCAGCTCTCCTCTTAGCTCATGAGCGTGGAGAGGTTTTTCTATTTCTAATTTGTTGGGGTTTTTTAAATTTTTTTGGTTTGGTCTTGGTTTTTGGGGTTTTTTTGGGTTTTTTTTTTTTTGTTCTTTTGGAAAGACCAAAGCCCAGGTTGTTTAGGCAGGGGGACGTCTCCGTGTTCTGCTGCTCTACAAGGATGACGCTTACGCAGCGGGCAGGCAGGTTGCTCTGATGGGTTGTTCTGTTGTAGGCATACGCTCTCCGCTTAACTTGCATTTCTCCAGACGCGTGGCTTTTGTTCTGCTTTCATTTGTATTTTTCTGTTGTTTGATGGAGAATGGCAAGGAAGATGAATATAAAGAGATTGTAGAATGTACTGCACAGGACCTGTGTTAAAAAACATCAGAGAAACGGGCAGGTTTGGAGGTAAAAACCCCTGTCCGGATCGCGCCCCGACACCAGGCAGAAGAGGGGTTCCTCTTCCACGCAGCCTCTGGTCCTTGCTTGGCTGCAGCAAAGGTTTCTTTGCCTGTATTGAAACAATTTGGGGGAGATACGGGCCTCCCTGGACCGAGCCCTGCATTCATTTGCTAAAGACACAATTGGCTTGGGGTTGTTAATTAGATGGGAGTTGGGCTTCTGCTGCCGCAGAGGTGTTACTGGTGAATGCGGCTCAGCTTTGCCGTGGAAAGCTGGACCTGCAGGCTCCTCCTCGGACTGGCGGAAGGATACAGGAAGTTTAGTGCCAGCCGAACCGCTTTGCTTTCACTTTAGAGGCCAAAAAAGCTTATTTTTCCCGTTTGGATTTTATTTTACTTTTTGTTGTTGTTGTTGTTAAATTTAAAATGATTCTTTTTCTCTTAATGGTTTACAAAGCACAGGGAATCAATTGCCAGAGAATGTACGGCACGTCGCCAGAGCTGCTGAGTATGGATTGTACTGCAGACTTGATGTTTGTGTTTATATTTGAATACTTGCCTTCATTTTCCTGTAGAGGGAAAAAAACATGTTTACCTGTATTACTTGACCTGGAACGCTTACCTGATGGTTCACTCTGTCCTTACTTCAAAGGAATGTTGCCTTTAATGTTCTACTGTTGACCCAAGAAGTGTATTATTGCGATCTGAACATTTCTTTATTGGTTGTTCACTCTACTTGCCTTGTAACAGTGTATTTATTAACATTGTATTTTATTATGGAGAAAAATCAATAAAAAAAAACCAACCCCAAAACATCTAAGGAAATACACGGCGGCTTGCTTTCGCAACTCCACAGCCCTTTTGTGTGTTTCTTCCCATGCAGATTATATATAAGTATTACATTACGTGTAAGGCTAAGTACCCTACGGTCCTGTGTGTGGTTGTGTGTCAAGTTGGTCGTTTTTCTTCTCACAAGTGTGTTTTGACCTCGGTGCCCATTAGGATTGACATCCTGGGAACAGCGTGGCCAGTTACATTTTTCTCCTGTTCTGCCAAGGCGGCAGCGCTGCTCTGCTCCGGGGCGGCGCGGGGAATCGGAGTTACCCTTCAGGGTCTTTGGGCAGTGCTTGAGCCAAAGTTTGGTGGTTGAGTGAGAAATCCATCTGCTGGTGGAAGCCAAAGAAAACCCGGCGTAACGTTAGGGCTCTGGGTGCAACTTGAGCAGGTTGGCAAACCCTGTTCTACCTCTCCTTCCCTCAAGCGTGACCAGGAGTTCCCACTCTCTCCCTCCATAAGCTCCGTTTTTCCCCAGTGCTGGCAGCCAAAACTAACAGAAGTAGGGATGAAGGACGTAGTTGAGGTTGAATTTTGGCCCTAGGGCTCTGTTTCTCCTTTATGGTGCTTTTCATCTCAAGTCTTTTGTGCCGCGTTCAAACTTCACAAGAAGTCAATAGCGATTAAGCTGAGAAATTACCCAATTTCTGTCGTACCGTGGCATGTTTCTGCTGGTATCTCGTTCCGTTAGGATCTTGTCTTACATGTGTTGTGGTGGCTGGTTTGTAGTTCTTGAAAAATATTCAGAAACCTAAATGTTGTAGTAATTATTGAAAGTATTGTTCGAATTTGTAACGGTCTGGTTGCTTAAAAAAAAACAAAAACAAAAGCGAAACAACCCTTAGCTTAAAGTTTTGTAACGACCCTTTGGTATGAAAAACTGTGACAAAGGAAAGGGAATTTATTAGTGTTCAAGAAACTCTGAATTTCTCTGGTGTTGGTGAATTTGGTTTTCATTAACCTGCTGCCAAGAAATTCTCTGGCGTGCAGGACTTTCTTCTCTGAAAGAGAACTGCAATCCAGGGAGTTCTGCGAGTGCTTCCTTCAAATGCACATTTTGACCCTGTTTAAGCCTATAGTATTGATTTGGCCATTTTTTTTCTTCAAAAGAATGTGAACCCAGAACTATGCTTCCTTCAATTGTGTCCAGCCAGACTGGGATTTCTTGAAATATATAAATTCCACCATGGCAACTTCAAAAGAAAACAAAGTGTGTCACAACAAAGCCGAGAGGAAGTAATGTTGTAAGTGGGGAATGGCGAGTTCTTTAAAGCAAATCCAAAAAGGCAAACCAGCTTGAATTCTCCATTTTAGATAAGTTTTTTGACAGCTGAAGGTGTGTTTTCAAAAGGGGCTCCTAGTCTGTGAAACACTGAATTTTAGAGGATTCAACTCACGATGCCTTGGAGCAGTTTTTACCAGAACTCATTGGAAAATTGCAGGTCACATTTCACCAAAGGGCATATTTGCCTGTGCCTGTAAATATAAAGTACTTGATAAGTTAGTAATCCCTCTTCTATACAGCTGAGCTTATTATTTGCTGGCCCACTTCTACTACCAGAGCCTGAAAGCTGAGTCCAGCTGATAATGCACCTGCATGTGCAGAGCAGGGATTTATTTTTTTTAATGGGGGGGGGGGGGAAGGATCATTTTTTCAGATATCTATCAATCAGTCAATGTTTAGCATGGGCAGTATTGATGAAATTAGATAATGACTGTAGAAAGCACATAAAATCTGTTGTTTCACTGTTCTAGTAAGTCTTAAGAGAGAATTATCGAAGTGTAGAATAACACAATGCCTTTAATACAGGTAGACCAAAACTTAACAGTGTTCAAATCTCAGGGAAGAAATACCACTAGAATCTGGCCTCTCAGATCCCATTATTCACCTGGGAAAAAGAGATAGTTATATTATATTTTTTTTTCCAAATAGGAAAGAAATGTATCTGGCTTCAGCTTTTCTACCTACACATAGTTTAACACAAGTCTCTGCGGGTTGGAAGCCGCGGGAAGCTCACGGCATCTGGCCCTCAATTCATCTTTGTGGTCTTTTTTTCCCCCAACAGGAATCAATCCAACTGCAGCTTTCAAGTTTTCCTAGCTTGCAAGAAGAAGATAAATCTAGTAAAGATGACTCCGAGAAAGAAAAAGAGAAGGAAAAAAGTAAAGAAAAAGAGAAAAACAGTGAAAAAACCAAGATCAGAATGTTATCAAAAGGTGAACTTAACAGTAATTACGGCATTTTAAATATTTTTATGAGAAGGACTGTGTGTAGTTATAAGCATGCATTTCTTTGTTTGTATATAAATACACAATGCAAGTGGTTTTATCCATTGAGAAAACTCAGAACCTGAAATGCATGGGGATAGGAATGGGGTTTTATTTTGTACAAAGTCAGGCTTTGAAAGTGAAGAAACCTTCCAGGCTCGGGTTCCGTTTTCCATTTTCTTTAATGCAAAAATCCTTCTTCTGGATGATTAACGATGTCGATACAAGCATGTCTATCTGTAAATATATGTGTGATTATGTAATGAGCATAAGACTCTAGTACAATTTTCTCCATGAATGGTAATACATGTGCAATGTAGGCAGTAGAGAGCGATCCTCTTGGCTATTTCTCCTTTCTCATGGAGAGTTTCTGTTCAGTGCTGTAAGGAGATGCATCCATGGCCTTTAACCTGCACGGCAGTCTACTGTTAGCCTCCACTAAGACTTCTCCAGAAAATATTGTTGTATCTAAATATGGCATTTTTTGAAAAAAAAAAACCAAAAACCCCACGAACAACTCTTTTTATTAATCCATGGTACAGAGTTGCAGTGCAATCCCTTAAGAATAATGGTTGCCTACCTGGCTGTGGATCTGCCGCTGGTGGGAATTCAATGGAGCTCTCTCAGTTCACCCCAGCTGGGGGATCTGGGTGTACTTTTGAGTGAGGCGATACAGCAGGTGCTGAAAAATTAATTCTGACTAAAGTCACGCATCCCCATTACCTGCCCACTCTCAGCCCTCACTGGATTTCAGCCTCTTAATGCAAATAAGAGGCACGACGCCTCATTTCCCACCTGTACGGCATTTATTAAGTGATGCAAAGAGCCATTGATGAGTACAACTTTTTTATTCTTTCATTATTTATTTTTCCTTTTAATTTGATTTAGTAGTTTAAAAGATGAAGTTGCCCCAGTCTTGAGTGGCATTGAAGGCTTCCCACGATTTTCCCGTGATGGCCACGTTCCCTCAGGGTCTCGTTTTGGTGCTGAGCTCTCGGAGGAGCCGTGAATATCCCCCCGACACTTCTGAGCGTAGGTCTTTGTTGGCTGAACTCCAAGTGAACCTTTTCTTTCAGACCATAGGCTTTCCGATTTCTGCTGGAAAATGGATTTTGATTTACAGCATAGCTTAATCCTTAACTGTCCAGATGAAATAAATGAGGGGGGTGTGTGTGTGTGTGTCTTTGTTTTTATCTTTCAGATTGCAGTCAAGAGTACACTGACTCAACAGGCATAGATTTGCACGAGTTTCTCATTAACACATTAAAGAATAACCCCAGGTAGGTATTTTCTGCGTTAGAGCTGGCACTCCTGAAGTTCTAACTGGCCATCTCTGAGTTCCTCTAACTGTATACTGTGTTTTAGTGGTTCTGGAGAAGGTTATGAGGGCAAACGTAGAGGAGGTAGGCTGTTAACTGAGCAAAAAGCTACAACAAGGCATCAACTTCCAACCCCCTGCCCAGTCACCCATTGCTTCATTTCACTTTCAGTGACAAATGGTCTTTGTCCTCACCTTCCTGCTCTACAGCAGCTCTGTAATGTATAGCTGTAATATATTACAACTCTTGCAGTTGGAGATTTGTATAGGAATAGAAAGTAGCTTTCTTCTGGCGGTGGGTGTACACAATTGAAATGCTGTGTACAGTGCCAAACTCTGTTCTGGATATTCCCATAGGTTTCATTTGGAGCAGCAAGCTCATTTTAACTTTAAATTTGCCTCCTGAGTGCCAAAGGAAGGTCTGTAACATTTTTACATTGTGATTTTCAGCATTGGTTTGAATTTAATCCATTAAATGGGTACCATGTCCCTCT
Organism: Jacana jacana; assembly: GCA_013400555.1. Classification (NCBI taxonomy): domain Eukaryota; kingdom Metazoa; phylum Chordata; class Aves; order Charadriiformes; family Jacanidae; genus Jacana; species Jacana jacana. Next base: position 105,450 of record VZTM01032401.1, read on the forward strand.
GCAGTTACAGGAGTACTAGGAACTAAGAGCTTGCGTCATCTCTTGTACAGAATGGTGATGTAAGGTCCTTGAATTGTTTTATCTGCACAGAATGAGAAAGTTCAAAAGGAGTGGTGGTCTCTGTTAAGCCCACCAAAAAACTATTCATGTGGGAACATGCTGGGGAGATTTTTGAATGTTTTTGGGGCAGGGAGAAGGAACATCTGAAACCTTCCAGCTGAAAATAGAGCATATTGACCGAGAAATGTTGCTGCATTGCTTCCTGGGAGCAGTTCAAAGGTGGTGTTCTCCATTGTGCTCTCTCTAACCAGATGAGATTTGCCCAGTCTTCTGGCCTGCAGGTCAATGCCTTGTGGAAGATGCCACTCAGACAAAATTCCTCTAGTAGCAGGTCTCATCATGAAAGATCTAGCTTAGCTGGCAATCTTATTTTCCATCAAAAAGGGTGAAGAGACCAAAGCTATCCGTAGCCATCAGAGATTTTCTACACAAGGCATTGATGCCAGCGTGGTGTGGCTAGAAGCCCCCTCAGACCGTGTTCAAGCTCAAGGAACAGCTAAATCTGTCACATATATCAGCAAAGGGGCAGCCAAGCAGGCCACAAGGGGAGACCTTATCTATATGTACAAGTACCTAAAGGGTGGTTTGAAGGAGGATGGAGCCGGACTCTTTCCAGTGGTTTCCAGCAATAGGACAAGGGGCAGCGGGCACAAGCTGGAACACGGAAAGTTCCATTCAAAGATGAAGAGAAACTTCTTTAGGATGAGGGTGTCACAACCCTGGAAGAGACTGCCCAGGGAGGGTGTGGAGTCCCCTTCTCTGGAGACCTTCCAGCCCTGCCTGGATGCAGCACTGAGTGCTGTGCTCTGGGCAACCCTGCTTTAGCAGGGGGGTTGGACTGGGTGAGCTCTAGAGATCTCTTCCAACTCTGAAATTCCATGATTCCATGAACCTTCTCCAGATGTGCCAGAGGCAAAGCACATTTCATTTGCATTCGAGATCATAGAGTCATAGATATCTGACAGAGGTGACAGAGATGGCTGACAGAGATGGCTGACAACACTTGCAAAATTGCCTTACAAACCGCGATGTATTCTTTACCTTTATTTTATTTGTTTCACCTAAAATGCCCGTTGGTAGTTGATGCTACAAATCCTTGCCTTTCTTTTTGACAGGGACAGAATGATACTCTTGAAAATGGAACAGGAAATTATTGATTTTATTAGTGACAACAAGTAAGTGGAGTTTCCCCCGGCTCGGTTATGAGTCACGCGTACCTATAGCAATATAGCCAGGCATATGCTCTGACGGGCCATGGGGGTCCCCTTGCTCCACATGGCAAGACCAGGCTTTTATTTCCTGACATGGGGTGGGAAGGCTTAAAAAACATGGTAGATGCAAACAAAGACCCGTTTGCTTTTCCTTATGTCCTCACTTTTCACATTGTTCTCACTTAGGTCAAAAAACCTAAGTGAAGCTGTTGGTGCAGAGGGCCATCAAACACGGGATCCAGTGGGTTTCCCTGGGTGCAGTGTCACTCTAATGGGCTGGAAAATAGAGCTGACCTTGGGTGGAAGGGATTCTTGCTTTTTGTAATAAAATTCTTCCACAGCTTTTAAAAAAATAGAGGGTCAGAATAGGAGCAGAGGAAGAAATCATGCTGTCAGGAAGCAAACGTTTTTGTTGGGAAGAGGGGTGAAAAAAGGAGTATTTAGGAGTATTTACCAACTTAGATCCTTCCAGCGTCGCCCTACATCTGAGCTTGGGGGAGAAAGGCAGGAAACTGTTGATGGTGTCTCGGGAAATCTGCAGGGTGGTTTGTGTGAGGAGTGTGAGTGTGTCAGGCTGGGGGTCAGGTTCTTCCCCACATCCAAAATGTTGGGTTGATAGCCTGAAGCATGAGCTTTGGCATGGAAACACGCTTGTTAGAACCTCAAACATGGGCTTCTTTTCTCTCATCTGCTTTTTTGTAGCAAACATTTAGATCTAAACTCACCAAGGAGAAGGTTGTGGTTCTGTCCACTGAGCTACCAAATGTATTGCTGTCTTCATTTCCATATAGCTCAGAGGGAAATGTACTTATCGATGCAATTTTGTTTTCCTTTTTCCAGTAATCACTACAAAAAGTTCCCTCAGATGTCGTCCTACCAGAGGATGTTAGTGCACAGAGTGGCAGCTTACTTTGGCATGGACCACAATGTGGATCAGACTGGAAAATCCGTCATTATCAACAAGACCAGCAATACGAGAATGTAAGCAGCGACACTCTTGTGTTTTCCCTTGTTCCCTTTCACAAAAGCTGGTTTGTATCATGACTGCCTCCTGTTTGATTTTTTTTTTTTAATATATGTCTATATTTCTTTTACATAATTATATCTCTTTTTTGGAGCAAGAGTGAGTGCTTGGGGTGGGAGGGGAGGACAGGGCTAGCGCTGTGAGGTTATTTGAAGATACAAAGAAGCATAAGGAGATATCAACCCAATCTTTCTCTTGCGAGAAACTTAAGACAGTCTGTTGGAAAGTCACTTTCCCTGACTCCTTAGTGCCACCACTTTGCTACAGAAAGGAGCTCGGTGCTTTACATGTTACATAGGGCTATATTCCTAAATGGCCCCAACGTGCTGGGAAGAATTTGCCTCTTCCCTTGTTCTGGCTCTCCCTGCTTCAAGAGTAATTGTGATTATTTAGGATTTAGTTCCCCTCCACCACCTGCCACCATTCCTTCCCTTTTCCTCCTCTTTTCCCCTCTTCGTTCCACTTTATTTTCTCTTCAAATCTCATCGTTTGACCGCAGAGATTCTGCGGGACGTAAATTCCTTCTGATGGTGCAAACGTGTTGCAGAATTCCTGTCAGGTTAACCTTGTGCTGGCATGCTGTCTATGCTGTCTATGCTCTCCCCCATGAACCTGTATGAAGCTGGCAAAAGCTCTTTATAAGTTCCCTGGCTAATTCAGCAAAGATGCAGTCGTGCATCCTTGCCTGAGCAGCATCACTCTTTCTGCTGAGTGCAACGTCTGTATTAACCCTCGTGGAACTGGAGCCTTCCTCTCCCTCTTTACCTGTCAACGACGTAATGAAGAGGAAGTAATTACAAGTGGGTAATGAGGTTTTGCTATTTGGTACCAGAACGGGAAAGCCCTATTTGAAAGTGGTGTGGTTCCTGTATGCAGTTAGTAGGAGGAATAAAACCGTTTATTTCATGTATATATCCAGTAGTTGGGTCGTTTACTTAGAGGCAGTTGCAGAGAATTGGGTTTGGTTTTTATTACTGTTTCTAGCTTCTCGTGTAGAAGACTAGAGGGACTGCCTAATTTTGCAGAGTCAGAATCTGAGCCAAACGCATTGATAGTTGCTATTTCACAGAGCCCTAAAAGTCTTCTGCGTGGAAGGTAAGCTTCAGATCATGGACAACTTGTTTTAGATCCCTTTCATGGCCTGAAATACTTGAACATCTGTATAACACCACTTAGGCATGAATGTTTTTAAGGGTTTGAATGAAGCGTGTGCTGACAGTCTGAGTTTCAGAACTCCAAGAGAATCACAGTAGCTCGATAAAACCAACATTCAGGCTGCTAAGGCTTGGCCTCAGGGTTTGGTAATACCTACCCCTGCTCAAGGTCTGTGTCTGGGTGTGAACAGGAAAAAGCTGGGTATGAGGCAACCAGGGTTGATCTTTGAGCTGCAAACGAAAAAAAAATAGTCTCCTCTTAAAAAAAAAGGACAAGCAATCATATTTGAAAGCTTTTGTAGGCATTTCTGTCTCTTTACAGTCCTCCCTTATCCCTTTACGTCTCTGTCACCTCTGTAGTCCATCTACAGATCTTTCCTCGCAGCATTGCTTTCTCCTGGCTGACTTTGTCAGGTGATAATATCACATGAACATCTGAGGATGCCGTGCTCGGTCGTGTGGCTGAGCATCGCGGAGAGGGGTAGCGCTGGAGGCGCTGTCGGAACTGCTTGCGTGGGGCTTCTGGAGAGGACCACCCCAGGTACCAGTCTAGATTGGGAAATGACCTGTTGGAGAGCAGCGTAGGGGAAAGGGACCTGGGGGTCCTGGTGGGCAGCAGGNACAACTTCTTCAGGGTGAGGGTGAGGGAACCCTGGCAGGGGCTGCCCAGGGAGGTGGTGGAGCCTCCTTCTCTGGAGACATTCCAGCCCCGCCTGGAGGCGTTCCTGTGTGACCTGCTCTGGGTGTTCCTGCTCTGGCAGGGGATTGGACTGGAGGAGCTTTCAAGGTCCCTTCCAGTCCCTGAGATTCTGTGATTCTGTGAAGTCTTCTTCAAAAGTCATGGCTTTATGTGAGCACTGCAGTGAAGCTGTGGTGGGAAGGAGGAAGCAAGGCTGTTTACCAGGCATGAACTGGCATCCTCGTGGGCGAGCTCAGCGGGCAGGACGTAGCAGGGTTATAATGGATGGAATGACTCTTTCAGCTGTGGTCTTACAAGCCGGAGGTGAGGCATGGAGCCAGACAAACTGGTTCTGCCACCATTCCTGCATAGATCTTCCAGAAATAAACATGGGGCTTGTTTTTCTTCGCTCAGTTGGCTGGGAGTACAGCTGTTTTGTAAGCACCACACCAACTGCAGATTTCTTTTCTCTTCTGCAGTGATTTGGTGATAGGGAATGGGATTACGAGGAGCTCGTATTGCATCGCGGTGCCTCCAGTGCCTTATTTGCATTATTTTGATACTGCTGTAAAATAAAAACTTGTAGAAGTAGCTCTTTCTTTCCATACCTGGAGGAGATGGCAGGGTTCATTGGTTTGGTTTGGTTTGTGGTTTTTTAAAACATCCCTGTCTCTGCCAGAAAATAGATTTATTCTTGTCCAGCATGAATAGAGGCTGATGAGATTTTATTATCCGCAGCAAATACTGTGTAAGTTCCACATCTGACAGCATCCAGCGTGATCTCATGTGTTCTGCATTTCAGAACTCTCAGAGGAGGCAATTTGGTGCGGTTCAGAATCAACACCAAGTGCTGGGAATGTGTTGACTCTATTAATTACTGCTTGGAAGGCATCCAGGATACCGGAGTATCTGGAGAGCCGTTGGATGTGGTTGTGCTGTGCTGTAAGCCTGAGCTTGGGTGGCTCGATGGGAATTTATGGAGAGGCCCCATAGATGGATATTCAGAAGATTTGCATTGTGACAATAAAGGAGCTCTTTGTGGCGTAGGGTTTCCAAAGTACTCGAGCTACAGACCGTGGAGAGGGGAGAACATTCTTGCACACTCAAGGATTCATAAATTCTGCACTGGCTGACTTCTGCCTGCGGGTGCCTGGTCGGGAAGAGCACACGACTCTGCAGAGTTACCCTGTGAGTTCATAAAATTCTCTGGCTGAGTTGAGGGTTTGTGTTCCATCCTCTGGTCACGCTCGCAGGCGAGTTGTTCCCTGGCTCCCAGGCAGCACGTTGCCTTTGTTCAGTTCAGCAGACAGCTCTGGTGCTCGTTGCCCATGGGTGCTCGGTGGCACAAGTCTCAGGAGGGTTAACAGCTTTGAGGAGTAGATTAGATGTGGTGTTGAGGGATATGGTATAGGGGAGAACTTGTAGAGTAGGGCTGATGGTTGGACTTGATGATCCCAGGGGTCTCTTCCAAGCTAAATGATTCTATGATTCTATGATTCTGTGGACAGGCTGGTTGGAAAATGTGGTAACAACCTAAGAGGTGCCATGGTGCCAAGTAGGGTCTGTAAAACAGACCTCCACTGGAGTGGGAGAGGGCACTTCAGTTCTTTGATCAATTGGCCATCTCAGGGCAACACTCATCCATTTCTCTGTACCTGCAGCTATAAAAAATACCCACTTTTTCGAGGGCTGGAATTAGAGAAGGTCTTTATTGAAGAGGTTGCACAGCTGGAAGGAGGGCTGTGGCTTGTCTGGTCAACCATGCCGCTTTGCAGAGAAGCAAAGAAGGTGGTGAAAACATGCTGGGACTTGAATCTCTCTGGGATTTGCAGTCCTGGAGCTTTGGTGAACAGTCAGGGAAGTCTCTCTTCAAAACAGGCAGACCACAATGACAGTTTTGCAGCCTGAAGACTGTTTATGATGAGGAGTTTAATCTAAGGTGCCTGTTTTAAAAAATTTATTGGAATGTGAACAACTCATACTGTTCTAGAAGCTTTTTTTCATGACATGAAGTTTTAAAACACAGAGGTGATCTCAACTACCCAAATGTTTGTTCACCTTCATCAAGTCAAGTCTCTGTACTCTAGCTCTTATTACAGAATCATGGATTTTAAAAACAAATTATCTTCCTGTGTCATTTTGGAAATTAAGGCCAGGTTACAAGGAACAACTTTGAAAAAGAAATATCACTTCTCGTGGTCTCATCTCTTACTTTAAAAATAGCTCTAACTTTAAAAATAACTTCAAGAAATCTTAGCAGCATAGGGGAGAAGTGTTGATCGGCAGATGAGGGAGGTTTTTTGCTGCTGTTTTGGTTTTAGAGTCAAAGAGTTCAAATACAACTCAAAATGGGAAGTCTGCTTTGTTCAGTACAAAACTGGTCTTGCGTCACCGTTGTCACCTATATTTGTGTATATTGTGATCTGTGTCCACATGTCATCTACCTAGAGATAGGCTGAAATGTATGGGGAACTTAAGGCAGCAAAATACCTTATAAAGAGAAGTTTGGAATTGAGGCAATGTATTAGACAGGGCATCCCAAATTGGAGCAAAGAACACTTACGTGCCACCTTCTATTCCATGTATCCCTGCTATCAAACAACTGGAAGCACTGCAGAGCTTTCTGCAGAACTGTTCATGTTAGCATAGCAGCTCAGGTTCATTCATCTGGTTATCTCATAGGTAGGTGGAGAACCAAAGGGGAAGTATGTTTGGTGTGTGCTTGGGAAATGACAAGGGGTTTCATTTGGTTGAGATCATTGCCCAGGCGACGGGTATGTCTGTACCACAGCCCACACATGCCTTCCTGTACATTGTTATATAAGCAGGGCTCTTCAGAATTGAGAAGGTGGAGTGCTTAGCATATGTAATGCTTGTATTTAGACATTTTTTAGACATTTTCATAGATCCTGAAGGCGTAACATACCTATTACGAACTTTATACCACCACTCTCATCTTTAGGTATGACTAAGTTTTTTTAGGGCAACAAAGATGATGGAGGAACTGGAGTATCTCCCTGATGAGGAGAGGCTGAGAGAGCTGGGACTCCTTAGCCTGGGGAAGAGAAGGCTTAGGGCTCTTCTCAGTGACATCCAATGACAGGACAAGGGGCAATGGGTGCAAGCTGGAACAGAGGAGGTTCCACTGAAATATGAGGAAAAACTTCTTCAGGGTGAAGGTGAGGGAACCCTGGCAGGGGCTGCCCAGGGAGGTGGTGGAGTCTCCTTCTCTGGAGACATTCCAACCCCGCCTGGAGGCGTTCCTGTGTGACCTGCTCTGGGTGTTCCTGCTCTGGCAGGGGGGTTGGACTGGAGGAGCTTTCATGGTCCCTGATATTCTGTGATTCTGTGATTCATGCTTACAAGGATCTGAAAGTTGGGTTGAAGGAGGATGGAGCTGGACTCTTCTCAGTGGTTCCCGGTGACAGGACAAGGGGCAACGGGCACAAGCTGGAACACGGGAAGTTCCATTCAAATAGAGGAGAAACTTGTTTGGGGTGAGGGTGTCAGAGCCCTGGCAGAGGCTGCCCAGGGAGGGTGTGGAGTCCCCTTCTCTGGAGACCTTCAAGCCCTGCCTGGATGCAGCCCTGAGTGCTGTGCTCTGGGCAACCCTGCTTTAGCAGGGGGTTTGGACTGGGTGAGCTCCAAACGTCCCTGCCAACTCGGACTACTCTATGAATCTGTGAATTGCTTTTCTCCATCCAGTCACTTGGTGACTGGAGAGTTAATTTGGGGTGTACATATGTTAATAAGGACCAAGTGTTTTAGCAACGTCTTAATATAACGATGCAGGGGTTTGTTTCAGACACACAGCTGCCACTGTTCCACTAAATGCATAATTTGAGGTTGTGCACGTTCAGCATTTTGCTGTTTGATGCTCATCTGGAAGAGATGGAGCTTTTTTCTCCAAGTCTCTTTTTAAATATTTTTATTTTATTTTATTTTTTTCTTTACTGTGACAATACTTGAAACTAGGAGAGACCTTTTTTTTCTGAGCAGGTATTTTCTCATTTGAGTCACATGCCTGTTTTGCATGAAAGATACAGAATTAAAAATTAAATACTTGAGGTTGAGCTGAATATGACCCTTAAGTAGTGGCTTCATTCTTACTTCAGTCAGTATAAGGTGTGTACTGGCCCCATGGAAATGACTTTGCAAATGAGATGTTAGAGTTAATGAACCAGTTCTAATAGCTCCAATATTAAATTTTCAATTAATGTAGTTTATCAAAACTAAAGTGTTTATAATTAAGGTGGACATGTACTTTACAGCTGTTCTATACTCTAATGAAATACTAGTTAAGCATTAATCAGAGGGTATCTATGGTATTTTTCTTTTTCTCTCCTGGTTTTGTTTTTTTTTCATTTTTTTTTCTTTTAATTCTTGCAACCACACCCCTGAATAATGTGAGTTTTGATGAATGCAGAAGGTTACCTTCACCTGCTCTGTGTGGGGAGATGGGAGGTTACCCAGGCAGAGAGGGGGCTATGGAATAGCAAGTAGGTAATTTGGGTGAAGGAGGTTCTTCCTTGCACGAGTAATAAATTAACCAGTGTCTCTCTCTGCTGGTCTGAGCTGTAGCAGGGAAGTCCCTGTTAATCAAGCTGCTCTTTGGTCATTTATTACTTCCAAATCACCGAAGGCAGATGTGGAAAACTGAAATGGTCCCTGTGCTTTCCTCTGCTCCATGAGTCTTCTTCCTGGAGATGAGAAGAATGTTTGTGGCCTGAAGTAGAAGCACAAGAATGTATTAGGGTATGAATTGGTATGCGTGGGGCATTTCAAGAGGACTAATGGGTTCTTCATTACACGGTCGGATTTTGGGGAACCATCTTGCCTACACTAATAGTGTTCAAATCTTGAGTTTGCTTCATTTTTCTCCTTTTCTTCCTTGTTAATTTTTGAACTTCTATGATAGAGAAATGTAGTTTTAAATAGATCACAGGAGTTATGCAACACTGATTTCCAGCCACTTACAGAGTGCACCACATCCTTAAAATCAAATATGAATGAATTCTGTAATAAACTATGCTACCACTTACAAGGCTCTACTAGCTGGAAATAAATTGGCACTTTGCAAAATGTTCAGTCTCAACAGACATCCTGAATATCAAGAACTAAATCCAATCCAGTAGAGTGGGAGCAGGAGAAGCAGGTCCCTTTGTGATAGAAATAACCCTAGTTTGGACATTTTGAAGCTCAGAAAATGGTCCCTGTCTGACTCAGGGCTTGACACTTCCAGCCCCATTTAGCAGAAAAGCTGGTATCTCAGCGTGCCCTTGCCCTGCTGACTTATCCCCTGAGCTCAGAGCTAGATTCCTGTGTTCTGGCCTCAATATTCTGGGCCAAATATCAAAGCCTGTACTTAGGCGGACTCTCAGGGTGTCAAGATGGACTATGGTTTTGCATCCATAGGTTAAAATGGGATGACTTTCTGGAGTTAAGCTTTAGGAAGGCTTGTGAGGATGATGAGTTGTGCTGTGACATCTCAAACAGCAGATGAGGTTCTTTAAGTACTGCATGCTCTGAAAGTCTTCAGGATCTGGCCATCCGCTTGGTCCTCACAGAGAGTAACTTGGCATGGAAGAGACTTGGTGTACATCGTCTCTGTCCATCCTACAGCCTTCATAAAGCCTTAGGGCAATGAAGCTGGTGAGGCGTCTGGAGAGTAAGTCTTGTGAGGAGAGGCTGAGGGAGCTGGGGGTGTTCAGCCTGGAGAAGAGGAGGCTGAGGGGAGACCTTCTGGCTCTCTCCAACTCCCTGAAAGAAAGGTGTAGCCACAGTGGGTCGGTCTCTTCTCCAAGACCCAGGCAATGGGACAAGAGGAAATGGCCTCCAGTTGCACCAGGGGAGGTTCAGGTTGGAGACCAGGAGCAATGTTTGCATGGAAAGGGTTGTGAAGCCTTGGGATGGGCAGGGGTTGAGGCCCCATCCCTGGAGGGATTGGAAAGCTGGGTTGACACAGTGATTAGAGACATGGGTTAGGGATGGGTTTTATCAGAGTTAGAATCATAGAATCATTTAGGTTGGAAGAGACCCTTGGGATCATCAAGTCCAACCATCATCCCTACTCTACAAGTTCTCCCCTACACCATATCCCTCAAATATGGGTTGCTGGTTGGACTAGATGACCTGAAAGGTCCCTTCCAACCTAGACAACTCTGTGATTCAGCTTCACCATTGTTCTCATACTGGGAAATGCTGCTGGTGCCAGCCTAGCTGAAATCATGCTGATAGGGTACTGGGATGAGCATCTTTAAGGGTAGGTGAGGGTGACAGAGTGAACCTCAGTCTCTCTGAATGAAAAGCCCGGGGGGATTTCTCTTCCATGTACTGTTACTGGCTCTTCCTTGCAGTCCTGCCAGACTGATCTGCACACCCAGTTAGAGGGGAGAATGCCTGTCAAAATAACTCGTGACTTTTCACATCCTTGTTGTTTAGTAATAAATACAGAACATGTTTAGAGTCCAGATGCTGTTCTGAAAAGAGACATTGAAGAATACAGAGTCTTTAACCAGGCAAAATGTAGCACTTGGTAATGGAGTTCTTTTCCCCCTGTGCTGCAGAACACGCAACACCTTGAAGGAGCTGTCTTGTACGGGGTTGATTTTTTTATTGTTTTTTTTTTTAAATGACTTTCAGTATGCTTTTATCATCATAACAGAAGCTGTTAGTGACTCACACCATAAAAGCAGCAATCTGTTAATGAGGCATTTACCTTTAAATGCTTGAAATGCCGTCTTGGGTGGTTTTAAGTGTTGTGATAACTGCTCTGTACTTTAACAATTATCTGTATTTAAATTGTGACTCTGACTTTCTGAAACGCTGTTTTAGCATCCATCAGCCTCAGTACATGAAGACTATCTGAAGGCTGTAATTCTGGGCCCTCATTGTTGAAAAATGTTGTTCTGAGAGGATTTAATGAAATAATTTAACCCGTTGGGCTGGAATTCTGCCTTTCATCATTCAGTGGGGGCCTCTTCACAATGATGATATTTGCTTCCAAGTTCTGAAAATTCTTGAACTCTCAGAATATATTCTGCTTTCATGGACAAAACAGTCAGTTGTACCACAGATAATAGAGTTCTGGCCCCCAAGGTAAAGCAGAGGAATGGTGAGGCTGCAGTTTTGCTGGGGTGGTTGGCAGTGCAGAGCCCCGTCAGAGCCTCCAGCATCAAACCAAAAAAAGCACGGCAGGCAGGCAGAGTAGATACTCACAACCCAGCAAAGCAAGAGAGGCCACCATACTGTGTCACAGCCTGCCCTCAAAACAGAGGCTGATGTGAGGTTGGACTGAGCAGTTGGTTTAGTTAAAGACAAGGGCACATAACAAAAGAACACCATTAGACTGTCAGAACACCCGTGTACGTGTGCCCTCAGTCTTCCCAACTCCTCTGAATCCTGCCCGCAGCCGTGCTGCTCCCCTGCTCTCACCATCCTGGTGCTCTCCCCACAGCATCCTCGTGGAAGAACATGAAGAAAGTTGTGTCAGTTACTCATTTTGTTTCCCATACGGTGATTCTGTGGGTTTTCTGCCCGTTCCTGACCCTACTTGTCTTTTGCTTTGTGTTGCTGTTCAGTCAGAAGAAATATTAACATGCTATCCCCATGCTGTACATGCATTCAATGAAGGTTGCATTCCAAATGCAAAGTTCTTTCTGGGGTTTTTTTGAGTCTTTTGTTGTTGGGCTTTTACTGGAGACTCTGCACACTGCAGCAATCTCCACTTCTAAAACTCACTTTCCTATATCATGTTCCTGCAGACAGCTGCTTCACTGGTTCCTGCAAAGCTTTTGCAGATCATAGAAGGGTCCAGGCCAGAAGGGACCTCTTGGGTCATCTAGTCAGACCTCCCTGCAGTCAGCAGGGACACCCCCAACTAGACCAGGTTGCCCAGGGCCTCCTCCAGCCTCACCTCGAAGATCTCCTGAGCAACCTATCCCAGTGCTCCACCACCTAAAGAACCTATTCCTTATATCCAATCTAAAGCTGCTCTTCTCCAGCTTGAAGCCATTGCCCCTCATCGTCCTGTCCCTGCAGGCCTTTGTAAACAGACCCTCCCCAGCCTTCCTGTAGCCCCTTCAGGGACTGGAAGGCTGCTCTTAGGTCTCCCCGGAGCCTCCTCTTCTCCAGGCTGAACATCCCCAGCTCCCTCAGCCTGTCTTTGTAGCAAAGGTGCTCCAACCCCCTGAGCATTTTCGTGGTCCTCCTCTGGACCTGCTCCATCAGGTCCATGTCCTCCCTCTCTTGAGGGCTCCAGACCTGCATACAGTTGTTCAGGTGAGGTCTCACCAGAGCAGAGCAAACTGGCAGAATGATCTCTCTGGATCTGCTGGCAATGCACCTTTTGATGAAGCCGCGGATGCTGTTGGCTTTCTGGGCTGTCAGCATGCACTGCTGGCTCATGTTGAGCTTCTCCTCCCCAAGCACTCCCAAGTCCTTCTCCTCAGGGCTGTTCTCCAGCCATTCTCTACCCAACCTGTGTTTGTGCCTGGGATTACCACATCCTAGGTGCAGGACCATGCACTTGACTTGGTTGAACTTCATGCAATTTGCAGTAGCCCACCTCTCAAGCCTGCTCAGGTCCCTCTGGATGGCATCCCTTCCCTCCAGCATGTTGACCACTCCACCGAGCTTGGTGTCATCAGCAAACTTGCTGAGGGTGTGCTCCATCCCACTGTCCATGTCTCTGGCAATGATGTTAAAATGAGTGCAGGTTCCTCTTCTCCCACTCCCCAAGTACTTAGTTTCTCCTGTCCCATGCAAACAGAAGTCTGTGAAACTGCATCACTTGGCTTCTCAATGGGGAAGGAGGAAATATGCTGCCTGTTTTGTTCTGAAACACGCTGCCAGGATGGTGAGTAGCTGAGCAGCCTGACAGCTTTTAGGAAGTACTAAACTGAGTTCAGAGGCAGTTGTGGTTTTGTGAAGTTGTGTTTTCAGGGCACAGGCGTTTTGCTTCCACCCATACTGTCAAATAAATATTTGGATGATTTAAAAAAATATATTAAATACAAACAAACTTTGCGCTTTTTTTAGCCTGGATGGTTTCCCTCCTCCTTGTGTCTTGGTTTCTGAGCCTTAAAGGTATAATTGGGTCATACTTTCTGGTTTTGTCCTCAAACCGCAAAAAATCCTCTTGACTTAAAAGGGAATTGGTGTTTCCTCCTTAAGTGTTTTGGAGCAGCGGGGTTTGAGGTTCTCAGGTGATGTGCTGGTTCCAGTTATGGGGACTAGCTGAAATAACGGGTATTATACCCGTGGGCAGCACTCTGTGAGCCTGCCTTTGCATGGCTTTTGTTGGGGACTGCTGTTAGCCAGCAGATGGATGTACTGTGGGGCCACCAACAATAGGGATAGGTACTGGACGTTGTTTTCTTTGGGGTTTTGGGTGGGTTGTTTTTTTTTCAGAAGATCCCTAAATAGTTAGAGTACTTGAGTTAGTGATAAGCTCTTGAGAAGTACTCGATGTCTCCTCAAAAAGGCTATGCAAATCCAGTTCTTTCCACTTAAAATTCAACTGAGGTGTGGTTAGGGTTTGCAGGTGTAAGTTAGGTAACCGGTGTGGTGACAGTAGGTAAGGTCCTGATTTTCCATGGCTTTAAGACAGTAATGGCAAACCATGCTTTGACTTGAGTAGGATTTTGATTTATGCCACTACAGAAAATGAGCTTGATAAATTCCCTCCCTTGTGTGCATGAAGACAATTTGGTATAATGTACAGGCTCTGCTGCTGACAGTATCCGGGGTGAAAGAGCTTAGAAAACAAGTAAATGTGATTGTTACTCATTTAGGACTCACGTGAGATGAAATCACTGTATCTGCTGCTTTACTGTCCTTACATACCCTGTTAGTATATTGATGGGGTACTGCATCTTACTCAAAATAATTTTCTCCCATTTTCAACACGTTCATTCACCCACAAATCTGTACAATGATGCATCAGATTTCCCCAGAATAACCGTGGTGGTTCTGCTTCCAATTAGCAAATGTGTTATACTTCAGAGCTGTGAATGGGGGAACTTGCCCCCAACTTCTTCCATCAGAGGGCCAGACCCAAATCTTTGCAGAATCAACCCCTCCTCTACCAAATGATTAGAGCATTTGGTTCCACTTACGTGTTTTAAGCTTAGTTTGTCATCTGTATCCTACTAACAATCTACTGAGAGCTGGAGAGGGACTCTGTCTGGAAGTGAGTGACAGGACAAGAGGTAACGGCTTTAAATTGGAAAAGGGGAGATTTAGATTAAATACCAGAAAGAACTTTGCTGTGAGGGTGGTGAGAGCCTGGCCCAGGTTGCCCAGAGAAGCTGTGGCTGCCCCATCCCTGGAGGGGTTCAAGGCCAGGCTGGATGGGGCTTGGAGCAACCTGGGCTGGTGGGAGGTATCCCTGCCCAGGGCAGGGGAGTTGGAACTGGATGGTCTTGAAGGTCCCTTCCAACTCGAACCATTCTGTGAGTCCATTATTCTATTTTTGCAATAGAAGTTAAAAAAGAAAAGGCAGTAAATCGTATTGACAAAAGACATACCCCAAACCCTCTGCGTAAGTATTGCTGGATTCTGACATCTTCTTTAAAACAGCCCTTCATTTCTACTACCCTCAACTGAGTGTCCTTTCCTGGTTTGGACCCTTTGAGCACTTACTGCAGGAGGGCTGTAGGTTGGCGTGCCTGAAGGCATTTGTGGCTGTCATACCCTCTTTCTCCTGGGATGGTCTTCCCTCAAGATTTGCAGCCTTATTAACAGTTTGCACCCTCCTGTTAACGGTGGCCTGGAGTTGCAGTGACAACTGGCTGGGAAGGATCTTCTGAGGGTGCTCCATAATGCTCTGCGTGTTCATCCAGGCAAACTTCTTCCCGCAGCTGTGGAGAAGAATTGCCTACTGGGCTTGTAGCCTCATTTTATTAACAGGCACACAGCAGATCATTAGTTTAGGCTTGTGGCTTGATCTTAACACTTCTCCTAGACAGGTGGAAGCATTTTATACACATTAAATGAAGTGAAAATGGGATTCAAAAATGAAAGTAGTGCTATGAAGTATGAAAACCATGTTGTTGTTCAAATAAGTTAGTGGTTGGAGCAGGCATTTCGCCAAATTGCCTTTTCAGTTGTTTTTTTTCCTCTAATTTTTGATTGCATTTTATTTTTTCCTCTGCTTTTTAAAATCCCAGTTCTTTATGATGCTGGGGCTGTAGTTTATTAGCTGCTCAGCGGATAGCTGTGCATTTCACCCCGATAGTGCAGTGGCGGAAGCTTCGGTGTCTTAGGGTGTAAAAACCAGAAAACTCAGATTCCTCGGCTGGTGCTGTCAAAGCAGAGTGTGTAAGGGAGTGACTCTTCTTTTCTGGCTGTGCAGGCACAGCACTCATTAATGGGAGCAAAGGCAGAACAACCCACCTCGAGATCCATTAATGGGGCTCCATAGCCTTTCTGTTCATGAGGAGACATCACAATGGAGCCATTGGGTTAGAAAACTGTGGAGAGAGGGGCGCTTAAACTGCTTAAAAGAAGACTAACAGGACATCCAGAGAGTCTGCTGACTTCCACCTCTTGGGCCCTGTATCTGTTGGTACTAGTATTCCACAGCTGATGGCCAGAAGGTTTCTTGAATTCTCAAAAGCCATGGAAGTCAGGCTACTTTATCTTGTTGCTTTGTCACAAAAATGCATATGATGAGCAGGAGTTGGGAGTCCTTCAAATTCAGACAGAAAGGGAGGCTGCTCCCTCTTAATATTGTATTTCTAACAGTTAATTACAAACTCCTCCTGCACATCTGACAATGAGTTGTAATGGATTGTAATTACAGCGTGAATCCGTGCTGTGTTTTGGTTTGAAGTCCATTGCTAATGAGTAAAGTGCGAATCTGAATGCTCTAACAACAAAATGGTGACTCATTTGCACATCTGGTTTAATTTTCCATTCTGAAATCAGATGAAGCAGAGATTTTTATTTGGAGGTTTTGAAGCTTTTCATTTGGAAGTGAACTTTTTAAAATGAAAACTATTTCTGAAGTCCTACTGACTTCTGTAAATTCTGCCTCGGGATAACTTGGCCTTAACTTCTTCACAATTGGTCCATTCTGGTCAGTGGAAGCTCTGTGTCTCATTGCTGTAGGTCTCTGTGTAGACAGGAGCATCTCTCCTACCTGTAGGTCCCGCTGAGAGCTCGAACGCAGAGGTTTGTGTTTCCTGGGGGGAAACCTCATGGCATTGACACAGTGCGTGACTGCTCTTGGAAACCAGCTTGTGTGTGTCACCCTCAGCTGGGTGGTAAATCCCAGCAGGGTTCTCCGAGCCACTGCTCGCCCTACATTCGTGGGGACTAAAAAATTGGGGGTTTGGGTTCTGGAGCAGTGAAAGCTGGAGAGTTCTTTACTGGCAGCTACGAGGCATTGGCAGTCACCAGCTGGGTGTTAGGAGATGCTTCTTAAAAGAGTTGCTTGTAGCACAAGGCGAGAAGGTGGAAGAGCATCCTCCCAGCTTTCGGACCCGAAAACATCGAGCTTTTAATGACTGGGGTTTGGCTTTTAAAAATGAATAAATAAATCCATGGGGCTGGGTGGGTTTGAATCCGTGAACGAATGGATACTCTATGATTGTGGCAGAGTATTTTCCCCACTTAATGGTGATGAGGTAATACTTGGTTTAAGCAAAACAACATCAGTTCCCCAAATTATCATTTTTTTAAAAAATTAAAAAAAAAACAGGAGCGAGGCAACTCCTGGGTTTGGTTTTTTAAGCTTTCTGTCAGTTTTGCCTTACTTTTCAAGGTGGATAGGCTTCGCCAAGCAGCAGTGTTGCCGGGGGTCACAGCGACCAAAAGGAAGCAAATTAACATACAGTATGTTAATTTGTTTTCCCCGTCCTTCAGTCACAGTGAGGAGAGCCTAAATATTTCAGTGACTGGAGACTTTGGATTCCCTCTCCTTGCTGCACAACAACAACAACAACAACAAAAGCTATTTATAGCAATAACAGTTAGCAGAGACACCAGCAGCCTCAGACAGCTATAGGTAGCGTCTCACCATGACCACAAATGTTCAACTGCTTTTTTGCACTGAATGCTTCTGTGAAAACAAAGAGCACTGAGAAATAAAGATGGAAGCAGAACCAAAAGAAAGATTTATTTTATTGCTATGTTTTACTTTGCTGGCAGACCAGAGCAAAGGTTTTCTGAACATTTAAAAGATGAAAAAGGTGAAGAATCCCAGAAGCGATTTATCTTGAAGCGAGATAACTCTAGTATTGATAAAGAAGACAATCAGGTTGGTTCTCGGTTCGAGAGTTGCTGAAATTTGTTCTGTTTTTGAAGGTGGGCTGACTGATGTTATTGTTGTTCTTTTGTTGTTGCTCTCCCGCCTCCTCCTTCTCTTCCTCCTCCTTCTCTTCCTCCTCCTCCTCCTCCCTCCTGCCCCCCTCCTCTGGCGTACGTACCACCCTGGGTAGCATCCAGCCCCGGCGTGGCCGCTTCAGCCCTGGCAGTGTGTGGGTTTGCATGGGTGGTTTGCTTGGCGCAGGACTTGCTGCATGCCCACGGGGAGGGGGAATGCCGGCGGCTCCGGGCTGCGGTGGAAGGGCTGTCTCAGTGGCATTTCTTCGTGTCTCGCCTAACTACAACAGTTGTTGCGCTCCCTCCAGCTTCCTCCTTCCCTCTTGTGCCCCGTTCAGAGTTGGACTTCAGTATGGACTAGCGATAAAAGTGACGTAGCCCAAAAAGGAGAGAGGGAAAAAAAAATTAATTAAAAAAAACCCCAAAAATACATCCCAAAGAAACATGTGATGGGTGAGGCCAGGTCATTTTTTTTTCTTATAAAACCTCCTAAATCTAATTCAGGCCCAAATAAATCAGTTTCATCTTTTAGCTCCCTCCCTCCTCCCAGTCCCTCACCACCTTCTACTGTCTGTGTGACTTCCTTGCTTGTCCTGCATGTCCTGTGGCAGCCGTGACGGTCCCCCTCTGTGTTGCCTGTGCCATAAGGCTGCCTTCCCTCAGCTGAGCCCAGCGGGTAGGGGAACGCCAGGGAAACGCGGGTGTCCGTGCTGCCTTTGGAAAGCGGGTGTTGTGCTGTTCCAATCCGGTGTGAGCTGTGTCTGTGGAATCTATTAACGTTATAACAACAACCAAACACACACAAAAACCCCAACCAAACCGGGTTCTGATGTGAATTGCTTGTATGAGACAATTCTCACAGGTAAGAAGACAGCGTATGCTTTCTTTGCTCAGGTTATATTTGTGGAGGGACCTGCCAGTGAGTCTCCCCTTGCCACTCTCCTTCATGTTTGCAGTAAGACTGATTTTTCCTGCTTTTTTTTTTTGCTTTTTCTCCCTTTCCTTCCCCCTTTTTCTTTCACTTTGAGTTGTACATAGCAGCCTTGCCAGTTATGCTGCAGTTGGCTTCGAAAGCAAACCCCCCCCCAGCGTTTTCAGGGGTACGATGACCATGGGGATCAGCCAAAGGAAACCAGCGTGATCTGTCTCACCAGGGGCTGGGGTGGTGCAGGGGGAGAAGGAGCAGTGCTTGAAACCCAATGGCCAGCGAAGTGTTTCTTGCTCAGGGTCTTCTCCTCCTCTCCTCTCCTCCCTCCCACAGCACAGCCATTTCCCTCACTGTGGTTTACCGAGAGGCACAACCGGCCATTCTTTTCCTGGCACAACTGAAGTCGAGGGGTTCCTTTATGGTGTGGAAATGGTTAAAACTGCCGTGCTGATTATTTGGGGCTTCTCCTGCTCATCCACATAGACTTTGGTGGGTTTCTTCTAGGATTTGCAGCTTAGCTCTTACCGCCTAGTTTCCTTCTTTTCTTCCTCCATTGCCCAGGTGGTGCAGCGCTGCCTGCCCTCCTGCTCCTTGCAGCCGGTAGGAGAGGCCAGAAATCTTAGCAGTCGAGAGCGATGGCACTTAGGCTTGGGGTGAGAACACCCAATTTTAGGACGGCGGGTCCACAAAAGCCCTGCAGAAAGCCTTGTTTCGGTCAGTCGCTCCATGAACCCAGGTGGAGTACCTACCTGGAAACCCTTGGGTGCCCAGGCTCGTGCAGGAAGGATGGCTACCGTTTTCATGCCTCATTTGTTAAGTGAACATTTATTTTTCTCGGCTGACAGTTACTTAACAGCAGTTTTTAACAGCTCAACTTATATAACCCTCCTGGTTTTCTTTCTGCTCAGCAAAACAGGGTTCTTCCATTTAGAGATGACAGACGAAGTAAATCAATTGAAGAGAGAGAAGAGGAGTATCAGAGAGTGAGGGAGAGAATATTTGCACAAGATGTGAGTAGTTGTTTTAATTGCCTCTTTAGTGCCCTCCCTTTGCCGGTAGCCGAGACCGCCTTGCCCCCCTCCCGACACGAGCGCCGCAGCTGGACTTGCCCGGTGGAGCTGGAGGCGACAGGGAAGGGCGATGGGCACGAAGGGTGGCAGAGGAGCTGGAGAGGCGTGGAGGTCGGTTTCTGGAGAAGGAGGTGACACCAGTTGCAGGGAGAAGGGCAGAGGAGAGGTTAGGCCCAGCATGTTGCCTGGGGAGCGCTCATCCCCTGTCTTTGAATGTTCCCGGTCGTGTGGTCTAGGGTTCTTTCTGTTCCCCTTCTCTTTTTTGTGAGACCAAAGAGCAGTGATTTAAATGGACACTCTCAATAATACCCGCGTTATTTCCTATTCATTTTGAGAGGGATTGAACTTTGGAAGTGCCCTTCTGCAGAGTCTCCTCCTGGTTTTGTTTCCTTGGAGCGGTGCTGTCGCACTAAGAATGAAAAGCAAACAGAAAAGCCAGAGTTTAAACATGGAGTTTCACAGGGTATTTTTGAAATGTCTGCTTAAGAAACTACTTCTGCCACCGGAAAGTGTCAGTGGCTTTGCTGGTGGTTTTGTTCTTAAAGGAATAAAATGTAACAGGCATTATAGCTCCTGCCTTTGACAAAAAATCACAACTTCCTCAACGGGCCTCGTTGCTAGAGGAAAAACATGGAAACACAAAACATCTGTGAGCAATACCTCATGTCCCTGAGAAAGGAAAAAAAAATCATCATTTGCTATAATACTGTCACGACGGGGTCCTAAAAGGACAAAAAAAAAGGAACAAAAGGTCAACATTCTATTGGGTTTTTTTCATATCTCAGCGGGAGCTCTTGCCACCAAGAGGAATATGCAGATAAACCCAATTTAAACTTACTGAAAATCATATTTGGCAGTGTCCATTTAAATGAAAACTGTTGGTATGTGGCAGGGCTGATAGCATAGGTATCCTTTTATTTTGCTCTGGTTTTGGAGTGGCCCCACGTCCAAGTTGCTTTTCTTTAGCAGAAGACTCTGTACCGTTTTCAGATGTCTGTTGTCTCACTTGTGGTCAGTAATTTTGCTTTTTAGCAAGCACCTTGCCACATTCTAAATGTTAATAGCCTCCCTTTTTTTCTTTCTTTACTGAGACAGTCAAAGCAGAGTCTGTTTGGCTTATGGTTTGCTTTTTGGCACGTGGGTCTGATGTAAATACTGTATAGGGTAGAGTTGCCGAGTCAGTCCAGGGCTGCAAAAGCCTTTTTGCAATTCCCTACGTGAAACTTGCTGTTTCTGGCTTACCACAGACAGGCTTATGCAAAAAAAAAACCAAAAAAACCCATCTTTGGGTTTTGAAGATGGCTTCAAATGAGACAACATGTTGTTTAAAAGCGCTTTAAGCTTGGTTTAACTCCCTTTAAAAAGGGAGTTACCAAACCCGTGCGGTTTGGATGACAAGCAGCCGCTAGTTATGCCAGGCTGGGAAACAGAGGTGGCTGGAAAAGTGTGCTCAAACTTGCTCCACAATGTGCTGCTCTTTTTCTCTTTAGATCCTTGAGTTTTAAGGAGAGGCAAGCAGCCAGCACTTCCATTGCCTACAGCAGGAGGTGGTTGCGGTCCGTGGGGGTTAGCGTCTCCGAGTGGCACAGCCCGAGGAGCGGCGTGGTTTGTGGCAGGCATTTGCAAGGGGCGGGGAGGGAGCTTTTTTAAAGCTCAGCCGTGTTAGATATCTCTCCCTCTCTCTCTCGTATGCACTCCTTGGCTCTCTCTCCTCCTGCTATTGCAGGTGCTCCTGAGGGTCCCAGCGCAGTGAGTTTCAGCCAGCTGTACTAATAATATTAACAGGGATGTAGGTCTTAGCTGAGCTTTCTCGAGTGCAGCCCTCCTCAAGGTTTGGAGGTGTTCTTAGGGCGATGTCCTCGGTGGTGGTGGTGGTGGACAATATCAGATTTATTGTTTTTTCTCCATTTTAGGAAAGAGAGCAGTGGCTTCCTCTTCTAGGTTGCCACTTTACTGCATGTAAGACTTTACAGTTTTAAAAGCCCTCTGCAATCATTAATCTATCCAATTCTCCCCAGGTCTCTTGGAGGTAGGTACCAAAGTCTTGTCATCCTGCAAATTATAGATGTGGAAAGCGAGAGGACAGGGAGGGATTAACGCCGTGGTATTTGTATTATCTGCATACTGACTATACAAGCCTTTGTCAGTGCCTTGCTTAGGAAGCTTAGCAAATGGATTAGAGATTCTTCATTTCTAATTAGGGAATGCATGAAGAGAGTTGTGCATGAGAGGTCTCCAAAGGGCAGCCGTGAAGGTCAGGAGTACTGCCGTTAACTTGGTGCACCGAGCACCCCTTCTCTAAACCTCTTTGAGGTACCCAAAACTCTTCGGATAACGGATGGGCCCAAGAGTCAGAACTGTGAGCAAAACTTAGGAGGAACAGGTAGTCTGGGGGCAGGGACAGAAAAAATTCTGTGCATGTTTCAAGTGCTGTGAGAAATGTCCTAACCTGGCCCCCACGTACCAGCCAACAGAAAGAATCCTTGTCCTTCCCTTGATTTTTGCAGCCCCTCATGAATAATGCCATTGTTATGAATAGTCCTTATGGTGGTTAGTCTGGTGGTAGTCAGTTTAAATTCTACTTTCTGGCAAGATTTTCATCTGCTGTGTTGGCTATCGTAAGTTTTGACAAGGGGAGCTGGAGGTTTTAATGGCTCCTGTGGTGTGTGGAGTCACAGTGAGCGGCAGGGATTGAGAAGCACGTTAATGTGATATTTTAATAAAAGGATTGGTGAAGAAATAAAGAGTGAATAAGTGTGGTGGTTCCAGCTCACTGAAATAAAGGCTACAAAGTGCACCTCAAACTTTTCAGACTGCTAACAAACTCTGTTGTGCTCACAGCTATTTCCAAGGTTGGTTTTTGATTGCAAAAGCCTACAACTTTCCTTTTCAAAACTTCATTTTATTGGACCCTTAGTTTTACAACAATTTGTGAGTTTTGCAACCAAGTGCACTGGAAGGGAGGACCCAGAGTAGCTGGGTCTTGCAAAGAAGTTGTTCCTTCTCTGAACTGCTTTAGTTAGCAGGTTGAAAAGGAATTGCCCAAGAAAAACGAAGAACAATCTAAAAGAATGGGGGGGAAAGGTGTCTGTTGTTCTTCCCCTGTGTGTTAACTCAAAGTATAGATCTGAGAATCCCAAATGCTTGCATAAATGGTACACTGCATTTGGCTTCTAAGCATGCAGAAAATTGATTTTAAAGACTAGCAATCAAATTACATAGAGGAAATTTTCATTCTTCGAGGTTAACGCAATGTATAACCTCTTGAGCCAGAATCACAGAAGGCCCCTCCATTGTTCATGAATGCACCCTCTAGTAATCATTGTGTATTCACTGAAAAATGTAGAGGTCTCATTACTTAGACAAATGCTAGAATTTCCCACGGTACACAGGGAACTTAAGGAAATGCACCATGGCTTTTATTTTCTTATTGTTAAATGTAATGGGTGTTTTTCACTGAATGTAGTCTGAAGAGCCAGATCTTTTACATAAAATAACTCATGATTCCTCTATTTGAGAAAGCACTGAGGATCTTTACCGCTCTCTGAGTTGAAGAGAGCCACAAAAGAAATAGTTGAAAAGGTGGCTTCATCCTGTCCTATCCTTCTGGTAGGAAAAGATTAGGAAGAAGAGGGTTTGAAATGAATAAAAACAAAACCAAAACAGGCTTTGTGTTGGCTGCCATAAACCCCTAGGTACTAAATCTCCCATCTAGAGCCTTTGTGGCCACGGGTCATGCTGTAAGTGTTAGGGAGAAGCCTGAGATCTGTAACATCCTGTTGAACTGAGGTGGAGGTGATGACCTGAGGGTGTCTGCTGCAGGGTATTGCTGCACGTTAATAGTTACCTATGGTGGCTAATGTCAATAAAAACAAGTGCAGCAACCCCCAGTATAGCCAGTGTGCTGGAGGAGCTCATGAATGTTTTCCAGTTGAGGCTTTAAAAGGCTCTGTGGAACTGGGAGAGCAGTATATACTCCTTTCCCAAACATCAGTCAGTCCTGCAGAGCACCCTCATGGAAATCTTGCATGCAGACATCTCCGAGGAGGCACATTTGTAGGTAAATCTTCCATCACATTTTTTTTTCCTTTTGGAGGTTTCTTGTCACTGTCTGAGTATACAGAGCCAAGTGGTTTAAGAATGTTTTTTTACCACAGCTGTTCTGTCTGCCTAAGCTTTCCCGGCGCTTTAAATTGAGCGCTATCGATGCTATAGATCAGGAAAGTGAGTCCTGACCTTGTAGTAGCTAAATTGCTCTCCAGAGCTGCTGTAGCTATCGGATTTTTAACAGTAAGGATAGCATAATAAAACAAGCACCCATCTTCTCTGCCTCTCGGCCTCACACCTGTATGGAAAAATAGTTTCCAGGGATTGTGTGGCCCCGTGCCGGCACCATCGGCCGGGAGGACAAATGGAATGAGTAGAGACTCTGTCTTTAAATCTTTAAGCAGTTGAGGGTGGTTCCCATCAAGACACCGAAAAGGGAGCAGACCTCTCCACTTGTTTGACAAGATAGAAATCTCAGATATTTATTTGGCTTTTTGCCCCGCTCTCTTTAAAAACCGGAAAAGATAAAAATAATTCCTTTTGAAAAAAATTCCAAGCAGGTACGTGCCCCTTTGCGTTTGTAACTTTGTGGGGACGCCAACCAGTGCTCTGATCTATGCAGAGGTTTTTACTGGCTTGTGCTGGAAGAGTAGCTGTAAGGCTGAGTGGGAAGTCCATGCACAAATGCTTGTCGTGAGCCTCAGCCTGAAGACACAGCCCCACAGCCGAGGTTGTACAAGCCCCACAGGGTGGTTTGTGGGTAATTAGATTATGGTGAAGTCTGCAGAGCCGTGTTTGTTACTGAAAGCCTGGGAGAAAGGTGCAGAAGGGGCGTGCAGAGGCAGTGTCGTAGCTGTATGAAGGATCCCGGTGGTGTTAAGGGGGGAACAGTTTGTGTCTCCTCTCGGCCTGGGGTGAAAGCCTAGGTCTGCTGTGCCTGGTGGGAACCTGCTCCCTGACATTAGAGACCTTGCTCCTGATGTCCTGAGGCTTTGTGCTAAGAGAGAGACACACTTGCCATGGATGCAGCCCAGGCAATTGCGGTGGTTAGTCGGAGCGCACGGTGGGAGCCTGCCTGGGAAGCCCGTAGAGCTGTCAGGTCTTCCCTGGTGTGGGTGCCGGGTGGGCAAATTCCAGCTTTAAGGAGAAACCACATTGCCTTCTAGGGGCTAAATTCCTTCCTGGTGTAAACTGGCGGGATGGCCCTGCCTGCGGTGCCCAGGGGTCTGTTGGAGCACTGGGAATAAGCAGGATGTTGCTTCTGATGTTGGCCAGGGCTCCTGGAGCAGGTTGTTAGCTCACCCTGTTCAAAACAGAAGCATCCCAAACCCGTGCATACCCCACACCGTTAAAACCCAGCAGGGCTAATGATGGCATTGCATGATCCTTTGAGCTATATGTTCCAGAAGCAGCGGGCATGATCTCGGGTGCCCTCCTCACTTTGCCTGCCTTGTGTTTAAATTCAGTGCAAGTTCTTCTGCACCTCCTGGAGATACAATCCAACGACAGCTATGAGGCACTTCGTGTGGTGAACATGAAATAGGAGGGAAATGAAAAAAAAAAAATCAAAGAGGGAGAATTATTCATGGGAAATTGAGCATAAATTCATTTCCCTGCATAAAAAAGTTAAGTAATGCTAAAAGAACGATACAGTTGCCCATAGGATTTATTTTTTCTGAGCCCTTCACCTTTCTTGGGATCTAAGTCCTCCAGCAGAGAAACTTTTTGCAATAGAATATTACTGTTGTTAATACTATTATTCAGGTGATTATCATCATTTTATATCTCAGTGTGGGCATGACTCTTTCCTCTCCAACCCTAACACGTGAACTCGTAGAGTATTTCGAAGTACTGCAGTAGCTTCTCTCCCTTTGAAGGACTTTGTCAGTTCTGCATGCTTTCCTTCTGTTTGTCCCTCCTACCTGCAGCTTTGTGCTCTTCTGCAGTCTTATTTTGAGGAGGTAGGGCAGACCAGTGGAACCTTGTATTATGTAGAAAAAAACCCACAGTTTTCCCCTTGGAATTGCCAGTATTTTGCACATACGGCCTTCTTCTGATCTCAGGACTAAGAAGTTTCAGTTTGTTTCCAAACTGAGACCCCTTGTTGGCAATGTGTTGTAATGCATGGAATTTATTTTACTGGCCTGACCTTATTCTTGACCTTTTTTCCCCTCTTGTCTTCTGCAAATGCAAATGATGCATGAATTGAAATCCCTTTAAGCCTGAGCAGGGGAGATAAATCTAAAATCGAGGAAGGAATTGGAACAGCAGAGCATATCTAGAACGTCTGATACAATGCCTTTTTTATTTTTCAGTCAGTTTGCTCCCAGGAAAACCTTTTTATGGAAAACAGGTAAAAAAAAGAGCTTGCTTTTTTTTTTTTTTTTCTTTTCTTTTTGTGTTAAACTTAGCTGTTTCTCTTACTATTTTGTCTATCGTAGCTCTGTAGTTGTTTATCCGAATGCAAAGATTGTGGAGCAAATTTGTGATCCGTATTATCCGCAGTGTTTTTGTGCTTGAAGAAGGTTGGGATAGTTTGGGGGCGGGGGGGAAAGAGATTGCCTTGCAGTATTGTATATGAGCAGATATGGGTTACTGCTGCTTTCCCAAGAGTTTGCATTTCAGTTTAAAAAGCAGGTGGGGCAGGGGGGAGCCCACCAAAGGTTTAATTTCAATCTGTTTGTGGGAGTGCCTTTAGAGTTTGAACTTGCTCTTTCTAAAGCACTCCAGCAGTGGCTGGATGGTGGTATTGATGAAACCCCACACGCCTGTGTTTCTGTGGTTTGACCTGCTCTCCTGTGGGGCTTGAGGAGCAACACTGACCTCACTTGTTGGTTGTGAAGGCTCCCAAGTCCCCCACACCAGACCTGCTTTACTGCTGCCTGGGAGTAATGGAACAGCGATACCTGTGCCACCTCCTGCTTTGCATGACTGCGTGACAGTCCTTATGGACATGCTTTCTGTTCTAATCAATCTACTCAAAGCAAAGAGAAGAAGGAACTATGGTTAAGGCCTACAAAATATGAAGGCTTGGCTCCATAACAGCCATTAATTAGCTCAACTGTGTTGAAAATCTTAGAAATCGTGCACCCTTTATGGCAAATGAGGATTTTAACCAAAAAGCTGGGAATTCAGCTGGTGAGTGTTGGAGTAGTGCTAGCCCAAGTCTGTCCTGTGCAGTTTTTAAAACTGTTGACCATCCCCTTGAAGAAGGGGAGGTGGTCTTTCACAGTATTTCTATCTCTGTCCGTCCTTACATCTCTCAGATGCATTTATGGGTTAGGCTGTTCCCATAGAAGGTAACTCTACAGTAATGGTACAAACCAGCTTTCCCCACGGACAGTCCTGTAAGTGGAAAGGCAGAGGAGCACTCAGGAGGTGATGGGCACTGTCCTTAACCATCTAACCACCTCATAGTCTGAGAGCCAAGGATATTTCCTCAGCTGCTGCTTCTGTATCATGGCTGGGGAGGTGCGTTTTATCAAAATAAACAGAAATTTCTACAGAGGAACCCAAAAAGAAGATGGTCCCACAAACCTACTTTTCCCTCTCTGGAGAGACTGGGACAATAACCATGACGTAGCTGTTCCTGTTCCCAAGGCAGTGTGGAAGGTGCTCAGAGGCTGCGCTGCTGAGGGTAGGATGGAGACCCTTATGGGATTAACCCATGAGCTTTGTAGCCAGGGCTCCACTGGTTTGTGCCTTCAGTCCCACCACCTGCCTGCAGGAGAATGTGGCCAGTTCTGATGTTTGCACTTGGTTCGCTTTGCTTGAACCCCTGAGATGGCTGACCAGCTTTCCCAGCGGTGAGGATGCAAACCCAAGCGGGGACCAGTAAAAAAGGCCAGGTTGGAAGCTGGGATTCAAGATTGTTGTGAGGAGAAAGCCTCCAGCTGCCTGCCTCAGAGCGCTGCCTTTTCCTTGCTTCGTGCCTTACAGCCTTTTGATCAGGAGAAGCTCTTCAACTCATACTTAGCTCCATGCACCTTGAGCTAACTTGTTAATTCGCTGGGTTGACAGTTGGGTGTGTGTTCCAGCGCTTTGCCTTAACCTGAAGCATTTCTCTGAGCTGCAGAGATTTCCAAGCGACTTAGTAAGAGCCCAAAATGCTACATGCGGTATTTTGCTGGCTTGCATTTTTTTTGGTGTTCTTATTAGGTGATATTTTTATGAGTGTTCTTTGGGATTTAGATATATGGTTCCTTGGCTTCTGAGGATTACCTTGCTTGGTAACAGGAGATGTTAAATGGCCATCAGCCTCCCTGGCTGTTCACTTGGCTGTGCATGGTTATGGGGAGGGGCGGGGGGGAGAATTTTAGCCTTGGGTGTGTTTTTTAACCTGTGAATCTAGTACAAGTTGTAAGGTGTTGCTAGAACTCAAATATAGCTTTACTGATCAGACAAATTGGAATTACCATGTCTGTTACCATAATCTTTCTTTTCGTTTTCCAGTAGGCTGTTGGAAGACAGTAGTGTATGCAATGACACCCATAAGAAAAGACAGCTGTTTAGGTTTGTATGACCTCATTTCATATTTGTTTCCCTGTAACTTATGATTCTGTCTGTGTCCTCACCGAAGGAGACCTTGACAGATGTGGATATGTCACTTTTCTGCTTGGAAAGGAGCATGGAGCACGGAGTTCTTGCACTGCTCGTGCCACGCTCTGAATGGGGAGGTCACAAATGGGGCCTTTTCATTTGGATTGGTGGCTCAGGAGCGATAGGAGGTTTTTCCAGCTGCTTGGACCGCCACCGTTTAAGGGTGACTGTGACTGGTGGAACTTCATTCTGCTCTAGTATATACAAGAGGCACGTTTCACAGACTAGTGCCCAGACTGACCTTTTTTCCTTTCATTGGCTTATTAAAAACTGGAGTAAAAGTACAACGAGGGGAAACTGATTGAAGTTCCCTTATCTAAAGTAGCAATGCTTTGAAACGTTTTTTCCTCTGGGAACTTTGTCTTCCAAACTCCAATTCCCTCCTGCCCAGGGAACATTTTGTATCATGTATCTCAGATCTGATTCCAAGCCACAGGAAATCAGTAGGAGTCAGTCTGTATTTTCATGGAGATTGATGTGCTGCATCAGCAGTAGACCCAACCTGGTGGTTCCTCCGAGGGGCTTGGAAAGGCTCTCCTCCCACACCATGAGCTCCCACAGGTTTGGTTCAAATCAACCAGGGTTAAGCATGCTGAGCTGCT
The DNA here is from genome assembly GCA_013400555.1 of Jacana jacana. Lineage (NCBI taxonomy): Eukaryota > Metazoa > Chordata > Aves > Charadriiformes > Jacanidae > Jacana > Jacana jacana. Next base: position 134,153 of record VZTM01032401.1, read on the forward strand.
TTGAAAGTCCATCACCTCCGACAAATCTTAAACAGAGCGGGCAGAAGCAGTGGATGCTCTCAGAAGTGGTTCCTTCATCCAGTAAGATATCCACGTGGATAGCCAGGCAGGAGATAGGTGATGGCTAGATGTCTGTCTGCACTGTGTATGCTAAATCATACTGTGTATGTAACAGTTCTCTTCTCTGTCACTTCAAATCCGTATCATCTCCTACATTACGTGATCTTCCACAACGAGGTGAAGAAGCTGTGGGATAATTTGATGTACGGTGGCTGACTGTGCGTGTCAGCACAGCATCCACAGAGGAGCTGGTGAGACACTACCAGATAAGGAGCAGTGCTGGAGCATCTGGAGCTGCATCCCATGGGTACAAGCAGCAAAACTTTCCTCCATGCTTTGCGTTAGGCTTGATGGTCCGAGAGGCTTGGATTGGACAGGCAGGAGTAAGGGGGCATCTTACACCCAGGCATTCTTAATAACTAACATCTCCTCGGGTTTTGTGTAACCCAAACCCACAGGTAACTGGGACACAAACACATTCTGGTTCTCTCCTTTTTCACTAGAATACAAATATAAGAGACTTGTTAATTTCTAAGCACAAGAGCCTATAAATAATAAAAAAACCTTTGGGTTTTTTTTGCTTTCCAATAAAATCTTAGGGACAATTTATTTTTAAAACATTTTCCCTGCCTTTTCTTTTTTCTCTTGTTGCTTCTGTGCTGCTTCCCTTCATGCTTTCCCAATGCTTGGGTCTAGCAAAAGCCAGCAGGTTAATCCTGCTGATCTTATCTGTGAGAGGCTCTGATTGCAGGCAAGGAAGGCACCAGCCTGATCCCGTCTCTGCCACGCTGCTCCTGCCTGTCCCGAGTGACAGAGCTCAGCAGGTTCTCCTGACAAAAAGCATGAGCTTCACAAGGCAAAAAGGCCACCCCCCAAAAATAATCATACACAGATACAGTCCCTCCCTTTGGATTTGTAGAAAAGAGCTTTGAGCCTACAGGGTATTACACCGTTGAATCAAACAGAAGGGTGGATAGTGTCTTCTAAAAGGTTTCCAAAGCCAGTGTTATTAGCACCACTTGGGATAAGGGTTGTGGTGCACTGGTTTTCTCATTCCAGCAGCTCATTGTAAGTGGTTCACTATAAATTACCCAAATTCTCCTCCAGATTCTGCTCACACTTTACTGCTATGCTCCTCACAGCACCCTGGGTGCTCCGCAGCTCTTCGAGGACAGAGTGTCTCTACTCGGATTTACTTAATTTTCTTTTTGAGTTCCTGTAGCAGAGCAGGAGGGGAAAAAACCCAACCTCCTGTAACTGGTGGGTCAGCACTGCAGAGTTCGAGGTCCCACTGGGAGGACACATGTTTAGGGGGAAGGCTGTGAGTGACTTTACAGAGCAGGTGATGTCTCCACAGGGTGCAGTAGAAATGGGGAGGATGGATATGAAGACAGAGGTAGAGAGGGCAGGTGAAGTCAGTGAGAAAAACATTACAGGTGATGGAGGGGACAGCAAAGGGAGAAGTAGCAAGGGCTCTGCTGAGGGAAGAGACCGGCAGCAGAAGTACCACATCGTGCTGCCTGATGTTGCTACATCAGCCCCATCCAGTGAAGTGCTCTCAGGATATACACAAAAGGGGAGCAGGGGTGAGTGCTGTGCACGAAAAAGGGTATAGCACTGTTTATCTGCTGAAGGCAGATGAGTATGGGGGTCACATCCCCTCTTCCAGGCACACCTTTCCTAAATGCAGAGTATTTCTTTTTTGTTTGTTTGTTATTAGGCCTGCTGTAGTGTACCCAAAGAGAGAGACTCTGCCCTGGCAGGGTTCTGTTTGTGGGTAACTCTTTGTTTCCTGATGTCCCTAGGGGTAACAGAGACAGCACGGGGAAGGCATCTGGCAGTCGACAGAGTAGTACGGAGAACGAATTGAAGTGGACAGACCACCAGAGGCCATGGAGCAGCACAGACTCGGACAGCTCAAATCGGAATTTGAAGCCAGCCATAACAAAGACAGCCAGTTTTGGTGGGATAACCGTCCTGACAAGAGGAGATAGCTCATCAAGTAACAGAAGTACCGGCAAACTGTCTAAAACAGGTAGCTAGTACTGTATTGGGTTCACAGTACTTCTTATTGCGCTGTGATAAGTGGCTATACTGGTATTTTGCCCTGTGATACATCACAGAATGGTGACCTTCAGAGACCTAGAGTCCAACCCCTCTGGTTGGACAAGGTGGGGAGTTACGGATGCATTTCCTGTGCGTAGCAGATGTGTGTGCCCATCTCTGTGTGCTAGTATCTGGGTACCTAGTATTGAGATTTTAGGAATCAAGAAGAAAAGCTGGTGCCTGAGGTTTGCAAATCGTAGGTGAGGTTGGCTTTTCCTGCACTAGAGTGTGTGTGCATCCTCTTTGAGTGTCCGCGCTCACAGCCCAACAGAGGTAGCACTCCTTTCAGACACAGCACAAATCTTACCCTTTTATTAATCTTTTTGAATCAGGAAGATTTAAATGCCATATGTCTGATGAGAAGTCCAAGAACATTTTGTTGTTGTTGTTGCTAAAATGCAGACCGTCTGTGTGTTGGAGTAGAGCCTCTCCCTTGCTGCCGGCAGCTGAGGCAGCGAGCTGTGGTGGGAGCAGGCAGAAGGGCTGGATTCACAGAGGTCTCACAGTCTCTGTTCCCCTCAAATGAAAGCACCATTTAAGGAGACCACAAACCTGGCAGGAGTTCTGCATTTATTTGCATTAACCTCCCAGGTACATTAACATATGAGTGAATCACAAGGGTCCTGGACCTAAGTCATTTCAAGCCATGCCATTAAGCTGTGCTATTATATTTTTGTGTAAAAGGGCATAATAAATAATGAGCTCATCAGATGATTCCATCAGTTTGGTTCATTTGATAAATATAGTACAGGACAAGTGGTAATCAATACTTAGCACTTAGTGCTCTTTCAGCTTGAGAGTGTTTAATGGACAATACTTAATTTAAACCCAGTTTATCAAACCTGGGTTGGTGAGATTTCACTCCTCTTCCCAAAAATTGTATGGTATCCTTTGCTGTGATTCAGGATACTGGGGAATGGTGGTTTCAGAATAAATCCATAAAACCTTTGTCTGGGTAACGACAGTCTGGACCTCCAGATCTTGAACATAGTTTAAAATGTCATTACATTTCCCAGCTGTAAAGGAACCCAGCCGGTTAGGAAGCCCCTCTTTCAAACCCTGCTGGTCATAAAGCTGCTGCAAGCTTTTGGAATATCCGGTCTCTTCTTCTTAATGCATCTTTTTTATGTTTCTTTTGAGACCCTGACAAATACTTGGTTTATAACGAGAAGATTCATAGATTTATAGAATATCTCAAGTTGGAAGGGCCCTATGAGGATCCCTCCTTTAGATAAGATTCTCCTTCAGTTCAACTTCATCCTTATGTATGTGACAGCCTATGGAATTAAGACAAGAATTTGACTTTGAAAAAATATATATATTTAGTATATAGTATAATATATATAGTATAAATATATATATATATATTTAGTAAGCAGTATAATTGCTTACTTCTGGCTTGTTCCTGAGCATGAGCATATGCAAGATGGCAAAACCAGTGCTCATGAGTTTTGAAGCTCCTCTCTCCTGTATTTATTTGTATAAAGGCTGAATAGACTATACAGTGGGGCCTGAAATATGCAATAGACCGTGGGCTTGCCTCCAGATTTCTTTGCCTCCCACAAATCTTTCCGTTGCATCAGAATTCAATTTGATATCCACAAATTGGGGAGGAGGCACAGGTTCCTGGTACCCTTTCTCACAGTCATTCACCTTCAGTAGAGCCAATTAAAGGTGTTTCTCTGCAGCATTGTATCACAGAGGTACAGAACATTTATAATGGTGTCAGTTTGGAGGGTTGAGACAGCTAATTGCAAGAGGATACAGTACTTTTAAGTAACTTTTTTTGTGTTAAAATCAAGCATATTAGAGAGGGTGCAGTTAGAATATCTCCGAAGCATTCCAATACTTGTGAATGCATCTGCGCTCCGTACGCACCAAACCCCAAATTGCTTTCAAATGAAAGCTCTTATAATACATTTTTAAAACATCACTGACATTAAAATTCAATGTTCTTTGCAAAGCGATTGCATATTGTAAATGCTCTGACTTTTTTTGTCAGCAAAGAACTGAAATTGGAAAGCTAGCCGAGGCCCAGACAGAGTCAGGGAAAAAATAAAAGGAATAAGATAAATAGGTGGGGAAAAAATAAAAGGAATAAAACAAAAGGAAGAGGTGGGGGGAAAGAGCAAGGCCAGATGGTAAAACAAACTTACACCTTCAAGGCCAAAACACAGCATTGAACTCAAAAAAGTCATAGGGAATAACACCTGAATTGCTGTTTCTTTCCTTCTCTCTAAAATACGACTAAAATGGCATTAAAGCAGAAAGGAGCCACTGGTCAAAAAGTAGTGGGAACTATGCCTTTAGAAACCATTCCTCCTTCACCAGAAAGTGCTGGGTGCATCCCTGCAACTGTCAGAGCCCTGGCCTGCTCTTTGCACAAGTTTTCCGAGGGGCATTAAGCACCAAGTGACTTTCTATGGGCCACGTTTTGTATTAGATCTTCCTTACTCTGTGCTCTAGTCAGAGGCTGTGCTGGGTGTTCCGTAGCTCAGTACACATTTAAAGCTTGCTCATGTTGTTGTTTGGGGGGATTTGGTTTATTTTCTGTTGTCTTTACACCTCTGTAATCCTATTTCGATAGGATTGAGTGCAGTAGCTACAAACATTAAACACACTGGCCTTGTAGAGCCTGGAGAGCCACCAGTTCTTCTCTGCAGAAAGTACCAGTCTGTTCCCTGAAGTGCCTCATGATTCACAGTGATAAATTGAAAACATTTTTGTCTTGCACGTAGTGTGTATGAGATCAGTCTGCAGTCATTAGTTGGTCAAAATGTTCTCCATTGGTTAAATGATGAGAAATATTTGTGACCATTTTAAATGGGAAGATTATTCTCCAGATACCATGGTCATCCATCCAAGAAGCATTGTCAACGTTCTTCTTGATGGTGGGAATATTAAAACTTTCTGGATTTTAAGAGCTGGCTCACAGCTGCCTTTGAGAATATATACAGCGATGCAATATTAGCATTGTGGCCAAAATTAAAGATTCTGCCCTTAACCTTAACTTCTGATAAATGAGCAATTAATGGTATGTAGCAGATGAAGAGAAACTGAAGCACAGAATAAAAATTAGCCTCCTCTTAGGCAAAGACAGATCAAAGAAGGTGCTGTTTCCTGGGGCAGAGTCCAGGAGTGCCAGTTGGTCTTTGACATAAGTTGCATTCAGCTGCCTGGGAATTGGAGCTTAGCAAAGCAATCCCTGTACTTCATTCTTGCAAACTGGACAGAAGGGGCTGTTTGAAACCCACTGCATGTTTCTCTTACTGGTTTTGGTGGTTATTTTCATGCACTTGTTGAGTGTTTAGAAAGCCACCAAAAAGCATAGATTGTATAGTGCAAATGACATTTGCTTCTCTGTTACTCCAAAGCCTAGTAGATACAGAGAGATGTTAAGCTGTAATTCAACATTGAGGGGGGAGTTGATAATTTAACACATTGCAATCAGAACGCATTCATACAACACAAATTCATACAAAATGTAGGTTAGCTTAGATTTCCAGCAGTAAAGAGGACTTTCCAGGGTTGTGGAGTGGTAAGTGAAATAGATGTTCCTGTCGGCATTGAAGATGGACCTGTCCAGTCTTTGACACTCCCATGACGAGAAGACCAGTTTCGTGGACTATCATGGTATTTTCCCTGCCACGTTACAACAGGTTTTTATATACATTACCAGGAGGGAAGACAATACACGTGTCCCCTGTGCATCTACATATCTACTTAATTGATGGAAGACTTAAAAGATGTTAACTGTTGCATCTTCAGCTTCTCTTAACGCATTTTCCGTTCAGTGGAATACACATCTCTTGGAGTANAAATACTGGCTGCACTGGAGTATCAGCTGTGTTGGTACAGATCTCTTGGGATCATTAACTTCTTTGATGGGGCTCCAAGTAATCGGAGCTGCAGTCTGATCCTTCCCGTTAGATGTTCATTGCTGCTCCTGTTGGGTAAAAGCAGTTATACCTCCGGCATTGGAGAGAGGTTGGTGCTTGTCTCTTCTCACAGAGAATTAGTGATAGAAGGAGAGGGAATGGCTTCAAGCTGTAGCAGGGTAGGGTTAGGCTGGACATGAGGCAAGAATTCTTCCCAGCAAGAGTGGCCAGAGCCTGGAATGGGCTGCCCAGGGAGGGGGTGGAGTCCCCATCCCTGAGTGTGTTTCAGAGTCGATGAGCTGTGGTGTTGAGGGATCTGGTGTAGGAGAGAACTTGTAGAGTAGGGCTGATGGTTGGACTTGATGATCCCAAGGGTCTCTTTTCCAACCTAAATGATTCTATGATTATCATTAAAAAAAACCCAACCTAGCTACATTGTAACAGAAAAGCAAGAGTCTGACAAAAGTAGCAAATTCAACATGCCTAAAGCAAGAGGCTATATCCAAGACAAAAAGACTTCCAGAGGTGATCAGCTCTCTACTGTTCTTGAAAAATTGACCGTCTAGAGCAAGTAAGGGGTAGCTCTTGAGAGCCCAGCTGTTAGGAAAGGCAAAAATTTACCTCAGGCTTGGAAGGTGGGATGAACAGAGGTGTTCAAAGTCAGCAGATACTGAATGCTTGACTCAAAATGAGGAGAGTGACACGTGTTGCATTGCTCAGGAATGCTCCGAGTATTGGAGAATTAATGGTCCCTCCATGCTCTCCCACCACACACCCGTCAAGCTCTCCCAACTCTGTGGTGATTTTTCTGTCTCTTTCTTTTGCCACTCTTTGAACTGCTGTTCTCTCAGAATACTTTGAAAATACATTAATGGGAAGTCATGAGAATACGAAGGTTATGACTGTGTCAGCTGTGAAGCGGCAAGAAAATTATAGAAGAATCTGGAAGAACTAGCCGTCATTTCGCACTGGGAAAAAATAGTGGTTGGTTTGTGTAATGGGGGCAAAAATCTCATTTCTTCAAAGTTCTTCAAAGTCTTTAGCAAGATGTGTCTCAATGTGAATCTGAATGAAGTCAGATAGTCCTTTTTTTTCATTTCCTACAGTACTGAATTCATTATATGGTGATTTCTTACTCCAAATTTAGACACCGTGAAAACAGCTAATCAGAGCTACAAAGACAGGATTAATTGGTGTTAATTTCCAAACATTAGTGTTGGAATTTCCTTGGTTTAATATGTCTAGAATTAGAATGATAGGGAATAAGTTGCAGTGATGGAAAGAAAAAATTTAAAAACCTATCTTCCACGGCATAAATGGGGGCAAAACTGGTTAAGCAGTGATTTCTCGATTTGGGGTTTTCTTAATATACAGAAAATTGCTAAAATGGTTTGGTGTCTTATTTTTGTTCTTTCAAAATCAGCACCTTGTTCCTACTGCCATAGGAGAGCAGATATCTGATCTTTTAAAGCAGACATTTCAAAGCTATCACCTTGGCTAATGAGGGGTGGTAGCTCCAGAGGGGTTTTTTTCCACTGCTTCTACCCACCATCTGACTGAGTACACGCAAATTCATTGCAGTCCTTTGGATTTTAACATTCAGGACCTGGTCAAGATCAATCTCTGACTCTACCTTCAAAAGAAACCAAAGGGGGAGAAAGGGAAAAAACAGCTGACTGTCAGAGCCACAATCTTCTTTTAGGTTAATGGCGTTTCTTCAGAATAGCACGAAATGGGGAGAGAGAAGTCCAAACTCAGGCTTGATATTACTTACATCCTTAGAAATAAGGGGAGGTTTATAAATCTCATCACCACTCCAGCATCTCCAGATGGCTTTCTAACCTGCTGAATGGAATGGGTGATGGAAAAGAGGAGAAAGTGAAGCAAGAACTCAAAGGAGAGCCATGAAGCACAAGTAGAAGAGCCAGGGAAATGCAGGAAAGGACCTGGTAACTGCTGTAGAAGGAAGATTAAACTCCAGCAGTTGCCTTTCCGTTTGCAAGGAAGATGCTTGGTACCTCTTGCAGCGTGGTGAGGATGACATCCAGGAATATCTCTGCAATTTGTAGAACCACTGAAATGATCAAGTAGATAAAACTACCCCTGCAGGAGCAATCTTTCTAAATTTCCAGCTTCAGTCTACAAAGAGGGGGAAAAATACAGCAACTAAAACAACTTTGAGGTGTATTTTTAGAATTCAAAAATGACTTCTGAAATCTCTTACTGCTTTCTTGATTAGATCCTGGAAGAAGCAGACGTAGGATCCTGCTTATGGCAAATAGTGCACAGCTCATATAGAGGACTGGCTCTCCAGTAGCTGCTATATGAATAATAAGTTTGAAGAAGATGGACAAAGAGGTGTTTTACACAGCCCTCTATGGAAAGACCCTCTGTTAAGTAACAGGATGCTTGTGTGATTTCTTCAGAGGACACCTGTTGCTCTAATTCTGAGGAAATACATGAATTCTGATATAAATTTGACTGAAAACAAATCAAGGCTTTAACTGTTCCAGCATCCCAATGGGAAGGGATGTAATTTGCCCTCTAAGAAGGAAGTTTGCAAAAACTGACATCTGAGTTGTGTCTTTGCTTTCAGTGCTTACCTGCAGGAGGGCAGTAATTAATGCGAGATGTGTAGACAGTGCAGAGAAATGAAATGAAAGAAGTAGCAATTACAATAGACTTTTAGGAGGAAGCATCCCTACAGAGATTAGCTTTTACATCTCCCTTCTATTTGCCTTAACATCCGGCTTTAAGGAAGCTTTCACCTGAGCTTTGAAGATTCTACTCAGTTTTATGTGAAACAAACTGAAGTCTAAACCAAGTAAAATCACTGAAGTTTGCAAATTATATATGGGTTTTAAAATAAGGTGTCTCCCTGTCCTTCTGGGGAGCCAGTGTGTTTTAGCACGTTTGGTTTATGCTGATTGATCAATTTTAATAGGCCACAAACCAAAGTGGCAAAAGTCTTAGGTAACTTTAATTAATAGACATCCGACACAGCTCCGTTGTGACATGACTGACAACTCAGTTTCTGGGGTTTGGGGGTTTTTTTAACCTTACAGAAAATGTTAGATGGCTTTTATGTGTTGTGTGGGTTTTTTCTTTCTTTTTCATTTACACACCCCATGCTTAGTTTTTATACCTTATAAGTCACTCCTTGGCCATGATAAATACATGCTGGGCGTTTCGTGTTCTGTTTGATGGAGTTACTTACCGGCTGGGGGAAGCTGGATGTTGTGGGAGGAAAGTGGTCTCTGGAATTGGAGAAATACCACTGGATACTGAGCTCAGGAGGGGATGAAAACCCAGTTTGCCTTTGCAGTCCGTGAAGGCTGTCCTCGCCACCGTGTCTGATGGGGACGAGGGTCCCTTGTAATCCCCTGCTGTTGTTGTGTCTCTCCCGTTAGGCTCAGAGTCTTCCAGCAGCGCTGGCTCCTCAGGATCGCTGTCACGAATACATCAGCCTCTCCAAAGTGCATCTCTTGTCCCTGGGGTGACGGCCAGCTCTTCGGGCAGCATGTCCTACCCTGAGAACGGGATGAGCGGCCAGGTGGCCCCCAGCAACACCAGCTATATCATTCTTCCACTTGAAGCTGCAGGGATACCGCCTGGCAGCATCCTTCTCAACCCACACACAGGTCAGTATGATACTCTCCTGCCTGGTGCTGCCCTTCAGTGTTCAGTTCCCCCTCTACTCTGCACTGGGGAGGCCACAACTGGAATACTGCATCCAGTTCTGGGCTTCCCAGTTCAAGAGAGACAGGGAGCTACTGGAGAGAGTCCAGTGTAGGGCAACAAAGATGATGGAGGGGTTGGAGCATCTCCCTGATGAGGAAAGGCTGAGAGAACTGGGACTCTTCAGTCAGGGGAAGAGAAGGCTCAGGAGGGACCTTCTTCATGCTCATAAGTATCTAAAGGGTGGGTTGAAGGAGGATGGATGTGGACTTTTCTCAGTGGTTCCCAGTGACAGGACGAGGGGCAACGGCACAAGCTGGAACATGGGAAGTTCCTTTCAACTATGTGAAAAAATTTCTTTGGGGTGAGGGTGTCAGAGCCCTGGCAGAGGCTGCCCAGGAAGGGTGTGGAGTCCTCTTGTCTGAAGACCTTCCAACCCTTCCTGGATGCAGCCCTGAGTGATGTGCTTTGGGCAACCCTGCTTGAGCAGGGCAGTTGGACTGGATGAGCTCTAAAGGCCCCTTCCAACTCTGACAGTTCCCTGGTTCCATGTTTCCAGTGTCAGCTGGGGAATTGGCAAATTTTATTTTTCTTGAGATACTATCCTTGAGGCACTTGATGAGGAAGCAAGCACCAAATATACACAGAAATGACTTTTGGCAGGTTGTTTTTTTCAAATCTGCAGGCAAAGCTGGATTGGCTCTCTGAGGCTGGTGTGGCATGGCCAGTGGGAGGTAATGCAAAACACACTCATGGGGTCACAGACAGAATATTCATCTTGTAAAATCCTGGCACTCCCCAGTGTGAATCCTCTCAGATCCCATGGGCTTCACTCAGGACAGAGGCTCTTCCATATTGAGCTGAGATACAGTGCAATTGAAAGTTTTAAAGATTGCACTTAACAGCAAACTTCATACAGCTCAGGGGCTGCCTTTGAATTAGCACTTCAGAGTTAATTTCCTGAGGTGATTACCAGTTGTACTTAAATCAGAAGGTCTGCAGAAGGAGAAGGTTGTAATCTCTTCAATTTTGCACTGTGGCCCTGGTAGGTAGCCACACTTTGGGGCTTGAATGAGGCCTTTGCAGTCACCCGAGCATTGTGGACACTTCAGAAACCACTCAGTGTGAACTCAAGTGCTTGTTGAAAGCTGAAGGCAATTTGTTACCTCCTTGGTCCAGATGAAGTCCAGATAATGTTATACTCTTAATCCCCGTAGTATATTTCTGATAGCATCACAAAGGTTCAGGGAGGTTGAGACCATGATGGTTCTTCAGCGGTTGGGACTATTTCAGTGGCCATGGCTAGCTGTGCTGTCAACCTTAGCTGAGTTAGGCTGCTTTTAAAATAACAAAGCCTGTGGAGCAATGTTTTCTCCATTATTCTGGAAGCTGAGAGTTGAACTCTGAAAATATTACTTCATAGTCCTTAATAGAGCAGTCAGGTGCTTTTTTTTTATTTGGGGATTTTTTCTTTATAACCAATATTTTATGTATATTATACCTCTGCGCTCCAGTAATTTGGTGCAAATGCATAAAGCTTATTTGTGAGTCCACTGCTAAAAATGCTTTATTAGTTAAAATGAAGTCAAGAAAAAGCATTTGAGAAAAACAGCACCTTGACAAAACAATTAAACCAAACTTTCCACAGACAGCTGGAGATGGTAGATCTGGGGCTGATCGCTATATATTAGCGTTTCTAAACTCAGGGGGTTCTTCTTTGTTTAGATTCAAATGTGGTAAGTTCTTTCTAGAGAGATGATTTAGAAAAGTATGTGCTTGTGCAAGTTACTAAAGACTTCACTATTTAAGTCTTTATTTGAAAGCTATTACATTATTGACATGAGAGCCTAATACTGTCAGCAGGAGTGGACATGTTCTTCATTTCTAGAAATGATTTGGGGGAGAGGAGATGGGAGGTGGACATTAGACAAACCCCATCATTATTAATTTACTCATTTCTGGTGTTCTGGTACTTGACAGTTCAGCCTGTAACACTGGAATTTTTGGGGCAATACAGAAGAAGGTGTTTTGTGTGCTATGTGGCCCACTCCCATACCAAAACTCAGCAGGCCTCGGCAGAAGTCCCTCCATAATTCAGGCGATAGGACTGAGGGAAACGAAAGAAAGGAACTGCTGCTGCTCCAAGCCCACCAACAGCTGAGAGGTTGTGCTCGTTCCTGGCCATGGTAAAGACAGAGGCTGTGGCTCATCACACTTGCAAGCCAGAAGAGCTGTTGAAGAGGAACATCTCCTACATCTGTTGTCAATTCAGCAATCTGCAGCAGCTAGGTCATATTTTTTCCTGATACCTAGGGAGTCTTTGTCTGCCATAGGCATAATGCCTTTCAACGCTAGACCAGAGTACCTGGGCTTCCCTCCTGGCACACCTCAGTGATCAAGAGCTCCTGTTGACAGGCTGAGGGAACTGGGGTTGTTCAGCCTGGAGAAGAGGAGGCTCCAGGGAGACCTTCCAGTCCCTGGAGGGGCTACAGGAAGGCTGGGGAGGGTCTGTTTACAAAGGCCTGCCCACTTCAAGGTGGACAAGAGTAGCTTTAGATTGGGTATTAGGAACAGGTTCTTTACTATGAAGGTGGTGGACCATAGGGACAGGTTGCCCAGGGAGGTGGTTGAGGCCCCTTCCCTGGAGATCTTCAAGGGGAGGCTGGAGGAGGCCCTGGGCAACCTGGTCTAGCTGGGGGTGTCCCTGCTGACTGTGGGGAGGTTGGACTAGATGACCCTAGAGGTCCCTTCTGGCCTGGACCATTCTATGATTTTAATAGTAAATCCATGTGTTAGAAAGAAAATGGAGGGAGCAGATTCTTCTAAAGACTGAACCTCTTGTCTCAGGCACATAGTTTCCTGCTGCTCCCTGTGCTGGAAGTCAGACTATACTCCAGAATCTACTGTGGCTTTAACATGCAGCAAAATACAATGCTGCAAGTTTGCCAGTCTTTGGGCTCAGATTCTTTGCATCTTATTAGGGTAATGTTACAAAAGAAGCTCCGTAGGGAGGAGGCTTAGATTGCTGGATGCTGTGATCGGCTATCAAAGTGATGGATGCTGTCAGAAATACAGATGAAGAGAAGACAGTTTAAAGAAAAGGAAAAAGGAGCTTTGTTTCCTGTAATGAATAGATTCTCTTTCCCCACATAACACCATTCTCTAGCTGTTTCTTCTCTTCTCTTGCGGGATGGCTACTTCCGATCTTTTTTTGCTCTTTTGATCATACCACCGTGTCCTTAAAGATCACAGCTTCCTTTCACACTGCGTAGTCACCGACTGTGCAAGCCTCTAATGGCATCTGCAGATGCTCTCAGTATCTCCCTGCTCTGATTATACCTCTCCAGTCTTCCTCCCGTGTTGGCAAGCCACACTTTCTTTTCCAGAGCTGCAGTTCCCTTTGTTTCCTCTCCTCTGCTTTACCCTTCTCCTGCCCCAGATAGAGGAGCTTCTTGCTTTCTCTGGGAGAGGACCGTTTATCTGGCTATGCTGTTTTACTCTCCCGTTTCACTCACTTCAAGGACCTGTTTTATCCTTTGAAGGATTCTTCGGAACGTCTTCTCCGACTTGACCCCTCTGGCAATTTAAGAGCATTTATTTTTCAGGCTTACTCCTTGAAATGACATGGCAATCTGCCCTTCCATCAGGGCCACAGTTCATAACTTACAAATACCTTCCCTCTTACCATCTGATCTCTCCTTTTCATTTCTCATTTCAAGATTTCTTCATGAAAGGTCTCTCTTTCTTTTTTTTTTTTTTTTAAATCTTTAAAAGCATTTCTGGACCTTTTCTCTTTCAGTTCTGTCATCCTTCGCTGAGACATGGGAAATGCTCTTTATGGCTTCCCTTGAATGTCTGGCACAGGCTTCAGGAACCTGTTATCCTGGTCACTTTGTCTGACATCATGAAGCTCCTTCTGGAGCCTGAGGCTCCCGCATCTGGACAGTCCGTGCCACTGTCAACCAACATGTTGACAGCAAGAAGCAGGAAATCAGCCAGTGGTCAGAACTGTCCTGTGCTTCTCTTCTACTCGCTCAAATCATGACCTTTCTCACCGTGAACATGAGACATGCCCGGTATAACACAGCAATTCCATACAGAAGGTCTTCATGCTTTGGAGAGTTAAGGCAAGGTTTCTTTATGTGATGCTCCTGGTACATTTCTGACCATGAGCAGTAAGAGGGAGGCACTGAAGAGCCGAGGAGTAGATAGGACCAGGTAGAGATGCCTGTGGTACACAGATCAGAAGTTCATTATTTTGCTATTGCTCTCAGTCACCAAACTCCTCCAGAATTCATCCTGAGTGGTTACCTACTTTTAAGTGTTATCCTTACATTGCTAAAATCCTTTTTTTTCTCACAGAAACCTCTGTAATTCCTTTGATTTATGATTTTATAATGAAATTGAAAAGAGAATGGAGGTCATGGAAAACATTTTCCCTGCAGAGAAATACCATTTCTTTTTTGTTTGTAAGGCAGTGACTTGGGTAAACATTTTTCTTCTTTAAATAACCCTTGCCTTTGCAAGGTTACTTCCCCCAGCTAAAATACCTGAAGCAAAAAGAGTTGAGAGTCTTTAGGACACGATTTGTCCTATATACAAGAGATTTTTCAAAGACGTCTGAGGTGTTTCTACCTTGATAACTTCCAGTTCTGCCTCCTCTAATTACGTAGGGCACGGGTCTCGAACGTACAGCACTATGTTATTAGAGCAGGTAAATAAATTAGTAACACAAGTGGTGGGTTTGGTTTTTGTCCTTTCCACACAAACTGCAATGTGTCAGGAGTTGTTGTGCGCATCACCCGACCGCTGTTGCGTGGCAATAAAACGTACGTGAATATTCTCTACCTCCAGTGTTTGCTCCAGAGTTCATTTTGGGTGCTAATTGATTCATCATTGAATGACTTCAAGTAACCATGGTGTCTGAATCATCTTATAGCCATGGTAACCTTCCACCCGTTCCGTGGGAAGTCGTGCTGCCAAAACAAATATCTGCCGTCTGCCCGGCCTGCCAAAAACCCCAAACCAGATGGCTGGTACTGTGATGAGGCCTTGAGAGTGATGAGCACTTGACTGGTGTAGGAGGTCAGCTAAAGAGCAATCAGTGAAAGCAAGGCTTGGTGATTTCATACAGGAAACGGCACCTTCTTAAAAGCCTTCAGCAAAGGCAGGCTGTTTTGTTTCAGGTCAACCGTTTGTAAATCCTGATGGGACGCCGGCCATATACAATCCTCCCAGTGGCCAGCAGACGATGAGGAGCCAGATGGTGGGACAGTCTCAGCAGCAGCCTTCATCCCAGCAGCCTCAACAGGTTCAACAGCCACAGCAGCAAATGCCAAGTCACCTTGTCACACAGGTAGGTGTGGTGGCTGCTGAAATAGGAGAAGCAGCTCTCAGGGGTGTGAAGGATGATGTAAAGGGGGGCAGAGAAGGGATGCAGTTAGACAAAATACCAGGATGGTCTTTTCTTTTGAAACAAATGGGGTCCCATGGTCTGTATTTTCGATGTGGATGAAAATAATCGAGAGGGAAGATTCCTTTTTTGATTCCACCTGAAGAATGGTTTTGTTTTGAAAAAGACTGTTAAAAAAGTTGGTGAGTTTATTTTGCAAAGATGGCCTGTCAGTGAAACCTAAAGCATTCATTCTCTTCTCTCCAAAGAGCCAAAGACCTTTCCCTGTCCCTTTTGACAGCAGTGGGCTTGAGTCAAAAAATCAAGTACAATACAGGGCTCTACAACCTCTGCCATGTCTAGTTCTATCAAGCCAGAGCTGCAGGTAGCCTGCTCTCTGAGCACCCCAGACAGTGGATCTTCTGTCTGCACCCTGTTTTCTCACCATGACCTTGCTCTAAGCTAGAAGCTCTGGAGTTAGAGCAGAAGAAGGGAAGAGCGGTGTGTGGGCACAGTGCCACCGGTATGTTGGCTCTCTGGGCCCTGGGCTGGCCACGGCATGGGGCCAGACGTGGCTGAGCATGGGCAGCAGGGTTCAAACTTATTTTGCAGATTCTGCTCTGCTCTGCAGCTGGTGGAAACTACTCAAGCAAGAATTCTACCTCCTGCTTACCCCCAGAGCAGCCAAGATCTGCTTGTGGTTCTAGCATGGCTTATATAATTTGGTGTGGTTTCAGCCCAGGTTACCCAGAAAAATACCATATTGAAACTCAGTGAAGTTGCTTTGATTTTACTTGGATTTATGTGTTTGTGGCTCTTACCTCGTGATTTGGTCTCAGAAGATGGAGGTAGCACCAACCCAGTGTAAGACTCAAGTTAAATGAGAGATTGAAACCAAAGGAATAGTAAAGCTATTCAAAGGTAATAATGTTGTAGAAAATTGTTCTTTTGCTCAAACATCTGCTTCAAGCTGACAGGCCTGTCTCTGTTGTTAATTTGCAAACTGTTCTTTGTCAATTTTTTTTAAGCTATTGTGTTCTGCCAAAAGAGCTTTAAAATCATTATTCCTTTGCCTATGACACACTCGGAGTTAAAGCAGTCATTATCAGCGAAATTCAAACACACACTTACGCTGGGCTGCTCTTCCATTTTCTCTCTCTAAATTAAATGTAGAATCATAATTTGGCTTTGCCTCACATCGGTGTTAAGAAGGTGTAGCTGTGACTTTATTTAATCTAGCAGCCATCAAATGTATATGAAAATGGGCTGAAAAATCAGTAACAAAGAGTTGTTTGGTGTAATGCTAAGGCGAAGACTGAAATCGCAGTACCTGACCTCTTGCATTTGGGCTGGCCACGAGTCACCTGCATTTTCAGAGAGGTGCTTGTGATCTTTGTTCTCAGTAATGGAGTCTGTTGTTGTTGTTGTTGTTGTTCTTACCTGAGTAGGTTGTATTTATTGTTTTTCACTGTGTTTGTTTTGCAGCCTGTTCAGGCAATGCAGCCATCTTCTCAGTCAGTCCAATATCCAGCAGTTTCTTATCCTCCCCAGCACCTCCTGCCAGTCTCTCCAACGCAGCAGTTTTCTGTGGTACTAAAGATTTATTTTTTTATTTTATTTTTTCCCTTGGAAGTTGGGTGTGTGAGCATGAGTATGCCCAAGAGCCTCTGGGGAGCACAGCAAGTGAGACCCCCATTTAAATCCCCCTTTGCCTTAACGCTTTTGGTACTGACAGGCATTTTGTAAGAGCGTTCCCACTGATTCTGGTCATCTATCCTGGGGGATGACATTAAGGAGCAGGGCTCTACCTGCTAAGCAGAGCCTCCAGAAGAATGTTTTGTTATGCCTGTTGATGGGAGCTTTTCTCTCCCCTCTTTATGTTGGGGGAGCTTAAATTGCTAACTTGGGCATTTCAGGTTTGCGTTATTCCCCTTTAACATCCGCGAAGGCTAAGAGACCTCTAGAAATTGTGGGGGTTTATTCCATATTATTTTATCCATATACTGAGACCACTGCCTGGATTTATTCCCTGATGACACCAGAAGCACTTGGAGAAGAGAGTCGCAGCCACAGAAGGTGTGGTATGCTGTGCATCACGGCAAAGCACCAACGGACACATGTAATAAAAATAAGTGCTCTTCTGGCACCTGCATCTGGCTCGGGACTTACAGGGCCAGGATTACACTGGTGTAAAATGAAGCTGACATTTTAAGAAGCACTACAAGATGTTTGTTTGTTTTTTTTTCCTGTTATTTTTCTCTCTTGCTCTGGTAATCTTGGTTATGACTGATTATTTTTTTTTTCCCAAGGTAGAGATGTCACATAGTTCTAGTACGAGATGGAAACTAAGCTGAAGGGATCCTTGAAGCTAAAATAACGTTATTAATGCCTGGTAGATGAGCGGTACTATTTAAAGGACAATAAAAAACTCTTCTGGGCTTAACAGAAGTTGCAAATCTCAGGGCTAATTCTCTTGAAAAGTGTCTTGCAGGCAGCTCAGCTTGTTCTAGTGATAGTCGTAGTAAGGCTGATGTTTTTAGGGGCTAATTCAATAGTTAAACTTCACCTGAATTATTGTCTTCAATGTATGTTAGAGTATACAGATAATATATAAACTACAGGCTTTTGAAGCCCTTGGTCTCTATTGTGCATTTTTAGAGACATTCCAGGCTCAGTGAAGTTTCTCCTAGAACACATTTGCCATCATTCACCATTCAGGTGATGAATATCCTAGTTTTTTAACAAAACAACTTCAGAAGCTCAACTTAATGTCCCTTGGTGGTACTGGTAATAGCATTACTTTCTTACACCACCTGAAGGTGTGCCAAGAGCGGTTAAAATGTTGGCCCGTGTTATCAGCTGTCAGAGCGGGAGGGTGAGTCTCCCTGCAGTCTCTGGCAGTGCTTTCCACCAACAAACATACTTTTTTTATAATTATTTATTATAGTTTTGAAGTTCCTGCCAGTAAATACACTGTGCCGGGGTGGTTGTGGAGAGTGAACACCCCAGGGATGCAAACAAAATTGAAGAGGCTTCTTTTAAAAAATAGCATAGATGTTTTAAGCAAAAAGCATTTTTGATTCCCTGTCCGTGAGGGGGTATAAAGAAAGGACCGTAACCTGCATTTTGGCAGATGATGGAGCTTTATGCTGGATTTATTGCCATATAGAGTACGTTTTAATGTTGAGTATTTGAAAGTCTTATGATATGGGTGCAAATGAAAATACAGAGACCTGTGTTTCTAAATTTTCAACCTTCACCGAACAAACTTGAGAGCATTGATTAGTGTGGATCTTTTTGCCAGACTGAACACATACTGCTTAGAATCCTTTTATCATTACTACCATGTAACGAAACTTAGGTCCATGGACTTGATTTGGTAAGTTCATGCTACCACAGATCTATTTTTTTCCCACTCCAGTCAAATAAAGTACTTGTTTCTTTCCACCACTGAATAAAAAGCCTTGAAATAGCAACTGAAAGCTTAGGTTTTTTTTTTTTTACCTTCTCTATGTTTACAACCTTGGATTTTCAAAACAATCCAAAAAGGAAAAAGCCTGCACCTGAATTGTACTGAATTCCTCTTGGGAACGTTTTGAAAACCAGGTGAAATTACTAGCATGTGTTTGGGGGAAGAGGTATCCATAACATTATTTTTCTGCCCTTTATATTTAAAATGTCTTCTTTTGAACACTGTAAAGTTCACTAGTCCTTTTGGAATAAAGCAAGGGGAAGGGGGAGGGCAGGGTAAAAGCCCAAATAATTGTCTTTTATGCCAAGCGATGCCACCTTGCAGTCTGGAAGCCGTTTGTCAAAGTATTTATGGAGATTTTTGCTTTCATCCCCCCCATTTTTGTAACTATCCATACAAAGTTTGGCACGTATTTTTTGCTGAGCGATTCCTTCCCCTCCTCCCGCTCCCCTCACGCACACACACACACACACTCACCCTGGTTTGAACCCATTTGGTTTTGCTGATTTGCGTGTCAACTGCAGACATTCGTGTCGACGTTATTTTCTCCTGCCTTTTGCCCCCGCAGCGAGATGACATGACAACGCAGTTTAACCAGATGAGCTTGAGTCGTCAATCATCAGGAGACAACCCCGAATCGCCTTCTGGTCCTGTCTACCCGTCGCCCATCCTGCAGCAGCCTGCCCAGCAGACGGGTTATATTATGGCTTCCCCGAGCCAGCAGCTTCCCCCAGGAGGCTTTACAGGTTCAGGGCCACCAGTATCCCAGCAAGTGCTGCAGCCCCCGCCGCCGCCGCCGCCCCCCCAGGGCTTTGTGCAACAACCGCCGCCGCCTGCTCAGGTAGGCAAATCCTTAGCTGCCAGTCTGACCCAGTGCTCGTTATCACATCAAAAAAAGAATAATTTATTGTAAAAATCATCCAGATTCTAGATATTTTATAATTTGTTTTTTATTCCCCCTGGTAAAAGCTTGGCGGATCTTAAGGCAGCAGGAAACTTGTGAAACCTCTATCTTTTCCTGGGTTTTGACACTTCCTTCCCTACCCTCAAACCATTTTCCAAACATATGTTCCTACTTCAGGACACATCTGCCCATGAATATGAAGGAGGAGGGTTAGTAAATACCCATAGTCCTTTTTCCCTGTATATGTACCAAAAGAACAACATGCATATCAGCCCAGGTAGTCATTAATCATATTTAATTGACTTGGAACATGTGAGATGTCACAGATCAGTAATTTTAACTGTCTTCCTGAAGACTGATTATGTTTTACTGCTCACTACCAAACATCTCTCCTTGTCTCCTGGGTACCTTTACAGAATATTGAAAGTGATTACTGTCAAGAAGTAAAAAGCATAGATGACTTTCTGGACCATTTTCAAGGCATACACTTTTTAAAGGCAAATTTATCCAATTACAGATAACTTCATTTAAACTCTATTTTAAAATTGTATTAATGGGATTTCTCCTGATTTCGTTTTGCCCCGTGGAAGAAAATGTATAAAAAGAAAATTTAAAATCACCGTTTCTTTTAGCGTAAAAGTAGTGTAAGCCGTACTAGTTTTGGGGGCGGGGGGTTTGCCACTTCTTACTGAAAATCTCCCAATTGTGTTTATTAATAAAAGAGATCTGAAGACTCCTGGATGCTCACATCTCGGAGGACTGGGACATCCGTAGTTCCTGTAGTCAGAGACTGCACAGCCATTTTCTCTAAGAGAAGGCTCACAAGAAAGTATTTTTTAAGGAGTTGAAGTTCATTGTCATGTGATTTTTTTTTTCCAGTTTGTTTTTTAAATGAAAATATGGCTAGAAAAAAATATTTCACTGTTTACCAAATGTAGTGTTTTTGAAATAATGGGGGGGGGGAAAGCGACCTGAAGAGCAGAATTCCCTGATGAATCCGTCTCCCCATCTAGATTGTTTCTCCTAAGTGAGTAAAGTAGGGGCTGTGCAGGCTTCTCGCCTCATGTACGAACCCCCCACCCTGCTGCCCTCTGTGTTTTCAAGCGTCGTTTAATCACCCCTCACGACATCTCCAGTGAACCGGACAAACGCGAGCACCTCCATTTGACAAGCTCTCATCCAGGCCCTGCCAGCCATGGCCGGGGACCCCGCGCTGCCTCCTCTCGGGTGAGACCAGGTTTGCAGCCCACTCTGGGCTTGGGGAAGAGTGGCTGGAAAGCTGCCCAGCAGAAAAGGACCTGGGGGTGTTGGTGGTGGGCAGCCAGCTTAACGTGAGCCAGCAGTGTGGCCAAGAAGGCCAACACCATCCTGGCCTGGATCAGGAATAGCATGGCCAGCAGGAGTAGAGAAGTGATGGTCCCTCTTCCTAGGCACTGGTGAGGCCTCACCTCCAGTGCTGTGTTCAGTTCTGGGGCCCTCACTACAAGACGGACATTGAGGGGCTGGAGTGTGTCCAGAAGAGAGCCACCAAGCTGGTGAGTGGTCTGGAGAACAAGTCCTGTGAGGAAAGGCTGAGGGAGCTGGGGATGTTTAGTTTGGAGGAGGCTGAGGGGAGGCCTCCTTGGCCTCTACAACTCCCTGACAGGAGGGTGCAGAGAGGTGGGTGTTGGCCTCTTCTCCCGAGGGAGTAATAACAACAGGACCAGAGGACATGGTCTGAAGTTGGGGCAGGGGAGGTTCAGGTTAGATTTTAGGAAGAATGACTTTATTGGGAGGGTGGTCAGGCACTGGAACAGCCTGCCCAGGGTGGTGGTGGAGTCCCCATGCCTGGAGGGATTTCAGACCATTGTAGATGTGGCACTTGAGGGCATGCTCTGGTGACTGAGATTGTAGGGTTTTTTTGTGTGTGTATGATTGGACTTGGTGATCTCAGAGGTCCCTTCCAACCATGAAGATTCTGTGATTCTGTGAGGTGCTTTTTCGTATCTTGAGTGCTGTAGGCCCCGTACCATAATGGTGTGTCTGATGGCCGCTGTGTCTCTGTCCATACCCCAAATACAGTATGTACAGTACGGGTGCTGTCCTCCTAAGTCATTACAAGGCGGAAAGTTAGAGCGGAAACCTGGTTTCTTGGGTTTGCAACAACTTTGGTTATTTCAGCGGGGAAAGGTTTGCCCTCAGGTTGTGTAGTAAGGTCAGCCATTCAGCACTGCTGGCTCCCTCTGCATCTCCTGCACCACGTGCAGCCTTCATCTCCAGCTTGTCACTATTCAGAAAAAGCCCCTCCTTGGATACCTGTGTGGAAGAGGACACGGGGCAGGGGGTCAGTCCCTGCTGCCCGTGTCCCTGTGCTGTGAAAGCACAGTGGCCTCGGTCGGCCGGGAGGGACGGGGAACAGCAGCTCTCTGCATCTGCAGATGGGAACTTCTGATGGACGTTTCAAGTTTTAGTTCGTTCTCTTCAGCCCTAGAATGCAGCACAGTGCTTTGGATACGGCTTGTAGCACATGTATGGCAAATAGAGGATCCCTCTTATAAAAAGATGGGCAAAGCCTTGGGAAATAGTAATTCCTCTAACCCTAAGAGCTGAGCTTTCAGCGCGGGGCAACTAGACCCCCAACTCCCTATCCTTCCCTGGGAAGGAAAACTTGACTGTGGCATTGGCCATTGGCAATCTGAATTGCTCCTTTGGGCTTAGACACGGTCGTAAGGCTGCTCTTGGATGCCAAAGCAGGTGGTTTGAGGCAGACTCAAAAAAAAAAAAAAACCAAAAAGGCAATAGAAATGGTAACATTATGTGATGAGTTAATCAATGCAATCAATGTAAAAGCACTTTTATAACCTAAATGTTGCTATTGAATTTATGCCGGTAAAAAAGTGGCTTGACTAATGGCTAATTACTTCCTGTAAACACATTGCTGATAAGGTTCTAGTGGGTTGGCTGTGAGACTCTCTGTGCTGTTGGAAATTACCAGAGCAAGGAAAACATGGGTGGGGGGTCCTGTGAATATGATCATTTCCTGTGGGAAAGGAGGAGAGAGAAATGCTCTCCAAGCCTACGAGCCCAAAGGTACTGCATTTAAATTATTAGCTCCTGTATTAAAGTTCAATTAGACGTGGCTCTACAGCTGCTCCCCAAGATTCTGTCTTCCTGCATTTATCGAAGCAAAAGCAGACTGAGTTTGAAACGAGCCTAGGTAGTGTTGAGAGGACCCCTTGCATTTCTTTTGCTGCTTCTTTCGGTAGAGCTGTTCTCTAGCTTGACAACAGAGTCATGATTTAATAACCTGAAAATAATGATCTGTCTTTATTTGGCCAATTGGAAAAAATAATAATAAAAAAAAAAACAGCTATTACTCTGGGTCTGCTGAAAGGGACTCTTAGCAGCAAGTTCCCGTTTGCTTTATGTAGCACAAACAGCAGACATACAGCTTTACTTTCTCTGTTTTCTTCCATTCTCAATTTTCTTTGCTTTCTGATGTTTTTTTTATAGCATTTATGGGCCTGGGCACTTTAAAGAGGGTCCGCATGGAATTTTTGCAGCACACTCTTATTGGTTCTTGTCGCTGCTCTGCCCCTGCAAATAAAGAAATGGGAAAACTGGAAGTGCTATGCCCATGGGAAAGCACACGCTCCCTTTTTTAAAGTTATTTTCACCACTGGCTCATTCTTTGTGGAAGCTGTACTGGCAGAACGATGTCCAAAAATGTGATAGTGTGAATTCTGAGAGCCTCTGGGAAAAGTAATACACATGGCGAGGGATTTTGGATTTTTCACCTGAATTAATTTTGCATCATTGTTGATTTTAGCTGTCTCTTTGTAGAAGCCCCTTCCTAGAGAGTCCAGAGCTACCATAGGACAAAATTTTTATTCATAGCGTTTCTCCTCTAGGAAACTTGCTATGAAAAAGGCTGAGGGGGGCATTATTATTTTGTTACTGTTATTATAATTGTTATGGAGGGTGGGGGGTAATGGGGGGAAGAAAAAGCCTTAAAGAATAACTAATCCCAGTCGTTACATACTGGGAAGAAACAGTACCTCCATGTGTCCATACATCACTGTCTTCTCTTTTGTCTTCATTCCCATTTATGCACCTGTAGCTGCCATTAGCAGTTGCAACAGCATCACTCATCATCTGGGTGAAGGTGTTAATCCAAACCTAAGTGGCTGTCAGTCTGTCCTCCATTCTGTCTGATGGCAGAATCAAGCAGTAAAGTCAGTAGAGAGGTAGGTTAGGAAATACAATCAGCCTGAAAGATGTGTATAATTCTATTCCTGCTGCAAGGACATAAACAACATACTTGTGAATGTAAGGGATGCTGCTAGAGAGTGGTCCAGTGGAGACCCAGTCTGGTAATAGGTTTTGAACTAAACATGGCCAGAACAAAGATGCAGTCCAATGCTGTATTGAGTCTTATGTCCATTCTCTAGAGAAAAAGTGTGTTAGAGGGAGGAAAAAGTAATACCTGTTAGTGCCATTTCATGAGTGTCTCTGAAGTGATGTGCCCACTCCTGTTGCAGTTTAAGTAAAGAGAATGATGTATGTGGGAGAAAACACAGAGGTGTGTTGGAATGGTAAGCCTATAAACAAGGAGGGTATTCACCTTCAAAATAAGAATGTCCAAGGGGTTAAGGATCATTTGCTGACTGTTTCCATGGTAATTATTAAAAGGGAGGGATTTTTCGAGTGTAAAGGATTCAGATAGAGGAGTTACGCTTTAAGACTAAAGCATACAGCGTTTATGTAGGTTATGGTCTTAGAAGGGCATTGTTTTTGATTTTGTATGTATTTATTTTTAGGATAACCCCATAGCCATGCTGGCATGCTTGTCAGTGTAGCAGAAACTTCCTGGAATTGTAAATGAAATAGGTTAAACAAGGAAAATGTCCAAGGTTAGACTGTGCATCGACATGGGAAAGCAAGTAGAGTGTAATTTGGCACCTCAGCAGGCAGCTACAGAAATGTAATGTTTTTTCTTGAAGAGCACATGAGCAGGGGTGTTGGTAACGTGGACGTAATGAGGAACTAAAAAATTCAAGAGGGTCAGAGTAGATGATGTAAGTGATACTTATTATCTCCAATACCTCTAATTCCGCTGTTCCCTAAAGCAATATCAGAAGGGACAAATAATATGTTTCAGCTACTGACGGAGAGATAAATTCCAGATAAATGAAAATGGATCCTTCCAAACACCTCAACCCTGAAAGACCTATTTTATCCATCAGAAAAAGGACCCCCAGTCCTTTTTTTAATCTGAGCCCTGAAGAAAAAAAACAAAACAAAACAAAATAAAGAACAAACCCAAACCTCTTCTTTGCAAGTCATATGTGTGTGATTACTGGCAAATTCATCCATTAATCTTCCTAAATGAAATGATTTTTTCTTTATTTTTACCCAGTGCTCTCCTGCTAACGTTTTTCAGGCTGACAGATCAGCTTCTAAATGGGTATATAACAAATGTATTCCAATGAACTGAGAAAATGAGAGAGAGGGAGAAAACTCATTGCCTAACTCTGAGGTGTTATGGGTGTTGTAAAAATAAATACCTGGCTCCAAATTACTCTGAGTGCTTCAGTGTACATACGTGGTTTTGTGCTAAGCATGTTTGACTATAAACCTCCCTGTATCCTTTAGGTTATCTTCTAAAGTTAATGCCTACAGAATCTCTCCATAAGGAATAATTCACATTGTTCTCATACGCTCATGTCTTTTCAAATACCTTGGGGCTTCTCTGCACAAGGAAAATGAGAAAGTTGAGGGTAAATCAAATAAAATTAAATCCTTTAAGTGAGATTAAGCTGCAGCCAGGAGAAGTAAGAGTATTTCCACAGAGGTTTAATAATCTTTAATTTGTAGAATGCAGTATTAGAAATTAAAGCATATCTGAGAGGATGTCTACTCTGTTCCCCTCCTCCAAGGTCGGGACAGCTATTTGCATGACTTCACTTAAGCTAAGTCTTATCAGTCCTTCCAAGCCTCCTGTTGCAGAGGTTTCCACCAGATGAGTTTATCACACTAAACTTGCCTGATCTCCTGTTTCCACTGCTGTGATGTTCAAGAGTGATTTCCACACCCGACATGTCTGGGTCAACCTTCCTATACCTCGTGGCTTTTTCTTTGCAGAGGGACAAATTCATCATGGTTTTGTCTGTTTTATGAAGGCATTTTGCTTATATTACTTTAGTCTCTAACAAAACAAATGACTGGAAGGCAGGCAGTAGCCATTAGGTGTCACTTGGCATTGTCTGGAGGGAGGACAGCTTACAACATTTTCCAGTTGAAATGTTCTTGTCTGCCTGGTAGTTGTTTGAATCCGGCTGATATTATCTGGGGAGGGGAAAGAGAAGAAGTAGTTAAAAACCAACCAACCAAACAAACAAGCTGTGTGATTTCCGTTGACTTGGGAAAATGAATAGAGCTTGAAGTATGAGTAGGTATTTGATCTCGTGAATGACAGGGATATGTCAGTTGGTCTGAGGGTTTCGGTTCTCCAGCATTGCTGAGTCCAGTTACCCATTCAGTAGTCTTCTACATGCCAAATCAGCCATCCACACCCTCTTCTTGCCTAGTCTTTTGTATCCATGCCTATTCTTGTAATTTGACATCAACTCTAGGAGAATTTCTGATCTCTTATGATGTCCTCCTAGTATACAAAAAGATGCAGTTACCTTTACTCTGCTAATACTTTGTGAGTAGTCAAGTTAAATATGGCTGGAGTGTTCTAGGAGCAGTTCCTCCATGCAAATAGAAGTGGCAAAAAAATGTTATGTTTGTATGGAAAAAAATCAAAAGCATTTTGTATGACTCTGTGCATATATCTGAGCAGGATAAATGCCACACACAAAGCAAAAAAATTATATGATTTATAACAAAATGCTGACGTGGCAGAAGTCACAGCAGGAGCAAGGCTCCCAAGCAGGGCAATGGAGCTGGTGAGGGGTCTGGAGAGTAAGTCTTGTGAGGAGAGGCTGAGGGAGCTGGGGGTGTTCAGCCTGGAGAAGAGGAGGCTGAGGGGAGGCCTTCTGGCTCTCTCCAGCTCCCTGAAAGGAGGCTGTAGCCAGGGGGGGTCAGTCCCTTCTCCCAAGTCCCAGGTGATGGGACAAGGGGAAATGGCCTCCAGTTGCCCCAGGGGAGGTTCAGGTTGGAGATGAGGAGCAATGTTTGCATGGAAAGGGTTGTGAAGGCTTGGGATGGGCTGCCCAGGGCAGGGGTTGAGGCCCCATCCCTGGAGGGATTGCAAAGAAGGGTTAACACAGTGCGTAGAGACATGGGTCAGTGATGGGTTTTATCAGAGTTAGCTTGATGGTTGGACTGGATGATCTGAAAGGTCCCCCCCAACCTAGACAATTCCATGATTCTAAGCCTTTGCCCTCTGCAGTGTGTTGATACCAGATGCTGCTGAACTGTCACGTACCCACAGAATCCCCTGCGGCTGGAAATGAAAAATTTTGAGTGCTTTGAACTTGCCAAGGGTCAGTTGAAAACTGTTTAGCTCAAATGTCTCACTAATGGTGGTGAAGGATGGGCAGGAAAAAAAACCCTTTAGCTCCAGTCACCCTTAAACCTCCACGTTGACCCGTGTGCTAAGGTGATGTACTACACGTTGCTCTATGATGATGATAATAGAAAAAAGAAGCCCCACCTGGCAGAACTTGCTGACTCTATGCCTACCCTCAGCTCCTGCAAGAAAACAAGCGTGATTTGGTTTTTGAGCTGTAATTGTAGTCACACCAAGTGCGAGAGAGGCTTTACAGGGAAACAGTTCATGTAAGGAAGGATGCAGCTGTTAAACAAAAGCATGAAGTACTAATAATTGCTGAGAAGTCTTAAGGGCACACACACTCCATCTTTGCCTCTATCTCACTTCTATATATTTTCACTCCAGGCCGTTATTTGCTTCAAAATTACTGTTTTCTCCAGAGTTCACTTCGTGGTTCAACATGCTGCCACTATATATAATGTTGATATGGAAGGTGTTTGCATCCGTTTTCCTGCAGCATTTGATATTCTACTGCGATTTCTTTGGTATATGCATGTAGCTTTTTATGCATCTCGTGTGGTTTTGTGGTTTTAAACTAAAATTCTTCTGTCTCTTAAAGTATTTGAGAAGAAATGTGGGTACTGAGAGCCCTTTTCCTAGCAAACCTGAAAGCAGGCAACAGTTCTTGAAGGGACTGTTCTTGACGGCCCCACCACGGGGGTGTTGACATTAGGAAAAAATTTTTCATAAGAAGAGTGGTCAGGCACTGGACTGGGCTGCCCAGGGAAGTGGTGGAGTCCCCATCCCTGAGTATGTTTAAGAGTAGATTGGATGTGGTGTTGAGGGATCCTGGTGTAGGGGAGAACTTGTAGATCAGGGCAGATGGTTGGACTCGATGATCCCAAGGGTCTCTTCCAACCTGAATGATTCTGTGATTCTATGACTCTATGACAGAGTGCAAACCTCTCCTCTTGATTACTGTTACCACCAATCTGCTTGACTCAAAACTCTTTTTCTCCTTCCAGTTTTGTTCTATTTGGTCAATCTTTGACCTTTAGAGTCCATAGTGAGTTGCTGTTCTCTTTCTTTGCAGATGCCAGTGTATTATTACCCATCTGGTCAGTACCCTACCTCAACAACTCAGCAGTACAGACCCATTGCCTCAGTTCAGTACAACGCACAGCGGAGTCAACAGATCCCACAGACTGCACAACAAGCAGGTAATTACACCTCTTACTCTTACCTTCAGCTGCTCGTGGTGCTTCTGCTGGTGAAACCTGTTGGTTGTGTTTTAATTTTTGAATGTGAGCAGCGGAGGAGAAAGTGTCACTGTCCTATTGGACAATATGGTAAAAATGACAAACTGAGAAACCCTTGTCGTGGAGATACCAAGCAATGGAGGAGCCAAGGTTGCAGTCTCCACCAACTGCATGTCCTCAGTGTCTGTGTTCCACGTGGGGGTGCACAGAGAGGGGTGGGAGGGAGTGGGTGTGAGCAGTCACATTACATGTTCAAGCCAAGTGCTGAGATTTGTCCTTCATTGCACAAACTCTCCAAATGTTTGCAAGGTTCTACGTGGTGGGCAGGTTTGCAAAGATGCAGAAGGAGCCAGTTGTGCTCTACCACCTTGTGCTCCTCCTGAGCCGGAGGAGCGGTGAGGTGGGCCATGTGGTTGGTACCCGTGGGGACGTCCAGCGACGTGCGGCTGGAAGGGGGGCCGTTACACTGTAAGAGAGTGAGTAGCAGGTCTCACAGTGAACCGGTCTCTTTTCCTGCTGTGTCATGCCACTCCTGGTGACACCAAAGCGAGAGGGACGTAGGCCAAGTTGGGCTGGGGTGTGCTGGGTGGGGAGGGCAGGGGTCGTGCTCATGAAAGAGTCCTTGCATTTTAAAGGAATAAACATTTTTCTGGGTTTGGAGATATTTTATTTTAAGTTGTTGATTGTGTGATTCTTTAGTGCATACCTCCCCTCGTAGGGTGTCTAAAACAGTAACTCTAAGGTGGGGGGGGGGGGGCTGTTTTTTCCCAGTAGGGCTTGCAATTACAAATGTGCCAGGTAGGACAAAGCATTCCTCTTTCTGTCTGGGTTTGGCAGAAGCCCTTCTGAATGGCAAAGCAGGTTCCCTGCAAAGGAATTGATACAAAAGTCTTTTAAGATGCAAGTCAAGAGCCCAGGCGCCAGACAAGACCAAGACTTACAAGAACAGGAGTTATGGGGTCATCAGCCCATCAACCTGTCCTTGTAATGCCACTGCTAGCAATTTTGTTCACACTCTTTCAGGTGCCCAGAGAAACAAAGACACAGCAAACACAGCTACACAGCTATAACAAAGCAGTTGCTTGCTTTTTTTTTTTGGCTTTTTAAGCTGCTCAACATTCTAATAAAATGAGTGCTTTGGCCAGTGTCAGGGTGGCTGACAGTATCTGCTTTCATAACTTGGTATTTTTACATTCCTGAAAGAGAAAGGGGCGAGATATTGCTCAAAGGTCATCTCCCTCTTCTGACTTCTCCTGCCTAACAGTCTGGTACCATATTTATTACCTCTATATAGTGGGCCTTTGAACCTGAGTGCAAATCAACTTTGATGACGTTATCTGGGTCGACTGTGTTGTTCTAAAACCATATTGATCAGTTTAATGCTACACCCATAGCCTAGTGAAGATGATGTTAAATGAAGTGCACCAGAGATGGCCTGAAGCACTCGAGTGATGTTCTGGAGAATATCTGGCTATTTGATCTTGAGGAAATCCTAGTTTTAAAAATATATTGCAGGAGGGAAGCTGTTACATTTGAGTACAGACGATGCAGAGATGCTAATTTTGTTTCTGTTTACTGCATTGTTTTTCTTCCATGTTTGGAAAACATGAGTCAAGGAGTTTGTGTAAAATCTCTAGCACGTCAGTCTTTTCCTGTAATTCACTCTTTCAGCTGCCTGCTCGGTTGGAAACATTATTCTTATCTCTGGTTTCAAAAGGAAAACATTGTGCCTACAGTTTAGACTCCCCGCTGTGGTGATGATTTTAAGCGTTTAGCTATTCTCAGATCTTGAGCCTTGGCTGAGAACAGATTCCTCAAGCTGGTTCATCCCTTTGGGCTCAGATACAGCCTTTCCATAGCTGGTGTCCGAGCGTGTGATAGGCATGCCAGGGAGCAGCTTGCAGTTTCCTACGGGTTTTTTTATTGCAGATGGTGGAAGGATTGTCCAAGTTTATGTTCCACTGCATCCCTTGGCATTTGGAAAGTAACCAGCTTTCCAAAATGTCACATAGTTTGTACGAAAGCGCAAGAGAAATTAAAGTATAGGAATTATATTGTATTGGAGGAAATTCACTGTGGTGGCTATCACCGGGGCACCACGGAACCAAACGATTCGGTGATGGTCTCATGCCTGGTGTCACTGCATCTACTTTTCTTCCCAGGAGCCTGCCCACACACATACCTTTTGCTCCTTGCTGTGGCCTCAGACCACCTGCAAAATCCTCTTCTTTTTGGGTTCCTCTTCAAGTACGCTGTCTCCTCTTGCCGGGCAGGAGACGGTGGTAGGGCACCGGAGCAGATGGACCGGTGGCACCTGAACAGAGCAAGTAACTGCTGGTTCCTAATGCAGCCTTTTGAGAGGAGGTCAGGGGAGCTCGGGCACGTCTTTCCTCTTTCAAGCCACTGTTTTTTATGAAACTTTAGAAAGTGTCTGTCATGTCTTGCACCTCCCAACTCTGTGTCAAACGTGTCGGAAATGAGCTGACAAGCTCAAAACGTTGCTCTGAGGGTTAGTTGAGGGAAAACTGGCAGAGTGATCGTACTAGTTTTTCCTTTGGAAACCAGTTGAAAAACAAAAAACAACAAACTAAACCCCACAAAACCAGCAGAAAAAAACTGCCAGATCTCCCTAGAAGCTTGCTTGTGACTGAAAAATAGGAATCAGCAAGCGGGTGTTCCATGCTGCAGTTTCCCTTCCTGTGCAGACTGAGCTTCGGATCAGCATGCGAGCAGGTTGCGTGGGAGCCCGGGATGGCAAGGGTGCAGGAAGGTGAAGCCATGAAGGAGAACAGCACTGGCGAAACAAAGAGCGCTGACAAGGGGGGAAAGAGGGAAAACAGATGGGAAAGAGGGCAGAGGCAAATGTGATTTCTGGAAGGCTTTCCCCAAAGACCTCGCAAGACTTGCAGCTGCCGGGATGGGACGGCTGCAGCGCGGGCAGGGAGCTCCCACGGGAGCCCAGGCTGCCTCATACAGCAGCCTGGAGGGAGAGGCAACCTCAGTCTTGGCAGCTCAGTTATTAAAATTAAACATTTTGTCTGCTTGGAGGAGCATTTGGAAGCTTTCAAAGCAGCAGCAAGGAGTTTGGGTCGTACTTTCCCTAACTTTGGGCCGCAGAGGTCAGAAGTTTGATCTAATGCCAGCAATTTGTTTTCATTTTTCTTAGAAAAGGTCTTTTCAGGAGCGGAGCAATATTGATGACTTTTACAGCAAACAGCTCAAGTAAAATGTCAGCACAGCATCTGTGGTGGCTTAGGGAGCCTCTGCTCTCTTGTGGCTCTGGAAGGAGAGCAATATTAAGTTAAAGTGGCTCCAGGGCAGAAAAAAAAGATGAGCTCACCTGAAATTAGATTAGAGCTCTGGCAGCAATAAATCAGTTGGAGAGAAGGAGGAGAACTTTTTTGTGTCTTTATTTACCTTGGGTTCTTTTGTGTTTTTTCCTGAAGTGCTGGCTTGTATGAGAACATTAAGTGACCCATTTCTCAGAGAAACCTGGTACAAAGAGAGTCGTCCATGAGGATTTTATAAAAACCTCTGCCATTTGAATTATGTCGAAGTGTGGTGTCTGAATGGCGTGGTAGCATGGTGTCTGTAAACAGAAATACTTCCATTTCACTCAGATAAACGCCATGGTTGCTTTTCTTCATTGTGCATCTTCTGCACCACCCAGTCCTGGCTTTTCAAAGTTTTTTTGAAGTGGGACCAGGGTCCAAGGCAGTGTCTGTCACACCATGGCATGCATGGGACATCACAGGTGGATTTGTGTTCAGGAAGCTGCTCTGAAAACCAGTATGCTCATTTTTCAACCTATTTGTTTATCTTGCTGTTGGCCATTTCTGCACTCAAGATACTGTGTAATGCCCAATTCTGTAACCACGCAGAGGAGAGTATTATTTCTGTATTCCCCTCTAGCAGTACTCTGTAAATTGCATGTTTAGCATCATCAGTATCTCATCCTTCAGTAATTATCTCTATATTGATAGTTTCCAAAGCTTTCAGACGTAGTTTCTGTGTTTGAATAGAAAAATAGAGATACATATTGATGATAGATCAGTAACAGTTTCGATCTTACCACAATAGAAGAAGCCAGCAGCACGTTATTTTATATCTGTGTCTCTGTATTTTCTTTCATTCTAGCAAGTTCTGTGGATTTTTCATCTTTAAATTGCTTCATAAACGTGAGAAAGATAAGTACATGAGTATTACTTTGGGATATGCCACTGCTGTTATTGCCATTCACAAATGAACAAGCTGCAACAAATTACATGACTTTTTTTCCTGCTTTGGCTCATGGTTGTATGTTTTCCAGATAATTTCATAGCACAACAGAAACTTTATGGGTAAAATGATCTCTAGATTCTTGTTTGGGCGAGAGTTCTAAAAGGCAGTTAGCTTGGTTGGTCACATGGTTGTAAGGTAAAGATCTGTGGTGTGTGTTGTGCATCAGTCATGAAGGTCCTCTTTGGAGAGTAAAGCTAGACCTCTAACATTCAGTTGGAAAACTCTTCCAGTCAGAAGTTTGCGCTGCGATCTTTCCAGAGAAAATAAGGTGGTATTTGGCATAATTGCACCACCTTCTTTTCATTCCTGCAGTTAATAGGATGATTTTAGGATTTCTCATTTGCGAATCAACAGATTGTTGCCATTGGGAGTTTATTCAGTGCTCAGAGAGCACAGGAAGGCACAGATTGCGTAGGAAATCTCGGCTTTTTCCTACAAGCACAACAGTTGCTTGTGTACAGCAGCACCATGGGCCAAAAGAAGGTGTTGCATGAGGAACATATGGATCTGAACACTGCCTGGATGGGGAGGCCATTCTTGATAGGTACCTGTGGATCTTCTGTAAACAGTGAATGTTTGTCTTGAAGGAAAGGTACAATTTCTGATGGAGTACAGTATTATAAGCCTTTACAGCTTCCAGTAAGCTTCCTAAAGAGGTAGTTGTCTCTTTAATGCATCCCTGAAACCAATTTTAAGCAAAGACAAAATTTACCTTACCAGAGTCCGTAAAATTGTTTAGGTAGAAATCAGAGTCAAATTGACAATGAAATACCAAATTTCTCCTTAATTTAATCATTTAGGTGTCAGCATAATTGAAGAGTGTTATCGTTGAGTGTTTTTCATCCTCTTTGTGTTCTGAAAGCGTTTGTCACTCTAAACTGATACTGAGAGGAAAAAAAAAGCAGGGAGGGCAGTGTGCAGCACTGAAGAAAGCAATCAGTTTGTTATCATGGTCATTAGAGAACCTTATAAAGAAAGATTGCAGCTTTCTACCTCCAGTAACAACCTGACAGGAGCTCATGGGCCATGAGAGATTTGTTTGCATAATTCCATCTATAATTTCTGTGCTTATATGAACACAAACAACTTCAATTTTTAAGTACCTAATTATCTGAAGAAACTTATTTCTCCAGCAGCAATGGCTTACTGCACTGTTGGAACAGATTTGTACTGAAGGTGTCCATCTGTGCTTAAAGCTAGATCTTTTTTACAGCTTCTGCTGTACAGATACTGCTTCTCCTGAAAGGCGAATTGCAGGATGTGTGTGTCATACTTAAGAGGGGTTTGACAGGAATGGGAGGGACAGAGCTCCACTGTTTTAGACACTTCAGCATAGTGCTGCCTTCATTAATGTTGGGGGGAAAGCTTTTTGAAATTTAAAACCATTTTATGAAAAGGTAGGGCCAGATCAAGGAGGAGTTTGCAGCAATTGCAGTAGGAGGACTGAGTTCAAACTTGTGATCCTGGAGCAGTCCGTACTGATATGATTAGATTCTGTCCACGTATTTTATGTTTAAGCTGCCCAGAAACTTAAAGCTTTACCTACAAGCACTTTCAGTTTGGTAGTTCTGAGTGTCTCAGACCAAGAGCATCTGCAAGGCAGAGCTAAGCCCTCCTCCTGCCAGCTCCCTTAGGACTTCTGATGGGTGTGCCATGGAAGTGCCTGTAGCAAACCTAGGGGACTGCTCCTCAGGCTTGATTTTGGGTCTTTTTTCTTTCTTTTTTTTTTCCTAGATCACATTGGAGGTGTAGGAGCCCTTGTGTTTTGTTTTGTTTTGGGTTTAATTTGATATTATAATCTGATTCCAACTTTAGGTATTCCCATGGTATGAGAAACCCAGATGCCCTTGACCTGAGAGGGTTTTAATCCACATTGTCCACTCCAGGGGACATGCTCAGCAGGATCTCTGCAGTTCAGGGCCATTCCCCATCTTTCTTACAGCGCTTTCTTTAAAGGTGTGAAGGACTATTTAGTTTGAGGAAGAGAAGGCTGAGGGGAGACCTCATCCCTCTCCACAACTACTTGAAAGGACATTGGAGAGAGGTTGGTACTGGTCTCTTCTCACAGGGAATTAGCCATAGAACGAGAGGGAATGGCTTCAAGCTGCAGCAGGGTAGGTTTGGGCTCAACATAAGGAAAAAATTATTGATAGAAAAAGTGGTCAGACAACACTGGACTGGGCTGCCCAGGGAGGGGGTTGAGTCCCCATCCCTGAATGTGTTTCCAAGTGGTTGAGCTGTGGTGTTGGGGGATCTGGTTTAGGGGAGAACTTTGTAGAGTGGGGCTGATGGTTGGACTCGACGATCCCGAGGGTCTTTTCCATAGAATGATTCTATGAATAGAGAATTAAATGCATTAAAAAGTACCTCATAAAGCAAGAACCTCAGTTAGTTCTGATTACATGTTTCACAGGCTTTTTACAAGTTTAAAGTCTTGTTTTTGTAGGATTTCACCATAGTTTGTGGGGTGTGATTAGAATAAGCTCCAAGACCCATCCTCCTCTTCAGTGTTTCCTATTAGCTACCCATAGAGACTTTCCTACCTCAAGTTTTACACCCTGGATTTCATTCCCCTCCTGCTCGAGGAGGATTCTGTGACTGGTTATTACATTCAAGACTTTCCAGAAGCTTGCTGGGGGAGCCAGGAGTATAGCCTGAAAGGTTTTAAATTTTTCATCTTAGACACACTGAATCCTGATGCCCTTCTGACATTAAGCACTCCTGCTGTGCCAGCACTCCACCGCTGTTCAGCTTTAAAGAATAGCTGTAATATAAATTAATACCAGAATTAATACTATCACGCTCCCTGCAGCACACCAGATACTTAAAATTAAAAGGTAAAACCAACTTTTGTCAAAAAGCTTGGTTCTTCCTCAATGGTTTGTTTAATTATTCAGCATTCACACCCAGAGAGAGCAAATATTGAAGGCAAAGAACACGGGTAGGCTCCACAACCCTACAAGTCTTAAGACAGGCATTTATTCGTGGTTTTCTTTCAAGGCTTCTCCAGTTTTGTTCAACTTCTCTAGTAATAATTAAAATCTAAGCCATTTCTGACATTTTCTTTCCCATTACACAGGCAAATACAGATTATTTTTTCTTTTTAGAGAATTAGTATGTGTTAATCTCATGTCAGTTAATACACAGGAGGAAGCAAAGAGAGAAAAGCTTTCTCACAGCATTGTGCACTGGATAGGACTACAAAATAGCCTCTGTAAAAATTGCAGAGGCCACACCAGGATGTAGGAAGCGCTCTGAGGTGTTCAACAATGCCTACAAAGAAGCTTTGTATTCCTGTCTTTTCTTTGCCAGAAAGAGTCATACATCATCTCTATTGCTAATTCTGCGCTGGATCAATGCACAGTGCTCTCACTTCTTGCAATGGAAATTTCCAGCACTTGATAATTGAGAGGAAAATATTGCAGTCCTTGAGAGCAAAGGCAGATTTCATCTTTTCTTTTTTTTTTTTCTTTTAATTTTTCTTTTTTTTTTTAATTTCCTTTTCCAATGCCATCCTGCCATTGCTAAGACTGGTGGAGCCCCACCGTTGAAAGATATGCTAGAAGGGCTGTTTAGCAGAGCAGAGGCCATCTCCAGCTCTGCTCCAGGCATGCTGCTCACAGTAGGTCCAGAGCCTGTGGGGCTGAGCCTTCCCTAACTTCCCTGTAGATGAAAGCACACAGTGGGATGGAGAAGTGCAGGAGGGCATTGGGTCTAAGGTAGCAATTGAAGAAATACTGTGAATGCACAGCAGAGATCTGTGCAGGGGAGGTGGGTTGCGGGGGGTGTTTTTGCCTTACTGTTGCTATTGATTGAGGATTTAAGAATTGGAGCACACTATGCAGTTTTAATGCTTAATAGAACAGGACTCTTATCGAGATTGGGACACAGCAGAAGAAATACGTGAGCTGCCTGGGAGAAAGACCACAGAATGGCTTCATAGAATCATAGAATGGTCCAGACCCAGAGGAAGGGACCTCTAGGGTCATCTGCAGTCAGCAGGGATGCCCCCAGCTAGACCAGGTTGCCCAGGGCCTCCTCCAGCCTCCCCTTGAAGATCTCTAGGGAAGGGGCCTCAACCACCTCCCTGGGCAACCTGGGAGGTGGTGCTCCACCACCCTCACAGGAAAGAACCTATTCCTAATGTCCCAATCTAAAGCTGTTCTTCTCCACCTTGAAGCCATTGCCCCTCATTGTCCTGTCCCTGCAGGCCTTTGTAGAACAGACCCCTGCAGCCTTCCTGTAAGCCTTCACTGTTAGCGGCTCAGGAACTGTGGCCCAGTAAAGTCCATGTTTTGCTGACTGGCCCTGATATGTGACAAACTCCCAGTGCCTTTACCTTCATTTTTTTCAACTTTTGTTACAGTTATCGTTTTCCTAAACCATTCTCAAGAACAGCTTCCCTCTGGAATGGCAAGGACATTGTCATTTTGACTCACCCACATTAGGTATATAGAATGTATGCATTTATATAGCAGGTGAGCACTTCTCTCAATCTCGCTTTTCTGTGATTGCAAATGCCATAAGGCTGATAATGTGAGTGAGTAAAGGAGGCCGTTCTCCTTAGTAACAGGCAAAGATACGTGATACCTCTCCAAACAGTTCTTCACCCCTTCCCCAGGTCCTGCTCTCTGTTATAGTCTGTTCCTTAAGCGCCAGAGCAGATAGCATTCCTGCAGCGTGAGCTCATTGTAATGCATGAGGGCTGGTAGCTGTCCTTGGGATTGGGCAAAAAATTTGAAAACAAAAATTGAATTTGCTGCCTGAGTGCCTGGTTTTAACAACAGCTTGATTATTTCTGTTATTATTAGTGATACATAGTCCCTGCCCAGGTTCTGTTTCCAGTGGGTATTGCTGGCGTTCATCATTATGAACTATAGGGATAAATGCAGGTTTTCTTGCTGCAGACTCTGGTGAGGGTTCCCTCATGGCTGATAGGAGGGAGATTGAGAGGGGAAAGAGGTGACTCTTTACTCAGCCTTTGCTGCCAGTCTGAAGACCTAGATGTAAATGTGAGTCATTTTACATTAATTCACTCCAGAACTGATCAATAGAGGTTGGTTAATACTATTCAGAGCTGCTGTTTCCGCTTCTGTTTATGTGCTGGTGGCGAGACTTGAATATACCCTCATCAGGAATGTTATTTTCAGGCTGGAGAGACATATAAGCACACTGCTTAGTACGTTGAGCTTAAAATCAACTTTACAAAATGCTCTTTTTAACCCAGGAGCTTTCCATGACGTAGAAGTTTGAATCCCTAAGCCAACTCTCCCTGAATAATGGGAAGTTCAATCATCTTAGACCCCAGTATATCTGGAAGGAGATGAGATCAGAGTACTTCACCACAGGTTTTCCTTCTGTATTTTTATGTATTGTATTTAATTTTTATTTTCAGTGCAGTGCTCAGGGTCCTGATGTCTTCTAGCAAGAAAGACAGTCTCTCAGCTACCATCGCACAAGCGCTTAAAAATAAGGAAAGGAAGACAGGCCAAGCTGTGTGATAACAACTCTTTTGCCATAGTCATGCCATGGAGCTATGGCTGGCCTTTAAAGCCCTCAGTGCTAAGTACAGCATATATAAACATGAGGAGATTTTCTTTTTTCACCCCT
The DNA here is from genome assembly GCA_013400555.1 of Jacana jacana. Classification (NCBI taxonomy): domain Eukaryota; kingdom Metazoa; phylum Chordata; class Aves; order Charadriiformes; family Jacanidae; genus Jacana; species Jacana jacana. The sequence goes on from VZTM01032401.1 coordinate 172,273, forward strand.
GAGATGCCACAAAGAGCTTGCATCCAGGGGTGAAGCACCTTAGTGGCCATCCAGTTCAGGGCTGTCGTCTGTCTCTGTAATTCCTTAGACAGCTTAGGTAAATAAGAAAAAGAAAGAAAAAGCTTTTACTGTGGGAACTGTGTGTTCATTCATTACCTGTAAATGTTGGGTGCTCAGAGTTCCCACTGAGTTCTCAAAATGGTAAGCAGCTTTTGGGATCGTACATGTGGGATCCTCGTGTGTGTTTCACCTAGATATTCCTCTTGGGAATAATTTGTGGTTTTGCAAGTGCTTGAATTTCTCATCATCTTCAGTCTTTGTGTTCCTTATGTTTGCTTATAGAATGAAAACCCAGGGCCATAACGAGACGTGTAAATTTGCCTGTAAATATGAGCAGTCTTATGCACATCGCTAATCGTTTCTCTCAAAAAGACCTCAGCCCTGTGGCATTACTTAAAAAAAAAGATAAAGAAGGAAAAAAAAACCCATCCTCTTCTGAGCAAGCAAATATCCAGGCTATATATATGTATCCTTGGTATTTCTGTCAGCCAGTTTCATCAAAATAATTTATTACGTGCTTCAATGCTGTCCTCCAAGCAGCATGCTCGTAAAACAGAGCATCTTCAACAGCGTCTGCTCAACAATGCTGCATCTGATTCTGTGATTTCCAGTTGGGTTTTTCGTTGAGAGGTACCGAGTCTGCAGGAGTGCAAAAGACTGCATTTTACAGGCCCCACAAAGGAACCTCCACAGATTAAATTTTTAACATTGCCAAGTACCACTTTATAGAATAAGCAAAAGAGGGGAAATGTATCAAATAATAAGGAGTAATGTGCTACTTCAAAATGATTGCTGTGTTAATAGTTTGTATCAAATGGCAATTTTAATTCTGTCTCTATTGGAGGAATCGAAAGCAATTAATCTTCTGCAGCACATTGTGAAAAACAAGGGCTTAAACAGGATGTCAGTGAGGCTGCTCCTCCACTTAACCTTGAGCTGGGCAATAAATAATTATAAATGGAGCTACATCACAAGGCAAAAGTAATTTGGTGAAACAGAATTATCATATAAGGCAGGAATTAGAAATCTGAATTAGGTTTCCCGATGTTCTTTGTTCCAGAGAAGTGTGAATTTGCCAGTGATTTCTGTGTGAAAGAGCGGAGCCGGGTTTTACAAAGCACCTTTTTAGACCCAAGGTATCACCAAATCATTTGGGTTGAGGTGCTGGCACAGGCAAATGCTCTTGTGCTCTTCCAGCTGTAACTCGCATAGACCCTTTGGTGATAGGACTTGTTCTATGGAGGGAGAAGGCGATGACACATTTAGGGATGATTGAGTCTCCATCCCTGGGTGTGTTTCCGAGTGGTTGAGATGTGGTGTTGAGGGATCTGGTGTAGGGGAGAACTTGTAGAGCAGGGCTGATGGTTGTACTCCATGATCCCAAGGGTCTTCTTTTCCAACCTGAATGATTCTATGATTCTGTGATGTCCAAGGTGCATGAGGGTGTTAACAACTTTTGAATACTTTCCTGCTCTTCACTCAGGGCACTGTTTCATCAGTGCTGCCTTCCATGAAGTTTTCAGTGGTAGCACGTCATATACAGTTTCTGCTCCATTGTGGTGAGCTGCTGAGGAGACTAAAGATACAAGTCAGAGCTGCTTTAACCCTGAGCCTCTCTCCTGCCCATTGCAGCTTCATGGGACACCTTTCCCTTCAGTGCCACACTGCTGTTCCTTACAGCTCCCATGCATGCCTTCTTGATCTCAAAGCAGCCTTGCTACCCTTGCTTCCCCTTGGGGCTTTGCTTGGTGGAAGCTGGGCAGTGAAAGGATCAATGAAGCATATGGGTTATCCGTTCCTATCACAGACCTGTGTACAGGATGCTCTGATAAGGAGAAGCAAAGGATGTGGAAAGATAGATGCAGGAGGAAGTGAAAGAGCTGTAGTTTTCTACTCTAGAAGTGTGCTTCAATATACTGACCCGCTGGAGCGATAGGCAGGAGCCATTCAAGCCCCTGGCTAGCTCTTGAAAAAAGGGGAAGCCACTGTTTGTTATGTCAGGGTTGTGTTAAGGAAGAGAACCTTCCTAAGTAAAACAACATAAATATTATTCTGCTTTTCTTTGAATCAGCCTCTGTCTCTCAGAAATACAGCCTTGCAATATGAGGAGAAAGAAACTTGTTGTTAGGAAACCCAGTTAGCAGCAGCAGTGGGCTGGTAGGGCATCGTCTGAGGTCCAGGTGAGTCCTGAACACTGGTCCCGCTAATTTCAGGGCAATATATTTCCATAAAGACTTGTCTACTTTTATCCTTTCTGTCCTTGTGTCGATAGGGTATGTCTCCTCTACAAATGGAGGAGATTCCTTCATTTTATAAAACATCGAAAATGAGTGTGATGTGTAGTTGTACACGTGCTCTGCATTTCTTCTCTGTAAATTTGACGCTGACTGAATGGCTACAAAAGCTGACATGATATGCTTCAATTTGACAGAAGTTAATAAAAGGGAGTGTAGCTTGTACTTTTTTTCCCCTTCCCTTTTTTTTCCTACTTTGGTGTATTTACTTGTTACATGATAAGGAAGAAAGTGGAAGTGCAGAGCTCTTCCTGTTTATTAGGAGTTGTACTCAGGTGAGCAGTGTGTGGTAGGACCAAGTCTTTTAAGTCCTCAGACAAGCCAGTTTGCTGACCGATTTGAGGCCTGAAGGAAAGCAGAGTTACTTCAGTTTCTGTCTTTTCATTCTACTTGGTTCTGATTAATATGTTGTATGAGTTTGTGGTATAGTTTGAAATGCATTAGACAGCTCGTTTGTGCTATAATCCAGCCCATTGTGTGAACACAGAAAGGTGTGATTTAGTGGAGAAACAGGTGTGGGCACATGGAAATACACTTTGCCTTAGAGAGTTGCTTCTAATTGACTAGTAAAAGGCTGTTTCTGAGTAGTCTATAATTAATCAGCAAGATCTCTTTTCCTGAGTTGCCTCCTGTAAATGAACAGACTCAGCACATCCATCAAGTAGTAACGGAGAAAATGAGAGGGGAAACAGCCTGAGTCTCCAGTGAGCAAAGTAGTAGAATTACCATGAAGCAGTCCCAGCATGGCTCTTTGCTGAGTGATGGCAGCATTGCTTTTGAGAAGAAATCCTGAATTTCTCAGTTCTCCTAGGCTTGATAAAGTTTTAATACGTTTGCGGTGACTACTGCATACCCAGAAGGAGGTAGGACTTCACTGTGCAAACTGGTGATGGAGCAGAGGTGGATGTTGGTAGATCTGGTGTGCACCTGGTCAATTCCGAACTCTGCTTGAGTAGATTATTCAAGAATCTCACATTTATCTTCTTGTTCAGCAACTTGGGAATGAGATTTATTCTTCTTTTAATACCTGGAAGTCAAAAGGACTGCCATTGTCGAGTGCAAGATCCATACAGGTTGCTGGTTAGAGAAAGGTACTTGCAAGGAAGGCAGGGCTTCCTGGATGTGGAGAAGAGGGGAATGTCTGGGTATCCATTACAAGAAGCAGCCGCCAGAAACCTACCTGCATGATTTGCAAGAGTTGACTTCCCTTCAAAAATCTTAAGAACCAGCTTGTGGAGTGAAACCCAGAAGCCTAACAGTTAGCCAGGGGGTGTTCAGATTGGGGATCAGGAGCAATGTTTCCGTGGAAAGGGTTGTGGAATTGGCTGCCCAGGGCAGGGGTTGAGGCCTCTGGAGGGACTGAAAAGCCAGGTTGACACACTGCTGAGAGACATGGGTTAGTGATGGTTTTTATCAGAGTGAGGTTGGTGGTTGGACTGGATGATCTGAAAGGTCCCTTCCAACCTACAAAATGCTATGATTCGATGTATAAATTTCATAGTTTGGATGTGCCGTAAATGAGCAAAAGTCACAGTGTTCGAAATTGTTGTTCAGTTCCTTAGGTTAAAGTCATGTGTCATGTCTTTCTGGCGGTTTTGATACCATTCATTATCCAAGAATGCCCATGATTTGCTTAAGAAACTGCCTTCATCTTTCTTCACAGTGGAGGTACTAGAAGTACTCCTTCAGGATTCAGTATGTCAGATGAATTTCCACCTCTGCTCAGAAAGTGGCTATCTAAGCATTATCTATTGATTCCTAGTGTCTAAAGAAGGGCAGAACTAAGAGAAAGACACTGAGTCTGTCCTTTTTGAACCTTGCTTCTCTAAACACCTGCAATTTCTACAGCCTGCTGTGTATCTCATACTGGAAACACAGCCTGTGGGCTACTGGCATCCTGGGGAGGAATTGTGTTGGCCCTAAGTGCTGCCTCTAGTTGCATGACTGTTGGCGACTCCCTCATACCAGCAACTCCAGTCTTGTTTAAAAGGTACTTAAGATTTCTTTTTTTTGCCTTGGAAACAATTTTGTGAGCTTAAGAGTAGTCACTTTATGGTAGAGGAAAAGTGAAGTAGTCAAGGCTTATTGAAATAGCTCCCCCAGTTTCGTTGCTTTCGTGAGAAAACTGTCTCCTTTGGCTTGTCCTTTTATCCCCTCTGCAATGGAGCAGTGATTCTCAGATATGCATACTTACATCCATTTCTCTTCAGGTCATCATTTGAGGGATATGAGCCCCAGATTGCTCTGTAGGATCATAGAATGGTTCAAGTTGGAAGAGACCTTCAAGATCATCCAGTTCCAACCCCCCTGCCGTGGGCAGGGACACCTCCCACCAGAGTAGGTTGCTCCAAACCCCATCTAGCCTGGTCTTAAGGACTTCAGTAGGACTTGCTTACATGTCTAAAATGCTTTCATGTTATAAGGATTTTTTTTTCCTTATCTGAGGCAAGAGCACAGAGCTGCTTCCTAAGGGACAGCGGATTCTGTTCTGATCCCAGCTCACCCACAGTTGATTTCTTAACATCTTCAACACCGGCGCTTTGGGATGACCTGAAGATGAGATACGTTTGTGTGGAGCTTTTCTGCCTGTTTATTTTTCAGTGTGCTTTGTGTCAATCTGTTGCTTCCCAAAGATGAACATCCTTGATAAGATGAACAAAAGCCCCATGTGTGTGATTTCTGAGTGCAAGGAGGACTGTGCCACAGGCAGGTGTGTTCTTCTTCATATGATTAAACCAGGAGGAAAGAAAACGTACAGCTTCAGGCACCAACTCTCTTCAGGGCAGGAGGTTAACATTTGACAAGAAGAATGCCCTTTTGAGGTGTCCCAGAAAAAGCAAGTGCAGGTTTCACCAAGGCCCAATCTTTTGAAATTCACTTTACTTAGCGTGCTTCTCACAGGATTTTTCCTGCAGCTCATAAAGGTCTATGCTTGTGTAAGGGCTGAGCTGAAGGCTTTGTAAACTCCCAAGCTTAAAAGCACGTTGGAGTTCTGCTGTGGTTTATAGCATTGGAAAGACAAAGATTAGGAATTCTGCTGGGAGACACTTCAGCAATTTATAGGACGAAGTCTGTTCCAGTATATATGATTATTATGCAATTAAATACCGCAGCTCATTCATTCATGCATAAATCACTGGAATTGAGTGTGTAGGGGCTATTTTTGCGTTGCCTTGTCCTGATTTCTGACTATGAAGTGTGCCACCCTGGTTGACTATGGAGTGTGCCACCCTGGTGCTCTCTGAGGCCATACAGACACAAACACATTGCCCTGTGTTGCAGTTTTATTAAAAACCTGGAATGTGTGACCCCTTAGGGCAATGCAGCTGTAGCCAAGCAATGATGAACTTCTCCCAGTTTTTGAGGCTTGCCTCCCATTTTGGGGGCCTGCTTGTACAGATGTCTTCGTGTGGTTTGCTCCAGATTTATTTCTCAATCTTTTTCACCCGTAGCTTTGGGAATAACAGCAGCTCCCTGTTGAAGGGTCCTTCAGTAGTGAAACTGCTGTGATGACACTATGGAAGAGCGGGGCTGGTGTGAAAGGAGACACGGCGGGTATGGGACTTCTCTTTACCTGAGACCTCAGCCTTCTGCTGGCACGAGTTGGCATTTGGGACGGGTGCATCTGCACAGACCATCCTGCACCATCAGATTTTTTATTTGTGTGCAGGACTTGGGAGAGAAAGGTGCTGCATGACTAAAGGGTGTGTAGGTTTTCTATCCTGGCCACTTCAGCTTTTGGTCTTGCAATGGTTTGAGAAAACCTCTAACAATTCATTGTCGTTCAGACACTCATTCTACCATCGGATGACCCCTCCCCACCCAGGGAAGGGGACTCAGGGATCGCAAAGAAACACGAGGGTTGAAATGTGAATAGATTTAATAGAATAAGACTAAATAATTTACAGGAATACTAAAGAACCAGTATTAATCCTGATACTGATATAAGATATACAAGAATTACACTGGGCCCATTCTCCCAGCAGGAAGCTGTGCTCTCCCAGCAGGATCAGCCAATGTGGGACATGGAGTGCAACAGCTTTGGGGAGAAAGGAAGAGCTCAGGGATCCAACACCGGGGCAAGGAGGTCTCTGGACCACTGCCATCAGGGGAGAAGGCACCACACAGCAAACTTTTCTGATTTGTATTGAATGTGACCTTCATGGTATGAAATAACCCTGTTGGCCAGCTTGGGTCAAACGCCCAGGCCTTGCTCCTCCTCGTCCCTGCCCCTGGCAAGGCTCAAAACCATTGAGATCTTGAATCTCACAGAGCCTGGCTGGCCATAAAGTAAATAATTTCATGAATTCAGACACTGGAGTCCTCTAAAAGTGCAGTTTTCCCCAGCATTAGAAGAAAAGTGAGTCCTGTGTCTCTCAACCCGGGACAGGTCTGAAAAAGTGGGTTATTATCTACTGAGTTAGAATTGTATTTGTATTTTGGCAGCGCATGAAAACAGAGCCTTAACAAAGAGGTACCAGTTGTCCTTACTTAAACAATAATATTGATCCCAAGAAGATGGAGAAGCTTTTGTCTTCTTGTTACAAAAGATTGCTATATTGATGGAACAGAAACTGAAAAATTGAACGTAATATGAGGGCAAATTTTCTTTTCATTTGAAGGGCAACATTGGGAAAAAAAAAAAGCTTTACAGCTACTAGGGTGTCAAAGCAGGTGTAAAATCCTGACAGCTTTTATACAGTATTTATCTTTTATAGCCCATCTCCAGAACCGCTGTCTTAGGCCTGTGAATCTCGTACTATTTTCCTTGGAGACCAAAGGAACCTGACGTGTACAGAGCATTTCCAGTTGTCTTGTTAGCTTCTTGTTCATGTTGCCATAGTTGCTAGAGCCCTCTATTAGAACTGTGGCCAGATACTATTGAACATTTAGTGAAAAGGAATGGGGATGGGGGGGTACTGTGTGCTTCAGCAAGGTTCTGAGCAGTATGGAGAAAATGGGGAAAGAGAGATGGCAAAGAGCAGATGGTAAGAGCACAGACCACCTTATCCCCTTTCTTTTCAATGGTGCTCTCTGTTTAGCCTTTTTCTTGCAGAAGAAAAATAAAGAGAGGCATGAAATCTTAAGCCCATCACACTGGCTGTGTTACAAGGTGCTGGGTTTTGTTCCGTGATGAGATCGTGGAGGCCCAGGTGACCTTTCTTGTTTTCCCTTTGGAAGAAAAATGAACTTCCACAGCCTGTGCCGCCCGGAGAACCTCGGGAGGTGTCAGAGGAGATGGAGGCAGGGCAATAGGTTTCCAGTAAATTGGGCTCTTCAGACAAAGCAGCATTTGTGCCTACATGGAGAATTGATCCTTCTGGGGAAACGTCACCAAAGACATTTTGAAGGCTGCAGCAGAGGAATGGGTGTTTGGGAAGGAGGGAGATTTGGAACCAATTTAAGTGTGACATTTTCCAGGGAACAGGGGGTGAAGTGAATGTTTTCTAGGTTAGCCGTTGTGGGAGCAATAGGAATAAACATTTTCTGGTCGCTTTTACCACCCCAGTTACTGGGATGCTGTGAGGATTATTTCATTGCTTCAGGATGACAGGCACAGGCAGATGATGGGGTAGGGAATGGTATTCTTATTTCTTCTCTCCTTGAAACCAAGTTAGGGGCTGTGGTGATTAATCCTACTGCCTCCTGCCCAATTTGCAGTAGAAAGGTGACAATCCCTCCTCCGCTTAGAGGAAAGTTTAGCAGAAGATTTTTGGTCTTTTGGTAAGGTAGAATTTGAGGGATGTTGCAGACATACTTCATTATTTAAGTAGCAAATGTAAACCCAAAGGGTATAGACAAGAAAAAGAAAGGGAAGGAGCGACTTCCCTAATGTTCAGATTGTTGTTGATGAAGAAACAAAAACGCTCCCGTGCGCTGTTGCTTGAAGAAACCTATTTCTGCCTTGTACTTCTATTAAGTGCTGTAAAGAAAAAAAATCATAATTACAGTGTACTAAACGAATTCTTTTTCACTGCATTGAGCTTAAAATAATGTCAAATCCATATTTCCACTAGCTAGCAATGAAAAAACTATTAAGAATAACACTTAGCATACACTCAATCCAATTCCTGCAAGTGTTTGTGAAGAAGAATGGTGCTGCAGAGCCCTAAATAAATGGGAGCGATAGCCTGCAACGTACCGTACTATTTGTGCTATCTAGAATTTCAATTCAAGGAGAAAATGGTCATTTTAATCATTTGATTAGAGCTACAGAAAGAGATAAAGGGGCAGGTGTAAGAAGAAGATGCTGAGCTCTTCTTCTCCATATGTTTTGTAGAAATTAGTTATTTAACTTCTAAGTTTGGCCACTTTTTCTTTTCCAGACCTTCACGTGTAGAGAAAGTGTTTAGCTGGCTTACTTTACTATCCATCTCCTTCGAGGTGTTTTTACAGTGTCACCGGGGCATTCTTCATGTGGAGACTGTAAATACAGAAACAGAATTCTCTGGCCTTTACTGGCCTAAGCTAAACTCAAGCAATGCCCAACTTTCTCTGCAAAGTTGCACAAACTCATTCTATAAGCGTGCAGTATGTCTGAGGTCCTCAGATGGGTAATCATAGAATAGCTAGATAATCATTATCACTTCCCAAGGGAGTTTTTTAGATTAAATAGAAGTTAAAAATGCCCAGCAGAAACAAACTCTTTGTTAAATGGGCTTAATCTTTTGGATATGAGCCGATTACAGTGTAATTGCTGATAAACTCCTTTCGATGCACTGCAAGATGGAACTGCTTTGACCAAGTCATTAATTTATTCTGTTACTCATCATTTAGGATGAGTAAAGTGTTTTAAAGACACAAAGATGTGCTTCCCAGTGTGGAAAAATGGGACAACTGTAATAATTGGATGCAGATATAATTTAGTAAACTTTCCCTGCTAATCGGAGGAGAAGAATCTGCCGCTTGGCTCTCTGTGACACTGTCTAGGGACACGTTCTCTTCAGAGGACGCCCTCTGAAGTCCAGGTTGACTGTGAAGTCAATCTTGGTCTATGCTAGTATGTCAGAGGGTGGAATTCAGTCCAAAGTGTCTTTAAAACAAAACAATTATTCAGTGTTTTTACAGTAGTAAAACCTTGCTGTGGGAGGAGACACTGGCATAATGCTTTTTCTGTGATCCTTTTCCAGTGTTACTCTGAGCCATGAGAAGAGCCTGGTTCTTACTGCAGGTTTGAACTGGTATGACCAGTGAACAAATGTGCCCAGTAACTTCTGTCCTTCATAGAATTATAGAGTTGTCTAGGTTGGAAGGGACCTTTCAGATCATCGAGTCCAACCATCAACCCAACTCTGATAAAACCCATCACTAACCCATGTCTCTCAGCACTGTGTCAACCCAGCTTTGCAATCCTTCCAGGGATGGGGCCTCAACTCCTGCCCTGGGCAGCCCATCCCAAGCCTTCACAACCCTTTCCATGCAAACATTGCTCCTCATCTCCAACCTGAACCTCCTCTGGTGCAAATGGAGGCTGTTTCCTCTTGTCCCATCGCCTGTGACTTTGGAGAAGAGACCGACACCCCCCTTGGCCCCCTGGCTACACCCTTCTTTTAGGGAGTTGGAGAGAGCCAGAAGGTCTCCCCTCAGCCTCCTCCAGGCTGAACACCCCCAGCTCCCTCAGCCTCTCCTCATGGAGAAGTGATGATATGGGTCTCAGCATGGCTTTGGTGCCTGCCATATGGCCAAGTGCCTATCTTATTTTGGATGTTAGCACAGCTAAGTCATGCTATCATTTGCATCACCTTTACCAGACCTGTTGAAGGAATAGCCCATGATCTGCTTCAGTGCCTACAGCCTGGGAGTTATTTTCTGGGTTCCACCTAAAAAGTCAAAAGTGTGACCTTCTGTGCCAAACTTGGTTCCAGAGCCAATTGGTAAATGCCTTGTGTGTCACCCTTAGCTGGGAAGTCCCAGTCACTCACACCACTGCAATGTAATCCTCCAGAAAGCCAACAAAAACGCTGCTTTGATGTGTTTCTCTAGGTGCTCAGATGCTGTTGCATGTGAGATATTATTGTGAAAACCACATTATCGCAGTAATTCAGGGCCTTCGGGCATCTGATGTTGCCAATTGCCTTCAGTTCTTGCTGGTATGTAATTTATCACTGGCGTGGCCTACCCCGCTGAAATGCGCCCTTTGTGGGCAGAGGTGAAGCTAATACACTTTCAAAGTGTATTTGAATTGCTTCAATAAATCACTGCTGTCACTGTGAGCAGTTTTATCACTTGCCAGAACAATATGTTATCTTCATGCTTTATAGTCCTGATACTACTCTGGAGTTTTTATTTGTGTAAATTCTAATGCGCCGTAACTTATTTTGTCAAATGGTGTTGAGCAGCCTGGACTTTTTTTTACTATTTTTTTTTAATGGAAACTTTGCCTTGATCTGTAAAGAGGACAGCACTTCTATGGAATGTGTTTTATAATGGTGGTTATTTTTTATCATTATTATTAATTAACTTTAGGAACACTTGGAGCTCAGGCATGGGCTGGGAGAGGGTAAAGTTGTGCCTCGGCAGCTAGACCCACTCTTCTGGGCAAGGACCAACTATGCTCACCCCATCAGCCTGCTCTCTCCTCTCCCAGGCGTGTTAGGTGGGACTGCTCCCACCCCCCAGCTCAGCCACCCCACCAGGCAAGGTCCTAGTAAGGTCACTTTATGCTCTTAGACAGACACAAGCTCATTCATCATGAATAACCCTGGAGAAGTTGTGGCTGCCCCATCCCTGGAGGGGTTCAAGACCAGGCTAGGTGGGGCTTGGAGCAACCTGCTCTGGTGGGGGGTGTCCCTGCCCAGGGCAGGGGGGTTGGCACTCAGTGATCTTTAAGGTCCCTTCCAACTCCAACCATTCTATGATTCTATGAGATATTTTTCTTCTCCTGCCACTGTGGTAGATCTCTTTGAGTGTGACCCTGTGGACACTCTTCAAGACCTTGCTGTTACTTAGAAGGTCCTTGCAACCAGAAGCTCTCCTCAGCTCTCCTTTCTCAGGAATGCTTTGATATTAAATGCACTGTTTCCAGGACAGCCAGTAAAACGACTCCTTTTTATGGGTATGTTTAAAATACCAGTGAATATTTATGAACCAATTTGCTGCAGCTTCTCCTATGATGGGAAAAAAAGTGCTTTTCTTTTAATTGATGCAATAGCTCATTCCAGAATATGAGAACAAGGTCTATGAAGTAGTCAATTGTTATAATTAGAAAATAATTTATTTGCAGCAGATGGATTTGCTAAAATGGGAAGATTGTATTCATCTGGTTTTCAGTTTGAAGAAGTTAATGTTAATTGCTTAAAACTGACCAGCGGCTCTACTGTAAGGGAGAACTCAGAGGTGTAGATCGGGTTCCTTGTCGTGAGGAGCAGTCTGAAGGTACGACTTCCATTTGTCCTTTTTCAGTGAGAGAAGGCAGTGTGTATTCCCAAGGTTTGCGCTCGGGACGAGGCGGCAGTTGCTAAAGAACGTTTTGCAGATGTCTTTGCCGATCCTGTGATTCTTCTCTTTTCAAAAATTTTAGCTGCACAGACACTTTTGGCAGCTTGGCTAGGCACATCAGCCACCACTTCAGAAACGCAGGCTGTAAATTTGACATGGAGAGACAGTTTCTGGCAGCTGCTTTGCGGTTTGACTTTGAGCAGCCCCAGGAGAAGTAGCTGAAATCAGTTACCCCCACCCGGACCACGTAAGCAAGAAATGGGTATTTTCACTTAAAGGTCGACCTGAACGATGGTGCTGTGTTAAATTCAGCGGTGGCAGGTATAGGAATGCTTATGTGCCTCTGCCCACGTGCAGAGGAGTTTCATAGGATCAGAGGAGCTAGAGATGGAGGATACTCGTGTTTCTGTGAAAAAAAAAAACACTAAGAAGCCTGCTTTCTCTGCAGAAGACATCTATCCCACCTCAGCTGAGCCTGGGGAACTGGTGGTTGCTTTTTAGGAAGCGTTGCAAAGCCTTTGCAAAACCCTTCCAGGCACATTCCGAAATTCCCATTCATATTGGTTCGTTGGCGAATCTCTGATTTGCAGAGACCTGTGGTTAAGGCTCATGCTCTGGGAAATGGCTCTTACTGTGCCCTCTTCCTCACCTTCCTGCCAGTATTGGCAGACCTGAGGCCCTGGGAATCCAGCCCTAGCCTTGCAGGTGCTGACAGAAAAAAACAGCCGTATTTTTTTGGATCAAAGTAGGGTTCTTCATCCAACTGAAAATTCTGCAAGGTTCCGTGCGTAACTCTTGGCAATTCCAGCACTTGGAGGCCTCTTTGTATGATATGTTGTATTGGCAATGGGTTGGTTTTCCATTGACTTTTATCAATTGAGTGTACAGTGCTTCTCAGCTGGATTTGGGAATGTCTCATGAAGAAGTCGCCCCTCAAAACCTTATTTTACAGACGAGGAAACTAATATGCAGAAAGGAGAAGTAATGCACTCAGGGTGTGTTTTGTCCCAGGCAGGCAATAAGCTATCAATATTTATGATGCTTGCAAGGAAAAAGTTCTGCTGCTGCTTCTCAAATCTACCTTGACCAGCACACCCAGATTGATCTTCAGTATTTATGCTGAGTTGCAGACTTGGTGTGTTTAGCATCTTTATTGTGCATTTTCCGTAGCTCTGAATGCTTAGCCAGCAGTGCTCACGAGTTTAGACTTTGCAAATACCTTTGGCCGTGAAGACTGTAAGCACAGCTTTGCTGGGGTTGCATACTATTAACACTGTGCTGTGGGACAGCAAATGCTCCGTGGCAGCTCTGCCCCAGTGATTTCTGAGAGCAGACATTGCCCCGGAGAGACCCACAGCAGACAGAGCCCAAATATTCAGGAGACTTTCCTACATTCCTACATCCTAGAGCATTCCCAACCGACCAACATGCTCTGCTCTGAAAGGCGGGGCTGAGCAAGGGCAAGGAGAGGCTTATCTCCATGTAGCTGAATTAAACAAGGCTCTGGCTGAATGTTTTGACATCTGGTGACCACAGGCCTGATTCCAGCCTTGCTGGAGCCTACAGAAAAACCACCAGTAACGGGAGTGAGGCAGGGACTGGCAGAGTGGCATCTGCCCACGTCCCAAGTACCACTGTTGGCCAGCTCGGCAGATAGACTTGGGAATCTATGTGTAGAAACCAAAAAGTCTCTTCCAAAGCCTTCTTCATCCTCCTTCTCTCTTTTCTCTTTCTCCTGCTCTATTTGGGCCAGGGTTTCATGGAATCAGGGAATTTTCAGAGTTGGAAGGTACCTCTAGAGCTCATCCAGCCCAACTCCCCTGCTAAAGCGGGGTTGCNTCCCTGGCCTCACTCTTCCCCTTTGCAGCCCAGGATTCCATTGACCTCTTGGCCACCAGGGCACGTTGCTGGCTCATGGACAGTTTACTGTCCACCAGAACCCCCAAATCCTTCTCCTCAGAATTGCTTTCCAGCTGGTCCACCCCAACCTCTATTGGTACCCGGGGTTCTTCCTCCCCAGGTGCAGGACCCTCCAGTTGCCCTTGTTGAACCTCATGTTCTCAGCCCAGCTCTCCAGCCTGTGCAGGCCTGTTCTTGGTGCAGCTGTGCAGAAAATCTCGCAGCTTGCTGCTGACAGCATCCTTGCTATTCATTTCTTTTGTGAACACACGAGAAACTTGTGTCTCCAGGTGTTAATACTCCCGTTTGCAGAAGTACCACTCAACCCTCTGTAGAAAAGGCAGAGATGAAAGTTTGCATCCACTGTGCATTCCCCCTTTTTCTTTTCTGGAAAAATGTAGTTTGTATTATTATGCCCACCCAGCACAAGACTGGAAGATATGTTTGCCTGTGATACAGCCATAGGCTTGCTTTGCAGATGGAGCTGCCTGATTTATCAGAAGAGTTTATAAAACTGTATGAGTGAGTTATTTTGCAGATTTCTTGGCCAATTAAAACAAAAAAAAACCCAAAACCAACCCTCTCAAATTCCTTTGAAGTGAGCTGAGCCTTCCTCCTCCTCAAGGCACACCAAAAGATTAAATCAAAGCTTTAAATTGCCTGTGGACAATTAAACTGTTCAATTTCCTTTAAAACATTTTAAAATGTAAAATATTTTTTAAATGTAAATTGAACAGGATTTTTGAAGTCTCAGAAATTGGTAGTGTTCTATCTGGAGTGTCCAAAGGGAATGCTTTTACTTTCTGAGACATCTTTGTCTTTTACTGTCTTGTTCCCTCCTTTGTAAAATGAATAATCTGGCCCTGGCTGAAGGCAGTGGGGTGCCTACGTCTGGAGATGGTGCTCCCTGCCTTATTTTCCAAGAAAAAGGTTTAGTGGGAAGATACAGCCCAGTTTTGCAGTATTCTGACATGTTGCTTTTGTACCCACGGCAGAATTGCCACCAGTGTGTGCATTTCTGCAGTGATTCCAAACGGAGTGGGGGCCTGGAACTGAGACGGACACAAAGTACTTGGAGGTGCTTTACGTGTCTATTGCCTGGGGGAACAGCAATGGAGGGTCTTAACGATAACGATTGCTTTAATAGCAGAAAAGGCCTAACCCAATTTCCTTAACAGCTCTTTTTTAATTAAGAAAGGCAAGAGAAGTAAGCTGGAAGTCTGCTAGTAAGCTAGAAAGGTTTTATTGCAAGGTAGACACAACTGGGAGCACTTCAGAGAGGTGAAGTAGGTTAGACCCATCCCTGGTTGCCATTTGGTTTATTATTTGCAGTATCTCTTGGTGCACAGCCAATGCTTAGGCTAATGGCACTTTCCTCTACCTACATCTATGTGCATTGGGCCATGAGTGGATGTGGATGCAGGCTCGGTTTCATCTTGTCCCACTTTCCAGCTGGTGGATCAAGCAGCAGCTGTGCAAAAGGGGAGTTGAGAAGGCATTTGATTTCGAGTTGAGAAGTTATTTGATTTCATATACTGTAGAACTGAATTTTAGTGGAATGGAGCTTCTTTTTCCTTAGGTTGATTGCTACCTGCCTGGTCAAGTTTCTCAGAAGCCTTTTAAAAGATGCTGAGAAAAATGTCGATATCTCTCCCACTGGAGATCCCTTCCTTTAAGGAGCTGAGTTCCCTGGCCTCAGCCCAGAAGTGTACTCAAGCCTGTAAATCATTGCTCTGAAATCAAGAAATTGGCTGGTAGGCTGCAAAGTTAAGCGAATGCTTAAGGGCCCAGCTGCATGGGGGCCAGGAGAATGACTGTGTTGCAGGTGAGTGCCCCTAATGCAGTGTAAAGCCAGTTAAAGTTGGTTGCTAACCCCAGTAGGCTTTGGGTTACGTCCTGCATGCGTGCACTTGGAAAGTATGAGCTTTTTTTACAGTCAGACCCATATGGGCAGACATATGCTGCCTCAAAGTCCTGTTGGCTTCAGTATCATTCTCTAGCTGGGGATTGATGACCCTGACGTGCTGTGCCCTTATGTTATAGGTAAGTAAACAAGCACAAGCCTCCTTGCTCGGTGAGTTAATGCGTTAACCTATAGGTGTAGGCAGAAGGAGCGCTGCTGGGCGGCCCTGCCTTGGTTGCAGATGGCATTTGCATTTGGTATTGCCTTCATGAAAACCCTCCTGGAGGCTGGGGCGCACAACAAAGCCCAGCTTGGGAGGGTGAGGAGCGGGGATCATTAGTGAGAGTCTGTGCTGCTGGCAGTAATCAGCCCCGTTCCGCCCTCGGTAAAATGCAACGCAGCAGAGAGAACCGTGTCTCCCCAGCACACGGCAGCCTTCCTCCCAGGCACAGCGTGTGGGCAGGAGCCTCAGCCTGAAGCTGCGTGGAAGCAAACAGTGTGGCAGGAGCAGCGAGAGCACATGGTGGCTCATCTCCATGACCGTGCTGGTGAGCATCAGCCTGCCTGAGCACTCCCTGCTCCACACCAGGCTCTGAGCACTAGCGCGCTCCGGGGCAGTACACAGAGATTTGGCTGTATTTCCCAGGAAGAAGTTTTGTGCAGTTCTGCTCTTTTTTCTCTGGGCAAGTTATTTCTCCGGGGTGTTTATTTTTCCCGTCTCCAGCTGTCTTGTCTGTTCAAGAATTTGCCATGCTCAGTGCAGGGACTGCAGCTATTCTTTGAAGTTGGCACAGTAGCTGTGTGCTGGAGCTTCACCCTGGAGCTCGTGGTTGTAGGTATTTCAGTGATACCTAGAGCGAAGTTATAGGATACGTGGGGGATTGAGTTTGTTTGCTCAGACCTGCTGTTATTTATTTGGGGGGAAATCCAGAAAATTAAACATGTATAATGTAGAGATGAATCTGCTGAAATTCAGTGACTCTGAGGGTTCACAGCTTGCGTGGGAAGTCTGATCCGGATGGGGTTTTATTTGTTATTTTTTGGGGGATCACACCTATTTTTGCTTGGCTGTCCCGTCACACACAGCTCTGATGGGTTTTCTAACAAAAACTGTGGATATTGTGAATAATTGTTATGCCGTGGCCGGGAACTGTTTTATAAGATACAGCAATGCTGATGCAGCCAGAGGGATGTGTAGGAAGTATTATACAGGGGACTGGCACCTAATGAGCTACACTGACTTGACCAGATGTGCTTCCAGCCTGCTCTGTGCACCAAGGCTTAACCTGCCTCCTGCTTCGCTTTGCATTCAGCACAGCTCTGCAGGCAGCTTGTGTAGCCCAGCTGACAGTCAGTAACTTGGGGTTTTAGTGTCACCTTCCTTTGGGCATTTAACATCACCTTCCTATACCTTGAGCCCTGTCACTCATGTCTGCAGCGACTTTTGGCTGGCAGTAGCAGCTCTAAGTCTGCTGCTGCCCTTGGAAAGGCCAGGCTCGTTTTATTCAGTGGGGAAAAGTGATGCTATTGCCACCCAGCCCATGTGAAGAGATCATTCCAATGCAATCACAGAGAAAGACCTCTCTAGTGAGCTCTCCTGAGTTGACGTTACTTGGCTGTTGTCATTACCTGTTTGGACTCTCCTGGGCAGCCTTGCACTGGGCCGCTGCATTGTGCAACCTGGAACTGTCACACGCATCCCACCCTTACACCACCTGGTTAAATCACAGCTCAGAAGCTGCAACCAACATGCTGCTATTCAACTTCTTTAGCTCTCTATTTTATCCCATATTTGTTTCCAGTGATCTGTGCCTGCCTGAATTCAAAGGGTTAAGTTAGTGCCGTTTGGGGTTTTTTAATAAGGCTTCGGATTTATACTGAGCTTAAGTTTGTACCAGCCACATAATTGATATTCCTGCCCTGAACTACGGGAAGTTACCATTTTGCATGAAAAATATTCCCATCTGAAGATGAATACATTTGTGACAAAGGTTGCAATTCTGCAAAGTACAGTTTTCTGGGAAGAGGAGGGAGAAAAGAGCAGTTTGTTCTTGCAGTCTTCAGCCAAAGGTGTTGCTTTGCAGTTTTTTTCTGAAATTAATAGCAATAAAAATAAGTAATCATAGAATCATGGAATTGTCTAGGTCGGAAGGGACTTTTCAGATCGTCTGGTCCATCCATCAACCTCACTCTGATAAAACCCATCCCTAACCCACGTCTCTCAGCACTGTGTCACCCTGGCTTTGCAATCCCTCCAGGGATGGGGCCTCAGCCCCTGGGCAGCTCAGTCCAAGCCCATTCCACAACCCTTTCCATGCAAACATTGCTCCTGATCTCCAATCTGAACCTTCCCTGGGGCAACTGGAGGCCGTTTCCTCTTATCCCATCACCTGTGACTTGGGATGAAGACTTGAAGAAGAAACCAACCCCCTGCACAGTTCACTCTAAATCTTGGCTTCAAAGAAAATTGGCTTTTTTTCTGTGAGACTGTGTGGACGCTTTGTCTCTGAATTCAGCAGAATCCTGAACATGTCATGTAGTCATTCTAAATGAAGACCCTCTGTAATGTTTTGCTTGCAAGGGCTTCTCTCAAGATGCCACTTGAAAGACCTACAGCACCAAAGCCATCTGACTGTCAAAGCCATCTGACTGTCAACACTGAGGAGTTTGTACATTGCTGCTTTAGTTGTGTATTAGCTATAAAAAAAACCCTGTTATGTTTTTCAGCAGACTACAGCATTATAACGGTGTCTGGCCATGGTAAGGGCTGTGGCTAGATTTGCATGTTTTAGTCCTTTAGCAGTAAAGCTCTCTTAAGAGCAACCCACAGATTCTCCAGGCCAATCTATGGTCCCATCCATGGGTTTGCATTAACTCTCATGACCATCAGCGGGACCGGTGGTGGGATCTTACAGCAGGTGCTGAGAACAGAAGGATTATACTTGGGTTTTCCCTAGTGCTCTTTGGAACCTGCCTGATGTCACGAGGACCACGTGCCAGCTTGCAATACATGCCTTCGCTGGCTTAGGCCCGTGGGGAGGAGAAGGCTTCACCCCCCTCAGAATTATGTTTTTCAAGCCCTGCAGGCACCTCAGCTGGCTTTGGGCATCTACCACTTCTCTAGTGTTAACCCTTGCTCATCGTCCTTCTCAAAGGGGAACGCTTTCCAAAGCCCATCTCCCCAAAGCCTCTTCACACGATTCCATGGATTATCTTAGTTTAAAAGCATAAAATACTTGCCTCTTTTCTCTCAATATCACCTGTGTCGTTTGCTGGCTCCCTGACCTTTGGGTTTTTGGGTCTCCAATAAAATGCAGAAGCCTCAGATTACCCAAACAGCTGCACATGCTTTGTCTGGGTTAATGCATTTAAGTCAGGCTCCAGGGTCTGGGTAAGTGCCAAGATCCTGGATCAGCTGCTTTACTGGAATTATGCTGCTGTAACGGAGCCCTGCATGATTGTGTTGTAATTATTTTGGCTTGCAGCTATATTTTTACTGCAGTGAGATAAAAGGATTTTGTCTTAAAAATAGAATTTTCTTTTCTGAACCTTGCAGCAGCTTGGAGTTCCATACCATGTCTGTAAGAGAGATGTCCCTCCCTTTGTCTTCAAGTTTATCATCAAATAATTTTTGCCATAGTTTTTGAAGATCAGGAACACTGCCAAATGGTCTCAAAACATAAAATACAAATACATTGAAATGATAGTAAGTGATATTAAAGGGTCATGTAATAACCTGGGTTTAGGTTTTAGTAGTAGTAGTAGTAGGTCTCAGCAAGAGCAGGTTTATTTTCCACATCAAACCACTTAACAGTAGCCAGCAGCCCCTGGAATTTGGAAGGGACAGCTTTTACTTGTGTAGACAAGAATAGACAGATGTTAAACTGGTAAAAAATCAGCCTTGAATTTCCTATATTTGTATCTGTTCAGGCTCCTTTTGATGCCTGCTTATATACATTCCTTGTCAAATAAGAGCTTTCCCAGTTTGCCAGGCGAGAGTAAAGGGAATGCAGTCATTTCTCTTTGAACTGTTCAGCTGTGCCTTTCCTCATGTTCTTGTTAATAATGCCAGGTCTCCCAGGAGCGCTCTCACCGCAATTCTATCACGTAAGCTCTTTGTTTGACCTTACCTGCTGTTGCCCTGGAACACAGTGGGGGGAAAAGTAGCCAAAATGTCAGCCTGCCTTAATTAAAATTTTAGTCTCAGAAGATGTAACAGTGTGTGATTTCGTTAGGCGTGTAATGAAAGTATTTAATCATACTGCTTATTTGCCTGGGCCCCCTTCCTTGGTAGTGAGGTAACTGAGTGTTGAACCAACTCTTTCAAGGTGTGGAAAAAGTCACTGAGAGGTGCGTGAGCGTCTTCAAGTGATGCTTGAATTCATCCTATCCATGATTTTGCGTGTTTGCCCTAAAGGTAGTTGCTTGGATGATGAGGTGTAAGGCTTTGAGTAATAGTTCAGTGCTCTTTGTGAAAGCATTTTTGCCCCAGGGGACAGCAGGCGTGCATACAGATGGTTTTTAAAAGGTAAAAAAGAATAGATATTCCTTGTCTCCAGCAGTTGGAACTTGGGTAGCACAGAGAAAGGGTGAAAGAAAATGTCCTGGGTGTTTCTTTGTACCTGACAGGTAAGAAGCTCTACATCTCACGTGTGATACGCACTGCTGCTTCCATCAACCCAAAAGACGGGTCGACATAGTGCTCAGTGACACGCTTTTATGATGGGTTGTTGGGTTTTGTCAGAGGTTGGTTGATGGTTGGACTAGATGATCTGAAAGGTCCCTTCCAACCCAGACTATGACTTCTCGTTGGTGTAATCCAAGCCACCATACCAGGAGGCTTTCCACCACCTGGATGGGACCATTAAGCAGCCACTATTCTTGAGGCAAAGCCTGTGCACAAAGCACTGTCTCTTAGCTTTTGTAAAGCCAGGCCTCATTCTGATTTATGTAGGACAAGCAGAGTTAAAAATACACACTTGTGAAGCACAGTCTTTTGAACTGGGAGGGTTTGCCTCACTAGGGGAGTTGGGTTATTCCCCTAATATTTTCCCATTTGGTTTGCAGTCAAGAAGTTCACCCAGTTGGCAGCGTTGTCTCGAGTAGCGCCTGAAACCATCCATGCTTCACATGCTCTGTGCTTTGGGCTTCTTCCAGCCTCCAGGGTTGCAAAACAAGTAAAACTAGGATTTCCTCTGGCTTTTCGAGGAAGAAGAAATGAAGGGGACAAGGGAGGGGCGGTTCAGCTAGAGAAGAGGGTTCCTGCTCTAGCAGCTGGCCAGAACTCACCAGATGGGGGATTTCAGAGCTGTTAGCCACAAGAAAAAATGTATCACAGTATCTTCAAGCAGTTTTTTACCAAATCCAGCAAATTAGTAGCTCTGAAATAATGCAAAATGGCAGCAAATGTCCAAATTTGATTTCTTCTTCTAAAGCTGGATTAAGATGTTTTTACCCTATTGATTTTGTGAGATTTGTAGCTTTGTAAACCAGAGAGAGAAAGAAAGAGGGGAGGACAGACTGCCTTCTAATCAGTATTTCTCTTCTTTCTCTTGGGATAATAAATCTACCTGGCTCTTCTCTCTGACTCATGTTGCTGAGTTTCTTAATGGGGTTGAACCCAGCTCTTTCTCTGTGGTTCTGCCAGCAGATGTGGCTGGTTGATCTGTTACCGGGTTCGGGAAGCGTGAGTGGGCTTTGAGCAAAGCTGTGGCCAGTTTTAGGGACCAGGGAGCTACTGCTCCGGCAGCAATTCTGTGTTGAGACCCTTAAGTTCAAAACCCTGCAGTTTTACAAACCCAGCTCTGCAGAGAATTATTCAACTCACCGTCATTGTAATGAGTTTAGGGAGATATTTACTGTGTCAGGTGTTTCCAGTAGATGTAACTGGAGTGCCATTGCCTAAAAATTGTTCTGATCTCACCCAACTTGGAAGAATTGATGCCAGTTTTAGGCGTTGAAAACAGGCACTAGTGTTGTACCCCGTGCTCTGCCCTGCACGCTGTGCTGCTGGAGTGGGATGTGCTTTCACCTGAAATGAAAGAAGCCAGGCTGTCCGTCGCTTGCGTCCAAAGGCTTCTCTTGTTTTTGAAGGGGCTGAGCCTGAGGAGTGCCGTGGGGAGAGAACGCTGTGCCTTGCTGTGGTTACTGGCACCACTGCTGGTTTATGTATGCTATAAGCCACCTCCAGTGTACCCATGGCTTTGCAAAAGTCCTTTATTTCAGGCATTGGTATTCTTGGATTTTTTTTCCTTTGTATGTGCATGAAAATTAAAGAAAATAATTGTATGGTTTTAAGGATTTTTAGCATCAAGCAGTTACATATTTGTCCTTCTAGTTCCCATGGTGTCCAGTTTGCACCCATACATTACCTGTGATGTCTTCAGGTGGAACATGAAGTGCAAATATCTCACTAGATGAAGACATTGTTATGTGCATTGCAGAGAGAAGGCAGACACAGTAGGAGCAGACTGATCAACTGCAGCAGATTTGGGTTACAGCATGCCTTGGATTTTAGATCCAAGCCTCAACTACCAAATCTCTCCCCAAGTGTTTTGAATTCCAGCTGCACAAGACGCAGTTTAAATCTTCGGACTCGCAGAGAAAATGGCACGCCAGCAGGGAGACATTAATTAGTGTGTGTTCTGGGGGATTATTCAGAACTGTAGAGATGCTTTGGGGTGAGACTACAATCAAAAGCAGCTTAAATTGATAGCTTGATTTTCAATTTTCCATGAGACTTTTGGCCCGTCATTTGCGATGAAACCGGGCAGGTTATGACCAACTGTGTAATGAAAAAACCCCACCCCAATTTCCTCAACTGCCACCCAAATCTAAGGCGTAATCCCTGGGTGCCAGAGGCCGGTGTGAGCACCTTGGGAGCAGCTCTCCTCGAGAGCAAGCAGGGTATGGGGTGGTCTCATGTCGGAGGTGAGACATCTGGCCGCAGTCCGGTACTTGGGTATCTCACGTGGGGTAAGCAGTGTTGGCAGGAGGGACTGGCGGACCCCTCGAGCAGGGAAGGCTTTGTTCTGGCTGCTGGAAATGCCTCTCCTCGAAGTCCTCCTCTCTAGTTGTGCTGGGAAGGGATTTCAGGATGTGCCTCCCACCGCTTGGCCAACTGTTGTAAACACAAGGTTCCCCAACCTGGCTTCCTTTCCTCCTATTTCACAGCTAACGTTTAGGGTCTGTTGGAGAATCAAAAGGTTCTTGGTGTCAAGGAAGGCACTGTTAGACCTTGGCCAACTGCTTCCTGCCTTTTTTTTTTCCTTCCTTCCAGTTTTGGAATGGACCTGCTCAGAGCTTTTGGCAAATAAGGGAATTGCCAAACTTACCAATGAATTGACTGAATTTTAGTTTTACAATGGCATTTTTTCTTCTCTGATCAGTAACTTACTATGGGCATTACAAGTTTCTATGATTATAGAGTAAAAGCTACATCCTGCCACTTGAGTACTTTACCCCATAAAGGAAAACGTAGCTTAGCAAAATTGTGGGAATAGAGACTCACATATTTTTCAGCCTGCAAAACCTACTGAGTGGTATTGGTGACAGGAGGACAGTTGGACTATATGATCTTGTAGGTCCTTTCCATCCTTATGATTCTCTGAGTGCTACTCCAGCCAGAGCAAAGGAAACTAAAACAGGCCAGAAGTGGCCCTTAGAATATCCACCATCCACAGGTGAACTCTGCTTGTGGAGTGAGTTGGGTGGCATTGCCAGTATGTGGTCTGAAGGGAAGAGAGACAAGGAAGAGGATCCTCACATGCAAAGGACTAGTCCTTGGAAGATGGGAAAAGTGTTAAGAGCTAACTGGCCAACTTCTTCATAGCCTAAGTATATGGAGTCTGGAACATGTATTTTAATGCTCTAAATCACACCGGGCACAGAGCACACACCAGTCATATATTTATTCCCAAAGCTTTGTCTCACAGTGATGAATACCTTCCAGCAAGCTGTTCATCCTCATTTTAGAGGATTTGGGTGATAGCAAATGGGCTTCCTCTCAGGTAAATTGCACCCTTGTTAATTATAAGAGAAAAATTAGGTAAAAAAAAATCTTTTTAATCTGTACAGTTCTGGGTTTTCGTTTCCAGCCGTGTCATTTTATCATCCCTGTTTCTATTCTGTTCAAGAACTACCCGTCAGCAGATACCTCTTCATCTTAGGAATAAATTGAGCAGAGTAAGCTCATCGGGTCTCTTGGGTCTCAGAGGAAGAGGTGCACTCTCTGACCTCAGATCATTTTTGTAGCTCTCTTATCAGTTTTGTGGAGTCTTCTGCAAATTGCCCCCCCCCCCCCAGGGGAACCCAACACTGGGGACTGGGTGCAGAATGTGCTGGTTTTTCAGTACATCACACCTGCAGTCCGCACCCAGAGGTGGTGCTCGCTAGCCTCAGCTTTTCCATAGGAGCTCAAATTCACAGAATCACAGAATCTCAGGGATTGGAAGGGACCTTGAAAGCTCATCCAGTCCAATCCCCAGATCTGCCAGAGCAGATCCACCCAGAGCANGCTCAAGAGACCCAGCTCCCTCAGCCTTTCCTCCTATGGGAGATGCTCCACTGCCTTCATCATCTTGGTAGCCCTGCCCTGGACTCTCTCCAGCAGTTCCCTGTCCTTCTGAAACTGAGGGGCCCAGAACTGGACACAATATTCCAGATGGGGTCTCACCAGGGTAAAAAAAATTCAATCTCTTCCCGGTGTTCCTGGTGGCAGTTGTGGCAGAGTCTGAGCTGGTCTGTACTGGGAGGGCAGCAGAAAGGCTCTGTGGTAGTTGCAGAGGGGTTGGAGCATGACCAGGTCTGTGTAGCATTAAGCATTGCACCCAGCCCAGTTTAGCCCTGCTGAAGTTTCCCTTTTGAATTGGTTTTTTTTTTTTCACCTTTGCTCCTCTTAAGCCGCTGCTCTGGTGTTGCCAAGGTTCCTGCCTTTGGGGTTTGCTGGTGGCCAAAGCTCAGCTTCTCCCAGCCCAACACTGGAGTGGAGCGGGAAGGGGGCAGGTCTCAAAGCCCTTCACATCAACACCACTGTGGATTCATGCGTTGGCGCCGGGTGGGCTGAGTCGCAAGGTCCATGGGGGAAGAGTACAAGAAGAGTCGCCGTTCGGGGACTGGTGCCAAGACTGTCGCCCTCATCAGCCCAAGTGCTGACTCCTCTTCACCCGTGGTGCTGACCCTACAAAGCTATCTTGCTTCCCATCTGAAATGAGCGGTGGAAGTCCCTCCAGCCACGGCTGTGTGGCTCGGGAGGGATTTATGCCGAAGCCAGCAGAGCACCAAGGGTGCTTTAATTGCAGCTCGGGGTGACGTTGCTGGCGGGGGCGTGAGACCGCTGCCTTTTGTCTTTTGAGCTCTGTAGCCTCCCGAAGAAATTAAAACATTGGTGGGGCTTTCAGGCAGGCATTCTCCCTCTGGGATGTCTGAGTGAGCCGACTGTCAGCGTGGTGAGGCGGGCTGCAAGGGTTGAGGGAATTACCTTGATGGCGTGACGGCCTCTGCCGTTTCTGCTGCAATCCAAGGCTCCCTTTTCCTCGGAGGCGCTCATTGAAATTCCGTGCACAGTTTGTTCCTCTGGTTGTTTAACAGTGTCTCTCGTGTTTGCCCTGAGTTTAAAAAATCCTCCTTTGTAGCGGAGATAACATAGAGCAGGATGATATAATTGCAGTAAAGAGGCCCTGGAGCTTGCAGTAATAGGATGGTTCATCTGATGTGTACTGCCATTAGAAAATAACCCACGTATGTGTGTTCTCAGGGGACAGTAAAGAGGCTTTTAAGGATTACACTTTATGGAGTATGAAAGCTAATGAGCGAAAGAGCACGTCTGAAGTTCTGCTGCTGCAGAAAGCATGGTGCCTCTTCCTGTTGCCTCTTGCCTCCTGATGCCTGTGTGGCTCCAAAGCATCCACCTCTGCCGAGCAACGCGTGGCTTCTCGTGCCCTGCAGTCGGTTCCCGAGCCTTTTGAGGACACTGCAGTATTTTCATTTAACTGCCAAATAAATAGCATGTCAAAAGCATGTCGGAGCTGAGTTGAGGATTGAAAGTGCTGGGTGTGTACAAAATAAGGGAGGGGCTCTTTGTATGGAAGTGGAGTGACAGGACAAGGGATAACGGCTTTAAATTGGAAGAGGGGAGATATAGATGAGATACCAGGAAGAACTTCTTTGCTGTGAAGGTGGTGAGACACTGGCCCAGGTTGCCCAGAGAAGCTGTGGCTGCCCCATCCCTGGAGGGGTTCAAGGCCAAGCTGGATGGGGCTTGGAGCAGCCTGCTCTGGTGGGAGGTGTCCCTGCCCAGGGCAGGGGGGTTGGAAGTGGATGATCTTGAAGGTCCCTTCCAACTCTAACCATTCTGTGATTCTATGAAAATAAATAATTTGGGGAGAATAGCAATATCTGATGGTCTGTGCCCTCAAAAAAAAAAGAAATGCTGCCCAGGGAAGTGGTGGAGTCCCCATCCCTGACTGTGTTTCAGAGTAGATTGGATGCGGTGTTGAGGGATCTGGTGTAGGGGAGAACTTGTAGAGCAGGGCAGATGGTTGAACTCGATGATCCCAACGGTCTATTCAAACCAAAATAATTCTATGATTCTATGATTAAGACTCTGGGGTGTTCAGAGTCTCAGTTCTCCCATCCCCAGTCATTTTCTGGCCAGTGCAGACAAACATAAGAAGACATCAGCGCACAGTAAGCACCAGAGGATCCCTTTCAAATGTGAGGCAGCGTGCACAGCCAGAGCTGCGGAATGTGGGCTGCAGAGGTAGGAAATTCAGAGTAGCTGGGTTCTGATAACAACTTCTGGTGCCAGTGGAATGCCACGCAGAGCACTCCTTTCTTCTCCTTGCACTTAGGCTGAAACAGAAACTGTCCAGCAGAATGGACTCGGGCTTTTTTGTTGATTTTTTCACAGCATTTTCTTTTTACTTATACAGCTTGGTGTAGATGAAGAAATTAATTTGCCTTTTCATACTCCATACCCTGTCTGCACTGTTGGAGTGTAGTTTTGAACGTTGGCAGGTTCTTATGCTCAAGGGAATAGATGAACTTGTATCTTTCTTTATGTATTTAACATAGAAAGGGGTCAGACAACTTTGCTATCGGGTAAAGTGAAGCAGCTTCACTTCAGTTGCAGGAGATTTACTAGAGAGAACAGAAGGGCCTCTCTCTACTTACAGAATCATAGAACAGTTCAGGTTAGAAGATCATCCAGTTCCAACCCCCTGCCCTGGGCAGGGACACCTCCCAGTAGACCAGGTCCCTCAGAGCCCCATCCAGCTTGGCCTTGAACCCCTCCAGGGATGGGGCAGCCACAGCTTCTCTGGGCAACCTGGGCCAGTGTCTCACCACCCTCACAGCAAAGAATTTCTTTCTGATATCTCATCTAAATCTCCCCTCTTTCTGTTTAAAACCATTACCCCTCATCTTACTGCTCCACTCCCTGATCAAGAGTCCCTCCCCATCTCTCCTGTAGCCCCTGCACAGGAAAGCTGTTGTATGGTCTCCCTGGACCTTCCTCTTCTCCAGGTTGAACAACCCCAGCTCTCTCAGCCTGTTTTCTTAGCAGAGGTGCTCCAGCCCTCTGATCATTTTTTGGCCTCCTCTGAACCTGTTCTAACAGGTCCATGTCCTTCTGCTGAGGACTCTAGAGCTGGACAACAGTACTTCAGTAGTGGGGGGTCTCACCAGAGCAGAGTAGAGGGGCAGAATCACCTCCCTGGCCCTGCTGGCCATGCTTCTTCTGATGCAGCCCAGGATGCAGTTGGCTTTCTGGGCTGCCAGCACACATTGCCAGCACACGTTGAGCTTCTCATCCATTCCCCCCCCTCCTCTTCTCTTCAGGGCTGCTCTCAATCAGTTCTCCTGCCAGTCTGTATTTGTACCTGGGATTGCCATGTCCCAAGTGCAGGACCCTGCACTTGGCTTGGTTGAACTTCATGAAGTTCAACATGGTCCCATCTCTCAAGCCTGTCCAGGTTCCCTCTGGATGGCATCCCTTCCCTCCTGTGTGTCGACCATGCCACACAGCTTGGTGTCATCAGCAAACTTGCTGAGGGTGCACTTTATCCCACTGTCCATGTCTCTGACAATGGTGTTAAACAGCACTGGTCCCAGTACTGACCTCTGAGGAACACCACTCATCACTGGCTTCCACTTGGACATTGAGCCATTGACCACAACCCTTTGAGTGTGACCAGCCAGCCAGCTCCTTACCCACCGAGCGGTCCATCTGTCAAATCTGTGCCTTTCCAGTCTAGAGACCGGGGGGGTCATGCAGGACAGTGTCAGAATGGTCCCAGTGGTGTCTGTCTCTGTGGAACACCAGTCCACCACCCTGTCCCGGTGCATCCTGGTCCATCTCCGTGAGCCTAGATCCAGTCTTTGATGGCTTTTGCCAACTTGATCCCTGCTCTGCCATCAGTCTGTCCTATTCATTACAACATCTGGGACTTACTTTGACAGCGGAGGTGACGTGAGATGAATTCTCTTCTACTGCTTCCGCTGTCGGTTGACTCCTCCCTCCTTAAACTTCCAGTCCTGTGAACACCAGAACAGCAGTGTGATATTTCTGGATTTCTGGCCTCTCTCTCCCCCTGGCCTCCCCCCGTTGGGCTTCGGGAGCAGCCGAGGACGTGCAGTTTTTAGTATTGCTGTATAAGCCTTCTGTAAACTCCCTTCCAGCACTTCTGTGGTTGGTAATTTTTGTGACTGAAGAAGATGCTGACGCCGTGTTTGCGCCTGGTGAAAGAGCCAATTTGCACATCTGTACCCATCTGCCGCCTTTGGGCGGTGGTTGATGCTATAACCCAGCCAAGGTCATCGCTCGGGCAATTTCATTTCCTTGATTATTTTTTTATTTGGCTCAGTTGGCTGGAGATATTAATCTCCTGTCTGTGGAAAGGCATCTCCAGTGCCAAAAAAAACACCTGATCAGAGACGCCCACCATCTCTCCAGCATCTGAAAAGCTTTTGAAGCAAAGCTCTCAGTTGAGAGTAGAGCAGCAGAAACAGAAGCGGTCGTTGCTTGACTTTTCCTGCAGAATGAAGAAATACCCAGGTGATGATTTCCAGTCCGTGAGGTATATTGAACCCTGTGCTGTATTCATGAATGTCAATCGAGCAGATGTGCCACGGATTTCTCTGTAAAAATAACACAGCGTTGGGCCTTCTGATAATTCTTCTTTGCCTGAAACACCCTCATTCTGAGAACGTCACCGCGGCGTTCCTAGCGGAACTGCGTGTTAAAGAAATGCCAGTGCCGAGGACATAAAATGTCTTAAAGAGAAATGATTGAGAATTACAATGACTCTGGCTGGCTGCCTGGTTTTTTCCAGGTCAGGAACTTTCTGCATCTTCTTCTCCTTCCCCACTTCTTCTGCAAACTCCTTTGTCTCGTAAGTGGTGGTATCACCCAGCCAAGCCCACTCCTGTCTAGCAAGGCTCACCCTTAGGCTGGGTTGCGGTGCTGCTCACGCTCCACTTCCCATCCACGCTTTCCTGCCTCCTTAGCAGCTTTGCCTTCCTCATCATCCAGGTTGTATTGCTCGTTTCTCAATGAGGACAGGAGGAGGCTCCCCTAGAGGAGCCGCCCCAGCAGAAACCCTGCCGTGTTGTGGTGACTCCGAACACGGAGCCGATGGTGGGTTGAAACGGAAGCATCAGCTTCTCGTCCCTGTGCAGTCACTTCTGTATCAGCACGGTTCCCACCCAGCAAAGGGGAGGACCAGGCCCTCCCTCATTTATGATGGTCCTCTTTGGTCCAAACACAACAATAGTAGAGTGGAGCATGACTCTAAATGTCCTCTAGTTGTATAAAAAGCCTGGCAAGTAGGAGCTGGTGTGTATACAGATGTTCTTCTTGATTAAATAAAGCCTCCTCTGTTTACATCTTGCCAGGGAGCTGCACTACAAGAAAGGTAAGAGGGTCAGATAAGAAACGTGACTTGAAAGAACACCTACCAGATTAGATTGTGAAGGCCAAACACTGGTGTCCTTGAGGCCAGGGGGAGTTTTGCCTCCGAGGAAGCCGCCAGAAGCCCCCTGTGTCTCTTCCAGGGCTGTCCAATCCTGCAGTGCAGCCAGGCATCCCCTCAGGCTGGTCACTGCCACCGGGCTGAAGAGCAGGAGGAAAGCGTGTCACTCCGTCACCTTAGCCTGCCGGGGCTGGGCTGCCAGCTCACACTGTGCTGGTCATTCTCCTGCAACGTTTCACTGTTCCTTTAGCATCAGAGCCACTTTTTGTGGCACACACAGCGAGAAGTAATGGGGTGGTTTGCTGTTCCTGAGCTCAGTTTTCAGTTTTGCCCTTCCAAGCCACGGGGTATTTGAAGATGTCTTTTCTTCTTCCAGGTTACCAGCCTGTCCTGCCGAACCAGCAGCAGGGGTTCCAGGGGCTCATGGGAATGCAGCAGCCGCCCCAGAGCCAGAACCTGATGAACAATCAACAGGGAAATCAGGTGCAAGGCATGATGGTGCAGTACCCAGCCATGTCGTCTTATCAGGTACTGGGGAGCCCTCGAGAATGACTGCTGGTCTTGGAGAGGGTGGAATTGGATTGCTTTCCCACATCATGGAATGGTCTTTATTATTTCATGAGGACAGCGTGTGCCAGAGGCCTCTGACAGACACGCTGCTGAGCCCAGGTGGTTTCTCTGCTTCCTGTTTACATGTCAGCACTCCCCGTTTGCCTTCTGAACTGGGAATGCTTCCAGTGAACTACTTATTACAGCCCAGAGCGCAGATAAAACTGTCGCAAAGGAAGAAGGAATTATACTTCTTCCTGTGAAGAAACAAATGTAAAAAAATAAAAGACAGGACATTGTTCTTTTCTTTCTTCTTTTCTTTTTTCTTCTTTTCTTTTTTCTTCTTTTTCTTTTTTCTTCTTTTTTTTCCTCTTGTATTTGCCAGTGCAGTGTCATTTCCTGTAACAGAGTTGAGGGCTTTGCCTGAAGCAGATAAAAATGACTCATCTGTGGAGACTCCTGCCAAAGATCCCACCACCTGTAGCCAGCTAGGGGTTGGGGGTTTTTTTGGTTTGTTTATTGGGTTCTGGGGAGAAGGGAAGGCAGCAGCTTAATTTTTGCCCAATTTATCAGTTACCCAGACATCCTGCCCCGACTTGAGACCCAGTTCCTGTGTGACACAGCCAGAGCCTGTGAGAGGTGACCCGTGCTTACGTTTCCTGCTGGTCCCTCTGGAAGGTTAAGCTACTAAATGACATTGAGTTCTTGTCAACAGAGTGCACTGGTGTAGCAGCCCTTTACCAGAATTTTCTCTGGGCTTCTCTGAAAACACGACAGCAAACGAGGTGGAAATGGGGGAATTGCTTATGGGGAAAGTCTTCCCCTTAGATCTTCAGAATGACTGTAGTGAAGATGTGGTTTGAAGGTTAATCATTAAGTTAAAGGTTTAGACCTTTTAAATGGCCTATATACATATATATATATACTGTTTGCACCGATCCCAGAACTTGATACTCAGGTAGATCACAACAAAGCCACTTACCAGACCTGGGGGTAGAAGGAGTTTTCTTTAGCCAAGAAAATGCTCAGGGATGAGAACTGTTCTGAGCAGCAGAAAATGAGGCATTTTGGCAGCTTGGTGTTGTATATTCCAGTTCAGCTGGAAGGAAGACAGGGGTACTCGGGCCCTGCTTTCATTCTGATGGCTCTCCGTATTCCCACCTAGGTGCCAATGACCCAGGGTTCTCAAGGATTGCCACAACAATCATATCAACAACCAATCATGCTACCTAATCAATCAGGTCAAGGAACACTTACAGCCACTGGAATGCCCGTCTACTGTAACGTCATACCTCCTGCCCCACAGAACAACCTACGGCTGATTGCCCCCCACTGCCCCTCCAACAGCGTTCCGGTTCTTTCTGCCAGCTGCAGGACAAACTGTGCCAGCCTCAACAGTGCAGGGTGGCAGGTCAAGTACTGACACCGTGGCCTAGCGTGGCTTACACCAGGACAGCGGTGCATTATTTGACAAATAACTCATGGCCTTCAAAAACGAAGAGGAACCCAACAGGATAATGGGTCGAGGACGGAGGTACCGACTGTGCTCAAGTGAGTTGCTGCTGGAAAAAAAAGAAGAAAAAATCTGTAAAAAATAAATAAATAAAATACATTTTGAAAATAAAAAATCAAAAAAAAATCATGTTTGCTGGTTAATGGTGCATATTTCTGTCATGTCTGCTAGGTATGCCTTTATAGCTTAGCTAGGGACATGAATTCATTGAGGTAAGATTTTTTCCTACCACTGAACACCACTGTGTAGATTGTAATATCCCCGACTCGGATTAGTTTTGTACTTTGTGTTGAGTTTGTGAAGCTGAAAGTATTTAAAAAAAAAAAACAAAAAACAAATATAATAAAATCACATTGTACCAAAGCTGTAATGGAAATTAAAAAAGATCAGAATTAAAAATAAAAAAAAAGAAAAAGAAAAAGAATTACTGAATGGAAGGAATAATTTATATACACTATAGAGTTTTTTTATGGATATATACTGTATTGTAGTGCTTAATCACAATAAAGCTATTTGACCTCATGGAGAAAGGTCATGTTTCTACCACTTGCTCGGTCTCCTCTCTGTTTCTGAAGGAGTGACCCTCCCTTTGGTTCGACAGTCTCTTATTTCGGGGGACACTAATGGTGAAACGGTGATAATGGCCTTAGGGGACTTGGAGGAAAAGGCGACGTATCTGTGTCCCAGCTACAATGGCTTTGGGATTATAGCCTTGACACCCAGAATCCCAGAATCTCAGGGACTGGAAGGGACCTTGAAAGCTCCTCCAGTCCAATCCCCTGCCAGAGCAGGAACACCCAGAGCAGGTCACACAGGAACGCCTCCAGGTGGGGTTGGAATGTCTCCAGAGAAGGAGACTCCACCACCTCCCTGGGCAGCCCCTGCCAGGGTTCCCTCACCCTCACCCTGAAGAAGTTTTTCCTCCTATTTCAGTGGAACCTCCTCTGTTCCAGCTTGCACCCATTGCCCCTTGTCCTGTCACTGGATGTCACTGAGAAGAGCCTGGCTCCATCCTCCTGACACTCACCCTTGACATGTTTATAAACGTAGTTCGAGCACCTCAGCAATTGGTCACCCTGAGCTTGGAGCCCAGCTGCAGCCATTGAACAGGGCAAGCTCTTCTCTGGTGGAGTTGCTCCATCACATTGGGCTTGTTTTCCTCCCCTCTTCCCTTGGCATTTGTCAGGCTCAGGCAGCTCCTCCGTGACACCCCTGCTGTGGTGCTGGGTTTGCACTGGTCGTTGCACTTTCCCTTTACCTGCTGCAGCACTTGCTTTGGTAGTCGTACGATGTTGCTTTCTTCCTCTTTTGTATAATCTGAAACTGATGAGAAGCGCTC
Organism: Jacana jacana; assembly: GCA_013400555.1. NCBI lineage: Eukaryota > Metazoa > Chordata > Aves > Charadriiformes > Jacanidae > Jacana > Jacana jacana. The sequence continues at coordinate 205,238 of VZTM01032401.1, forward strand.
TCAAGGCCCCGTAGATATTTAATTTGCCGTTGGTTTGGGGTTTTTTTCATTTATATTAAACCAGGAAACCCAAGAGCCATATCCTGAATTAGGCTGACGGCATCAGATGATACTCATCAGGCTTTTGGATGGGTGCAATTCATTTGGGCTGTAATTTGCAGAGGCTCTATGTCCTAACAGAAGCCAGATGCCGTTTGCTATTGTTTTGCCTTTTGTGCTGCCCGAGAAGTCAATGATTTCCCTCTAACACTGTGTTCCCTTATGTCTCTGTTTAACTCCCTGTGAACATCTTCCTGCGCTGAAGGCCGACTGTGTAAATTATCCCTGTAGCCAGGAACAGAAATGAGCAGAGTGGCCACAGGGTGCCCCAGCATCTCACTCTCTGCCCCACGGAGCTGCTCTGTAGCCTGTCCACCTGCCCCAGTGTGGCCACTGAGGGCTTCAATGCCATGGTTCCACTGGTGTTCCCAGTGATGCAAAATGAGCACTGGTCAGTCTCCTTTTGGCCTTCCCATTTCCAAGGCTGTTGAGCTCTTAACACTAAGGGCTTGGGAAAGAGTGGCTGGAGCTGCCCAGCAGAAAAGGACCTGGGGGTGTTGGTGGGCAGCCAGCTTAACATGAGCCAGCAGTGTGCCCAGGTGGCCAAGAAGGCCACCAGCATCCTGGCCTGGATCAGGAATAGCATGGCCAGCAGGAGTAGGGAAGTGATGGTGCCTCTGTCCTGGGAACTGGTGAGGCCTCACCTCCAGTGCTGTGTTTAGTTCAGTTCTGGGCCTCTCACTACAAGGAGGACATTGAGGGGCTGGAGCATGTCCAGAGGTGAGCCCCCCCGAGCTGGTGAGGAGTCCGGCGAACAAGTGCTGTGAGGAGAGGCTGAGGGAACTGGGCATGGTTAGTTTGGAGGAGAGGAGGCTGAGGGGAGACCTCCTTGGCCTCTACAACTCCCTGACAGGAGGGTGCAGAGAGGTGGGTTTAATTGCTTATTAAAACAGTAGTATCCAAACAAAGAAAACTGTAAGAGTTCTTTTTTTTTCCCCCACATAGAATTCGATAGACAACAGAATCTCAGGGATTGGAAGGGACCATGAAAGCTCATCTAGTCCAATCCCCCTGCTGGAGCAGGGACACCTACAGCAGGTCACACAATCGTTGTAAAGATTAATTAGGCACAGGCAATGCTTTTGTGCTAAGAGTTATTTGCTTTTGTTCATAAGAATTAATATATTTTTTTTTCAGGTGGCTTTTGGTATATAATCATTTGGTTGGAAGAGACCCTTGGGATCACCGAGTCCAACCATCAGCCCTACTCTACAAGTTCTACCCTACACCAGATCCCTCAACACCGCATCCAATCTACTCTGAATCACACTCGGGGATGGGGACTAGTTGCTACTAAGGGTGTTTTTTTATTGTATTTTGTCACTGATTTAAACGAGGTTGATTGATGCAGGAATATCAGGAATAACCTGCAAGAGAGCACCTGAGAGTGGTTTCAAGGTGAAGACTAGCAAGTGTTGTGGGTAAATTTAAGGATGGCTTGTTGAAAAGCTGTATTGAATTCTCCTCTGGCTGTTACTTGGAGAGATCAGCTGCCAATATGCACGTGTTTAATGAAGCATTACATCTCATTTCGTCTTTGTATTTTTAAGGAGTAATTTGGGAGGCTGCAGATTTAGGAAAATAAGTCAAAAAAACCCTTTTCCTTTTATGTTGTGGGTGCAGTTTTACAATAGACAACTGTAAAGAGGAAATGTAAGGAGAAGATAACATTGTAGGAAAGGTTTATGTTCCCTGATACAAAAATTATCGCCATTGAACTCAACTAAATGTATGTCCCTAGAGAAATGCTTGAAAAAGGTTCCCTCAAGGAGTGCTGTGTTTCTGGAGATAAAGGGTAGACTGCACAGTTCCCAGGGCTACATGCTGGGGTTTGTTTAAAACCCTAAGGGGGAATCATATGGGTGTGAATCGAGGCTCTTGCCCTGCCCAGGGTTTGGTTGCAAATCCGTGCCAGATCATCTCTGCCAGCTCAGGAAAGGGCTCTTAGCTGCACGGAAAACAGATGTGCATGAAATCCTTTGGTGATACAGATAGATATACATATTATTTATTTATCTGTAGGTGTGATAGGAATCGATGGTAGACAGGACTGGAACGCTTGTGCTTAGAAGAGATTGACTTTGATTGCCCCAGGATCAGATCTTAAGGCAGGTGGAGCTTGCTGGGGAAAAGGGCTTCTATATGTGTGTGTGTATGTGAGTAAATAGCTTCATGGTGGATTAAAAACAAGTGTTTGGTTTGTTGTTGTGGGTTTGTTGTTTTGTTGTGGGGTTTGGTTTGGTTTTTTTTTTTTATAGTTTTCTCACAAAATTCCTCTGTCATTGTCCTCGTGTTTTCCAATCAGTGTTCCTGATTCACTGGGGGGTGCTCCTTAGACATGGGAGATGGTGTCAGGAGGTGGGTGGGCACAGCACAACCCTTTGAGGCACAAAGTCTCCCACGGTTGTTTGTAAAACAAATGGTCTTGTCTAAGAATCCAGGAGGGAAAAAGACTTGAGATTGACATCAAACCTGAAATGATAGAGCTGGACCAATTTTACATTTTGGATAAAAACTTCTCAAATGCATTAAGGAATATGCTCAAAGGGAAGGGAAGGAGAAAGGAGAAAAGAAAAATTAATTTCAGGGCCTCAGATTGTGCTTCCCATTGTAAATCCCAGATCAGACCTTACAGTAACGTGCTGGATATGTTTAAGCTTCCTATAGTTAGCAGTTTAGAGCAATTAAGTAAGGAAAATGTAAAATTAAGATCAACCACCACCCAGAACCTCCCTGGCTCAGATGTTCAGTGAGGGCCAGATCCTGACCACGCTGAAGCTTGAGGTTAGGCTTCTCTCCTGCAGAGTAAGCAGGAATGCATTTGCATGAAGCTGGCATGTGGCACTTGGACCAAGCTCTGGGGTGCATCAATGGCCACTTTTGCATTTCTTTTCATCTGTGCAGATGAAACACTGAGAGGTACAGCAGGCTGTAATGCAGAACTGCTCCAGGCATTGCCAGTCCTGCTTCCCACTGGGAGCATAAGCCTGTTGGGCAACATATTCCCCTGACTACGGGTTAGGCACAGCTTGATGCTTCTTTTATTGGCGTGGGTATCAGAAAACCACATGTCATGGGGCTCCCTACTGTCTTCCACCAGGCTGAAACTACAAAGGGGTCCAAAATATATGGAAGACACCCTGGTAAATCTGGCTACATGGATAAATCTGGAGCCTTCCTGCTGTCCTGGGGATGGAGAAGGGGTGGGAGGGGGGAATAAAAACGTGTGCTGTAAGTACTTCTTGAATAGATTTTTATCTTCCCAGTCCAATGGGCCTTAAAGCTTATATGTAGCTGGATGTGATGGAAGGAATTACTGCTGATGTGCGAATAAAGATGTTGCAGCCATTAGAGCTGCCACACAGCAGTGGAATAAGCTCTGGACATGAAGCATTCATACAGCATAGGAAAAAAAAATGATCTGAGAGTTGTTTTATTATTTATTCATGTGCTTCTGTGCTCCCCTGGACTGGGGCTGTGTCTTTTTGAAAGCTGCCTTGCGCTACAGCAGATGTTCTGCGATACAGAACCAGCAGCATTGCCCCTCTTTGCCTAAGAAATAATTGGGGTTTGGATCAATTTTTTTCTTGTGTGGCAAGGCTGTCTGAACAGATGTACCTATCTGTTGAGCAACAATGTCTGTTAGTGAGAGCAGCTCACATTGTCCAGATACACTTGTGTAAAGGGAGACTGCAATCTCATCCAACACAGGACCCTCCTGCTGGAACTGTAATTTATGAGCACTCTTCTCATCAATACAGCACGGGGGGGTTGGGGGATGTTAAAAACAGGGGGTGAGGTTTAATTACAAAGGTACCAGTGGCTCCTTTAAAACTTTTGTGTGTGAAGAAATATGCCTTTTTTTTTTTTCTGTGAGAACTGAAAATATCTTCTGCGTCCAAAAACAGCAGAAACACCTGGAAGTGAGCTGCAGCAGCCAGCAGCCAGGCCTTTTGGCTCAGCTCTGCTGGGGTGAGCTCTGTGGATGCTGTGAGGCAGATGTGAGTGGCTAGTAGAAATATTTAACTGCTTTTCCTTTCCCTTTCCCTTTCCCTTTCCTTTTCCCTTTCCTTTTCCCTTTCCCTTTCCCTTTCCCTTTCTCTTTCTCCTTCTCTTTCTCTTTCTCTTTCTCTTTCTCTTTCTCTTTCTCTTTCTCTTTCTCTTTCTCTTTCTCTTTCTCTTTCTCTTTCTCTTTCTCTTTCTCTTTTTTTCATCCCACCCCTGCCCTTCCCCTTCCCTCCTTGGGCTGCCCAGTTTCACTCCACATAAATAAGCCTGTACTGCTGGGAGCTGGGGCTGAAGGGGGCTGCAAAAGGTTATACACAGAGCACCGGAGTCGGTGAGAGAGGTGTGCTGGAGGTTGGTATTTGGGAGGATGCAAGGAGGTTTCAGAAGGGAGCACGTGTTGCTGTACGCTTCAGGCATGTGTGCTGAGCCCCTGGAGGTTAGCAGGGCAAAGACTCTGAAGCTGCTGGCTTAAAGTGAGGAGCCTGCACCCCTACCAGCACCAGCAGGAGAGATGTGTGTGACCTGATACCAGCCTGGCCTGCAAACCAAGCTGGAGGCTGGCTGCACGTGCTGTGTGCCTGCTACAGGCAGTGCTGTAGCACCCTGTGTACAGCAGAAGCATGGAAGAGGCAGCTATGGCCGTACACAGGGGAATTTCTAATAGCAGCAGTATGTGTAAGACCAGGGGAAAAGAAGGATGCCTAACCCCCTGGCACCCTTGAGATCCAGCAGGGAGATGAAACAGATGCTAATAGCCACACTGTGGGACTGGTTCTGTGGGAGAGGACCAAGTCTTTGAGCTTGTGCAGAAACACAGGCAGAAAAGGTACCGTTAGAGATTCTCAACCTGTGCTACCAACAAAGAACATTTCCTTTTGCTGCTGGTTTCATTAGAAGAAGAGCTATTATCCTCATTTTTTCATGATTAAGACATATCCTATACAGAGATCTGTGAGGATGCCATATTCTAGGGTGGAATGAAAAGCAAGTCCCCATGCCTCTCTCAATAGAGGAGCCGAGGTAACTAGTGCAGCTTGACATCTAGCTTCTAGAAAGCAAGAAGTGGGATGAATGATACCCAGGGCACAGAAATCATTCCAGGTAAACCTAGTGGATTGCCAACTCCCTGTGCTGACTATCACCAAATCAGGGAATTGTCAGAGTTGGCAGGGACCTCTAGGGATCATCCAGTCCAACCCCTCTGCTCAAGCAGGGCTGCCCAGAGCACAGCACTCAGGGCTGCATCCAGGAGAGGCTTGAAGGTCTCCAGAGAAGGGGACTCCACACCCTCCCTGGGCAGCCTCTGCCAGGGCTCTGACACCCTCACCCCAAAGAATTTTCTCTTCATATTTGAATGGAACTTCCCATGTTCCAGCTTGTGCCCGTTGCCCCTCGTCCTGTCACTGGGAACCACTGAGAAGAGTCTGGCTCCATCCTCCTCCAACCCACCCTTTAGATACTTTTATAAGCATTAATAAGTTGTGCCCACCCAGCCTTCTCTTCCCCTGACTAAACAGTCCCAGCTCTCTCAGCCTTTCCTCATCAGGGAGATGCTCCAGTCCCTCCATCATCTTTGTTGCCCTGCACTGGACTCCCTCCAGTAGTTCCCTGTCTTTCTTGAACTGGGGTGCCCAGCACTGGAGGCAGGATTCCAGTTGTGGCCTCCCCAGTGCAGAGTAGAGGGGGCAGAAGGACCTCCCTGGCCATACTCTTCCCTTTGCAACCCAGGAAAATGGAAATTGGCCTCTTGGCCACAAGAGCTGGAAGGTCTCCAGAGAAGGGGACTCCACACCCTCCCTGGGCAGCCTCTGCCAGGGCTCTGCCACCCTCACCAGAAAGAGCTTTTTTCCTATCATTAAAACACACACCCCCATCCACCCCAATATTTGACAAAAGCAGAGCACAGCCTTTTAAAACTGAATCAGTGCAGTGTGTCTCCTGGGTAAGGAGTTGGAGAAAAAGGCCTGAAGGTCTGTGATGTGCTCTCACAGACGTACATTGCCTCAGAATTAGTGAAAATCTTGAGCTCTGGGAAGACCAAGGGGGAGTGCTGGGATGTTATCTTTGCCACTGACAGATAACAGAGCAAGGGCTTTCAATTCAGTGCACCGTTTTCGTGAATCCCAGAAAACCAAGGGTCACAGCCATTCTGTTTTACAGCCTATTACCCACTGTATTTCTGCTCAACAGTCATTTATCTGTGTCTAGCTTCTCAGCTGGTCTCCGCTTCAGAGTGAAATGGTGCCTGGCGGCTTGTAAGAGAATCTGGGTCCCACTCCAGTCTACACAGGAGTTAAGACCCTGGCAGCAGAGCCCCATGGTTTTGGTGGCTTGCAGATAGCAACCAATGTCATCTGCAGGCTCAACTGCCTCAACAGATGCACATTCCTGTCAGTCAGCTTTGGTCCACATCCACACTTAGCTTGCATCTAGTGCCTAATGCCGATGGCCCTAGACATGCAGCTATGTGACCTTCTGGTCAGTTGTGTGGCCTGAGCCATCCTGGCATCTGTGAAGCTCAGCATGGGGATAAAGCAGGCGTCCCGCTCAGTAATCTGCTGCGACACTTAACCCTGCATTTGTTTCTTGCTTACTTCTTACAGCAGCCAAACCCGGCATTAAGAGCCCCCCACCCTGCCGGTGCCTGCGGGGCTGGAATCTGGAGCTGCTCTTCAGCAGGCAGCGTTGCCTCCTCCCAGCCAGCCCTGAAAAACCACTTGGCAAAGCCCAGCACAGAAGTAAGCTGATATGACCAGTATAAATATTGCACATACTTGGCTTTTGGAAGAAGCTGAGCCCTCTAGGGAATGGAGGGAACAAATTTGCCAGCGCTGTTTTTCCAGCCTCAGTCAGTGCAGACACACTCTCCCCAAAGCCACGGGGAAAGAGGGGAGGTTTGGATGAAAGTATGAAAGAGGTATTTTAGAAAGAGATTCTTTCTTGTGAGGGTGGTGAGACAGGTTGTGTCAGGTGAGACAGAGAAGCTGTGGCTGCCCCATCCCTGGAAGTGTCCAAGGCCAGGCTGGATGGGGCTTTGAGCAACCGGCTCTGGTTGGGAGGTGTCCCTGCCCAGGGCGGGGGGGGTTGGAAATGGATGATCTTCAAGGTCCCTTCCAACTTGAACCATTCTATGATTCCACTGTACAGAGAGCACTAACTTTAGCTCAGAATTATGGAATCGTCAGATTTGGGGGGCACCTCTAGAGCTCATCCAGTCCAACTCCCCTGCTAGAGCAGGGTTGCCCAGAGCACGTCACTCAGGGCTGCATCCAGGTAGGTTTTGAAGGTCTCCAGGGAAGGGGACTCCACACCTTCCCTGGGCAGCCTCTGCCAGGGTGCTAGCACCCTCACTGGAAAGAAGTTTTTCCTCATATTCTCATATTCTAATGGAGCTTCCTATTATAGAATCATATGTTCCAGCTTGTGCCCATTGCCCCTCATCCTGTCACTGGGAACCGCTGAGAAGAGTCTGAGCTCCCCTCAGAAATGTCAGACTAGAAGTTGGGGAGTGGGAGTAGCACTGGGACACACTTGTCTTTAATGCAGTGGATACTACTGGATGTGGTAGCAGCATTTTTTTGCCCCTTATCGTGTACATCACTGCTATGGAAAGAGGCAAGACACAGAGTTGGTTTATGTTGACATTAAATCCTTCTGAAAACCTAGCTAATTAAAATGGTGTTATGTTCCAGTTCTGTTACATCTCACTATCAGTGCATGTAAGATAGTGGCAAACACCAAAATCAACAAGGCTAAGTGTAAATAATTAGGTAATTTAGTGTCCTATGTGAATGCTTTTTAGTTATTCCCTCATTTCCTTCTTCTGCATGCTTTCTCATCTCTGCATTTTTCTTCAAATGCCATTGTTCAATGACCATTGAACATCAATTAGAAGAGTCATTTTTCAAGCACTGTCACCATCTCTGAATTCTGTAGATTTTAACTTCACAATTTCCTTAACTTAAAATGTTTTCTTTTTTCTTTTTCCCTTAAAGCAATTGTCATAGCTACAAAATGCTCTTGCAAACAGAACATGGCATTAAAAGTATCGAAACAGCCTAGACACTGGAAAATATATTTTCCCCTTAATTTAAGTTATCTTACATGCTCCTGGCACTCAGGCTAGCTAATATGCTTTTGACTAAACCACAGGAGATATACCAAATGTGACTTTTAATTGGCATGTCTCTTTGAAAGAGCATTCTGGTTGAATGTGTGCTGTAGAGCTGTCCATTACAAAATGGAGATGGGCAGGAAAAATTATCAAGGGATTAAACTTACAACCCCCTTGCTGCTCCTGGTTTTACACAACGTGGTACTAGTGTGAGCTAGAGCCAGGAACTTGCATTAGGGCATCACTGGTTCGCATACAGACTCAACTTCTAGTGTGTAGCTGGCTTCTAGAAATAACAGCAGTGGCATTGCCATGATGGAAACTGAGGATGGTTTTGGCTGTTCAGAGCGTGGGGGGAGCTTCATGATGTAAATCTGCTTTTTCCTGCTAATTCCTGTTCGGTTTTTACTAAAAGTCTTAGAATTTCTAACCCTCTTTGAGGGGAACTGCTGATCACATAGGAAACCCTCTCGAATAGCACCAAATTCTTGCTAATAATTTCCCCCAGATGTTTCATTGTATCCTCCCTGTGCAAGGAAGCTGGCCTCATCATTTCTTCGCAGATGGAGCCACTCGGGTGAAGGGGTTTGATCAAGATCATGCAGGAAGCTAGCAAGCAACACAAACCCAGAAAACAAGAAGAATGCAAGAGTGCAAGAGAAATAGAGAGTTCCTCCATCCAGCTGATGTTAAAACTAGGAGACACCAGCAGGGTAATGCTCAAAGCTATAATGAATTCCAGGTTCCCAGTGTTGCAAAGGAGGGTGTAGGATGAATCCCAGAGGTAGAATTCATGCCTTGCGCATTCAGAGCAGCTCAACTTCAAAGGAAAGGAGTAAAACGTGTGGTTCCACCCCTGCTTTCTCTTACTATACTTTCTTGATCAATTTTTCTCCCAAGAAGTGGATAACAGGGTGGTTGATATATTGGCAACGGGAGAAATCCAACTCAGCCAGCTTATAGAACCTGATTTTTCAAGATGTCAGGGTTTGTTTTTTTCTCTCTTGCTCTCTAAAAAGATATATACTTGTTGTTTTGCTTATCACTGAAATGAAGTTGTCCAAAGTTTGGAGTGTAGCAGGACCTGAGAGAGCTGCGAAAGCTCAAAGGAGATGGACAGTTGTGATTTATTATTTTTTTTAACTACCACAGCTCTAGTGAAAGAAATCAAATACAGCTTTAAAACTTCCCAGCTCAAACTTCTCCTCTTCCCCTTCCCTCTCCCTGGGGTTTCTGTTTCAGAGCTCTTGAACTGATTTGTTGGGACAGATCAAAGTATAAAATATTTCTCAGCTGGTCTTATTTCTCTCCATGGGTTGTAGTGGCAGGAGACAGGCAGCTCATTACAACTGGGCGAGTGCTCCTGTGAAACCAACTTCATTACAGCTGGTAAGAAAAATAAGATTCTGCTGGAGCCACAGTTCGGGCTCACCATCACAGAAGTAAATTATTTCAGAATGAATAAATAATGCCACACTGCTTCTCATTAGCACAAGGCTGAGTATTAACATGACGTTAAATACATCTGAGCTGTGCTGTTTCTGTCTGGTACTGTGAAGCCTTTGAAGTACATCTTGGGTTTGTCCAATTTCAAGCAGGTTTCACCCATGCTTGTTCTTTTTTTCTTCTCTTGTCAACGGCGCTGCAGTGAAGAGAGGGGACGGGGAAGGGTTTAACGCACCTCAACAGCTTGTGAGCCTTCTCTGGGCTCTGTGTTTTATAAGTCACCAGAAAGTATTGAGTCGGGGTATGATTTCAGGGTGCACGAAGAAGGTTATCTGAACCCAGCTGCAGCTCATTATTATTTTCCAAGAGTGCAACATGAAGGCCTAGTGTCCTGGTTTGAGGCAAAACAAACCAATTTTCTGTTCAGTAGTTTTACTTTTTTAGCTGGGCCTCTTCTAACTAACTAAAGTCTGAAACTAACAGCACATGTTCAGAGAGTGTTTTGTCTCACAGTGATAAGACCTGATTATACCAAGGGATGGTGCAGAGAGGCCCTTGCTTATACTTACTGCTAGAACAACCAAGGGCAGGGAATTTTGTCAGGTGACCTAAAACTGGCCAATTAGGGTATTCCATCCCATCCGCATCATGCTCAGTAAAAAAAGCTGAGGGATCAAGGGGTTGTTAGTTTTTTTTCTTCCTTCAATGGCCGACGTCTGAGGAGGACCCTGTCTGTTCATCTGCCTTTGATCCTGATCCGGAATCCAGCTCCTGCCGGTCACCGAGTCCAGCCTGGGACGTTCACTGGTGCTGCTGGTGACGTGATCATCGTCCTGGGAGCCTGATACGGTTTTGTATAGACTGTATACTTTTTTCTTTATCCTTTCTTTTATATTCTTTTTAATTTTTCTTTATATTGTTTATTATATTATTGTTATTGATATTTCATTAAAGTAGTTTAGTTTTTATCTAAACTCCTGAATCTCTTAATCCTTTCCTCTCCTCTCTTTTCCTTAGTGGGGGGGGGAGGAGGGGTCATCATCTGTCCAATTGGTCAAAACCACGACACCTAGTAGTATAAAGCAGGAGACTCAGGACCAGGCTGAGTCCAGGCCTTGTTGGCTGTGAGCTCCACTTTGATAGTACCTCAGAGCAGACAGGTTAGGAGGGTGCTTCTTGCTGCAGAGCCATCTTTCCACAAGCTCCTGCCAGTGGAGGGGAAGGGCAAACTGTCCCCCTTTGCCTCCTGCACTTGTCCTTCCACCAGCACAAACCCTTTGGAGTCAAACAAAACAAAAACAAAAGTTGGTGCTGGTCTCTTCTCACAGGTAATTAGCCATAGAATGAGAGAGAACGGCTGCAAGCTGCAGCAGGAAAGCATTCTTCCCCAAAAGAGTGGTCAGAACCTGGAACAGGTTGCCCAGGGAGGTAGTGGAGTCCCCATCCCTGAGTGTGTTTAAGAGTAGATTAGATCTGGTGTTGAGGGATATGGTGTAGGGGAGCACTTGTAGAGTGGGGCTGATGGTTGGAGTCCATGATCCCAAGGGTCTCTTCCAACCTGAATGATTGCCCCTGTGTTGTTTTTTTCCTAGTAGTATAAAGCAGGAAACTCAGGACCAGGCCCAGTCCAGGCCTTGTTGGCTGTGAGCTCCAGTTTGAGAGCAGTTCAGAGCAGAGAGGTTAGGAGGTTGCTTCTTGCTGCAGACAGTGTGTGTGAGCCATCTTTCCACAAGCTCCCGCCAGTGGAGGGGAAGGGCAAGCTTGACATTAGGAAAAAATTCTTCACAGAAAGAGTGGTCAGAGCCTGGAACAGGTTGCCCAGGGAGGTGGTAGAGTCACCATCCCTGACTGTGTTTAAGAGTAGATTGGATGTGGTGTTTAGAGATATGGTGCAGGGGAGAACTTGTAGAGAAGGGCTGATGGTTGGACTCCATGATCCCAAGGGTCTCTTCCAACCAAAATGATTCTATTAAAAAAACCACCTTCTTTTAAAAAAACAACCGAGGGGCAATGCCATGGTTTGCTCGCAGCTCTGCGATTTTACGGGGAAAGGCAGCAGGAATGATGGCTCCATTCAGCTGCAGGGTTCAGGCTCTGACATTATTCCCTGAAAGAGCAAGTCGTTGAAACAATTTTAATCTCAAAAAAGAGAGAAGAGGAGAAGAAAGAGCAGGGAAATGGCCCGACGTCAGGCACTTTTGTTTGTCCCCAACGACTTTGCCGAGCTGGGAGAATTGACCTGTAGGCAGCACCCTGTTCCTCCCTGAGCCCTTCCTGCTCCACAAGGACTTCTCCGAGGGGCTGAGGGAAGGGCACAAAGATTTAACCAGCACCACGTTAACCACCGCCATTCACCCAGCGTCTCCTCACGCTGCCGCTCCAGTCTGACAGGAAAGCTCCAAAATCTACTCATTTTTGGTCGGGAACTAAAGCTTTGATCAGATCTCCCTCACCGGTGAACTTCGGGAAGCACAAAGTCTCCCTTCTACAAAAAAAAACCAAAAAAAAATTAAAATCCTGAGGAGTTTTGCTAATTTTTCAAGGGGACTTGGCCTTGATAGTCTCTAATTAAGGCTTTGTTAGGCAGCACCTGTGGCGGCCATTGGTGGTGGTGGTGATGGGGCAGCTGTGTATAACTGAGCTTCCTGGTAACCTCCATTCCCTCCCCTGCGAGAAGGTGCTGGAAGTCCGTCCTGGTGAGTACTAATTCTGGTTGCTCTTGTCTCCGAAAATTCTGGTGTCTGAGAAGTTGCGATTAGTTTGACTAGGCTGACCCGAGGGAGATGGTCCCCCCTGTAGGGACCAGGGATACCGTATTGGTTAATACTGGGCAAAGCTTTGAAGGGGATAACGTGCATCACGCTGGGGAGATCAAGCTGTGAGCCCTGGTACCAAGTTCGGCGTATTCCAAAACTCTTCCCTGCTTCTCCCCAAAGTCGCGTCCCTCCTTTTTTCTTTTCTTTTTTATTTTTCTTTTTCTTTATTCCCTTTTTTCTCTGAGCTCCCCAGTTCATAGGGAATTGCTCAAACGCTGCTGCCGAGTAGCCTGAGTGGGGTCAGCCCCCTTTTCCTTACTCCTTAGGCTATTACACACCGAAGCTCTTGCTTTATAGAGACTCTACCTGCTTGCTGCCCTTTGTTTGGGCTCAGCCCAGCTGCTAGGGCCAGCAAGCAGTTGCAGAGAGTTGCTGATGTCCTCAGGGTGACATCAGGGTGATAAACACAGCCGAAGCTGTGGCTTGGCTAGGCAGAAGAACAATCTTGGGATTGTTTAGTTTGAGGAAGAGGAGGCTGAGGGGAGACTTCATCCCTCTCTACAACTGCTTGAAAGGGCATTGGAGAGAGGTTGGTGCTGGTCTCTTCTCAGGGGCAATGAGCGACAGAACAAGAGGGAATGGCTGTAAGCTGCAGCAGGGTAGGGTTAGGCTGGACATTAGGAAAAAGGTTTTCACAGAAAGAGTGGTCAATCGGTGGAATCAGCTGCCCAGGGAGGTGGTGGAGTCCCCATCCCTGACTGTGTTTAAGAGTAGATTAGATGTGGTGTTGAGGGATCTGGTGTAGGGGAGAACTTGTAGAGTGGGGCTGATGGCTGGACTTGATGATCCCAAGGGTCTCTTCCAACCAAAATGATTCTGTGATTCTATGAAGTGTCTGTGCGGGTGTTTCTGCAGGATGGATGCTCAGTGGGACTCACCGCCGGTGTAAATGCTGATCATGAACACGCACGGTGCCGTTTTTAGAAAGGCTCTTGCAGTGGGCACCCCTAAAAAAAAACCCCACCTGGTTATGATCTCTTTTTTTTGTGAGCAATTATTGCCTGCTTACTCGTAGGGCTATGAAGTTCCTTCCTGCTGGCTGGCTCCCCGCAGAGCTGCACGGCCCTTCGGTTTTCTTTGTTTGCTTCTCTTTCTTGTGGTTGTGTTTGGGTGGGTTTCTTTTGTTTGCTTGGTTAGGGTTTTTTTCCCTCTAAATGTTGGGCATCCTGTGATTTTTTTTCCCTCCAGGGAATGATCAAAGTAGGGTTTCACTTTTAAGCATACATGATTTTGACCCACTCCGTGATTGTTAGTTGCTGCTAGCAGAGGGGAGATGAGTAAAGGATATAAAAAGAGCTTTAAAGCTAGTTTTTCTCTTAACCCTGTAACAGTGTGTACGGATATTGTCTGCTAAAGCTGCATGATTTTTCCTCTTCATTAGGGTATGCCAGACTGTACTGAAAAGAGAAAGGGCTCAAAAATGCCACCACCTAGTAGCAGAACCATCCTCTGGGTTATCAGACTGCAACAAGTATTTTCCAAACTTGCTCCTTCTTTTTTTTAATTTAGGAAGGTGCAAAATCCTGTTGCCATATTCTACAAGCACAGGTGGGTGCCTAATTGTAACTAACCCATCAAGAAAAGAGAAACGTTCCAGAAGTTCAGGATGACTTAAGCTGTGTGACATTTGTTGGAGATGAAGGTAGAGGGTGGTAAAATTCCAGCTTGTTTTCTAGAAAGGAAAAAAAATGGGAAAGAGACTTCCGAGAAGTTGCATTGCTTCCCTTTAAGGGTAGTAGAGGAAAGAAGGAATACTGTCCTGGAAGCGTAGGAAAGTATTGCTGTGGTGTTTTTGCTAGAGATGGCTAGGAAGGGGTGCTGAGTTAACTAACAGGATATGTTGGTGATGCTTCCCTTGCTTCCTGAAGTGCCACAGTGACTTCAGGCAAGTAGTACAGTCTGCATGTGATGGTCTGATAGGAGAATGTTGGAGTGATTGCCTGGGGTCAAATAAGCCTGGTGGGTTTGTTTTCTCTCTTCGCTGTTATCTATGACAAAGCACTTTGCTTCCACTGGGAAGTAAGGCCTTTACCGGCTACAACATTGGGCTGATGAAAAAGACCTCACAGTAATTATGCTCTTTGGCACACCAGGTACTGCCCCATCCCCTATGTCCTGCCCCTGCTGGCTCCCATGCCTTTGCTGTTGGAGACTCCCAGCTTTTCCTGATAGGTAAAAGCTTCTGTATTGAAGCAGTGCAAAGCTAATTTCAAGGAGGACAATTCACCCAGAAACAACGGAAATGGTGTTGCTTGAGACAACCGGCTGCTTTCTGTCTACATTAGGTTGCATAAATGATTACAGAATTCAGACTGTGAAAGCATATTAATTTATTTCTTGCACAGGTACTGCTGTGGCATGGGCTTATGTTCTATTGCTGTATATTTATGGATTATTCAAGTCCTTCATATTTCATTGTATCTCACAGGCAACCTGAACTATCCCTGGAGGTATTTAAAGGACAGGTAGGCATGGTGCTTCGAGACATAGTTTAGCGATGGTTTTTATCAGAGTTAGGTTGATGGTTGTAATTCATCTTAAAGGTCCATTCCAACCTAGATGATTCTATGATGCTCACCAATAGGAGGTGTTCTGGCAATGTTTCAGGTAAAATTGACTTTTTTCTTTCTAACGTTGCAGCTAGCGATTTCTTTGTACAGTGGAAAATTCTGTAGCTCTGGTGTGAGGTTGATAATACGAGTTTTCCTATCTAGGAATAATTTTGGAGGATCCTCCCTTGTTTATTTCCGCTTTAGTCCTTTTTAAATTATATGGAGTGAAATGGTGGTATTCTCTGCTGCATGCTGCTGTTGACCACAATTTATAGAAAAAAATTTGGAGGTAAAATTTTATAGAATATGTAGACAAATGCATTGTCTCTCATTTGAGAAGTCCCCTGAGCCTCAGATCCTGAGAGGCTGGAAGTGGGGAAGGAGCAGGATATGTTTTTCCAGTCCTATAGTCTTCCTAAAGTGTTTCCTGTCAGGTACAGTCAGAGATGGAATTAAGTGCTGGATTGTCTTTTGTTCAGTACAACCTATTTTCTCCTTTGGTCTCTGCAGGTAGCACATTGTTGAACTGACACTAAGGTCTTTATTCTAGGTGAAATTGTATGATCTGAACCTTGATACACACTCCTTTGTGTTAATGTATAATGTTAACACGTTATTAATGTCTTCAGGGCGCCTAGTGAGAAATATATGAAAACATATTTCTGACTAGGCCCTTTCAAAAGTGATAATTTATGAGGTCATGAATCTGAAAGTGATTCTCCCAATAATACATGATATCTTGTTTAGATGATAAAATAGTCATATGGCTAGTTAATAGCTTCACACATCTAGACTGATTCAAGTGGCAGCTGATAAAATAGGACTTGCCCTATTTCAGACCTCATTGTATTTTTGCCCTGGGTAGCAAACAAAAGTAATTTAGTTTAAATCATACTGCTTTTTTTCAACTTCACTTCTAGCCCTGCGTTCAACCCAAATCAATAGGAGAGAGACTCTCTAAACAAGATCCTGTTAAAACAGTGACCTTGCACTTCAGCACTATTCAGGTGGGCTTAATAATTCAAACAATCGTTTCTCTGGAGTGTTTTGCCTCTGTGCAGAGAACAGGCAGATGCAGTTAACATTGGGTTCAAAGACTTTTCTCATAGATACCAGTAGGAATTGGAGGAGCCACCTTTCTACAGATTTGTTCTGGATGAAACTAATATGCAGGAACTTTGTCATTTTAAAGCACTCAATGTGGTTTATGTCAGGTAAGTAAAGTAATACTGAACTTCTGTGTGAGGACCTGAAGTATATCCAGTCAGATTTCCCAACAGGCTGTTCTCTCATTCAAAAGCACCAATTCATCAGAGGTTTAACTAGGTTCTAGTTTGACAACAAAGCAAACCAGTAAAATCCCCAGAACACACACAGCACAAACTTGAACACAGCCCTCAGAAAGCAGGGGAGTAAAGAAGACGCTTTGAGTTTTGTCTTCAGATACATTTGACCTAGGGTTTTCAAATTGTAGGGCATAGTACAGAAAGCTGAAATCACAAACTGAATAGTTTGGTCTGGACCTTTTATCTCAGAGGGTTACTGGTTTTCTGGACATTCCTCATCTTATGGCTTTGTATTTCTTTTCTATAATTTAAATCTGAGGGGATTTGAGGAGCAGAGACACTATGGAGATCTTTGAGTTCTTTATGTGAAGTGGAACTGTATTTCTGCCTGGGTAAGAAGGACATCCAAAAGAGGATGTCACCAAAATGAAGGGTCTTCAGCTGGCTTTTCTCTGGGAGAAAGCTTCCCTTATACACAGGAAAGCAGTGAGGGTGAAGCAGGGATAGGCACAGTTCCTGCAGTAGGGGAGAAGAGAGGGGAGTGTGTAGTTGTGCAGGGCATGATTGCACCCCAACTTCCTTCCTTAACCAGGAAATAGGCATCTGGGTGATATAATTCAAGAACAAACTCTTCTGGCAGTCGTGGTTTTTGTAAAGGAAGACTCACCTTTGGCGTTTTTCCTTTACAAGGGTGTCTGGGGTCTTCCTGGTTGTACTTTAGTGTGCCAGGTAAGAGCTGGGGCTCCTCGTCATACATATGTCCTATGAGAAATATTGTCCTCTATAAATCTTCCATGTTATGACCTTAGGTATTCTATGTAGTAGTCATAAAGCAGAAAATTATTATCTATTCCTTATCCAACTGTCTGCCTTATAGAAAATGACTGCCTGTAATTGGGCATGAAGTATTTTAAATTGGGCTATCAAACAGACTGCATCTGTTGTTGTCCTTATTATCTATTACACATCACAGCCTCTGATGTTGTGTTTTCATTAATTTTTCTATTAACTTTTCCCCATCAATGTGATTAAAGATTCATTAATCTGAAGCAGGTAAAAGAACCTGCCACCACCACCCGCCAAACCTGAGATCAGATCAAAAACATCCTGCACTTAATGTTAGGCAAAAACCGATTCAGCCTTATGAAAATAAAATACCCCTGAAAACAGATGTTACCGAAGGATTAGCTGTTCAAATGGTCAAGTTGAACAAGACATAACCAGGGCTAACTTTGCACCTCCTCCTCATTTCACTTCACCCATCTGTGATGTCACAACCCTTTAGATGGGAGTATAACTTAGTACCAATTATCTTGTACCGATTATCTAGGTATTTAATTTGGCCATGTAATAGGCAGACATTTCCAACTTGGCTAATTTTTTATCTGCTAGGTATTTAATGTAGCTGAAGGATTTTTCTTATTCCCTCTTATTACAGTCTTTTAAGAAATAAAAGCTCTCCTGTCTCTGGCTGTTATGAGCAACATTGCCTTTGAAAATTTGAAAAGTATGGTTTCTGGCAGCTTATGAAGAATCAGGAAATGATAGAAATGGAAGTTAGAACGCCTCTAGAGGTGGTGCATTCATGTGAATGTAGCAAATGTAGATTTTTGGGAACCCATTCGTGACTCTAGATTCACCAGTATTTTGTTACACAAAAAACACAGGAATGACTTTCCTCAGTAGGGAGGTCCCAGCTGACGCGTATCTAGCAAATGTGAAGCCTGTCCACAAGAAGGGCTGGAAGGATGATCCAGGGTTCTACAGGTCTGTCAGTCTC
>VZTM01032406.1:3528-18138 GCA_013400555.1 Jacana jacana
ACAGAACTGGTGTCAGTCTGAGTCTCTGCCCAAAGCATTTCATGAATCATGAATGTTTCTATTCCCTCTGGGATACTTTATTTTCAGAATAGGTTGCAAGATCACATAAAAGAGAAGCTTGCTAGCCAGCCTCTTATATATTACCCATTCATAATTAAACTTAAAGAGCAGAAAAATCTTTGCAGTGCAGATACTGGGCATCCATTGATGGACAGGGAGTATGAAGTCTGCAATAATGCCCCAGCTAATTCCTTAGCTCAATTTGAGGGCAGGAGCATGCTAGAATTACATTGTGTTTATGAACATAGAATAAAAACTTCCTGCTTTGAAAGCTGTTCATCTAGTTGCTCTAAGTCTATCATGTTAAACAGTCAAGAGCTACTTTTACAGATATGAAATTTAAGAGCAAATCTTGTGTGGGACAGGGGGAAACATGTTCTGCTTTTCTGCATGCTTTCTTGGACTGGCTTGTTTGCATTTTGTTAAACTTCTAACTTCAGCTGTCCTAAACTTGTCTCAGGTTAAATACTTCAGGACTTGTTCTTGAACCTACGGAATAAGAAATCAGCATGAGCTTTTATCTTAACCAATGGTATTTTATGACCTCATCTACACTGAATTACTTAATGTCTCTGGTTAGCTTCTGTCTTTAAAAAAACTCTGAAATCTGAGGAGCTTATAAAAGGACCTTTTAACAATTACTTTTACTAATTAATGCACCTGTCTTCAATCCCTCTTTATTAAACAGAGCAAATAATGTGTTGCATGATTTTATCGATTGTTATAGCTGTCCAGTAGGTATCTCTAGAGAATTGTTGCCATTGAAAATGGCCCCATTTCCTTTTCTGAGATTCTCAATAGGAACATCCTGTAGAAAATGGATTTTGTTTCCTTGCACGGTTTTATGTTCAAATCTTACCAAAACCCCAAAAGTTAGAATTTAAGAAATACACTACCAACCTAACAAAGCATGACCTTAGCATTGTTGTATGTTCTGGTTGGCTTGACCAGCTTTTTCTTTCTTTTTTATTTTATTTCTTCTAAATCACTAGAGAACATAAGACAAGTAAGTGGTTGTAATGTCATCTGCTGGCATGTAATGGAAGTATGTTTAAAAGTAATTTATTGAAAGAATATTATCAATTCATGAAGCATCTGCAAAGGATGCAGCCAAAGACCACAGCTTGAATCCACCACAAAGGACAACTGAAGTCCACCTGGGTGAAGGTCAGAGATCCAGATAGAAATGTAAATAAGCCAACCAAAGGTAAAATCTAAAAAGCTTAGTAAGTCAAAGCATATCGAGACCAGGGGAAATATGCTTTGACCTTACTAAAAGAACGAGATTCCTCAGTGGATATTGACCAGAGGAAAATCGGTCAATAAAAATAGGTGATTATCTTGGCAACAAGAAAAGTGTAAGCCATTTTAATGGGTAAAAGATGTTACTAGGAGATTTCTAAGGTGAAGCTAATCTGCATTTTAAACAAAGTTTAAAAGTCTAGTATTAGCATAAGGAAGAATTGATTAACGTTTACTGTATTGAAGGTTAGAAAGCGCAGTATCATTTTCATTTATCTGGTAAATTGTTTAGCTGCTTTTTTTTTCCCTAAAACATTTTTAGGTTTATAAAAATGCTTAGTGTATAGTTCTCTGTTTCTGACCTTTTAATACTTATCATTGCAATGAAGCTGTCTGAAGTTCTTATGGCGATGTTTGTGAATTTGACTCCTCAGACCTCATCAGTGTAGCAGTACCAGGGCTTAGAACTCAGCCTGCCTTAGTGCAAATCTTTCAAGTTTCGGTTTTTAAGTCTTTGACTTTGTAGCAAGAGGTCTCTTAGACAAGCATGGTATTTATGAACATATGTCTTTGAAAGTGTGCTTCCTTGATCATGTGATTGGGACAGAAAATATAGAAGTGTAAACATATGTTTGACTCATCGTACAGCATAAAATGAAGTTAAACAGAGGAGTTTGGGGTATTTGCTTGTCTTCAGTGGGCTAATTGTCTTTCCCTATTCCTTTCCCTTTGAAGTCGAATGCTGCCCCTTCTTAGGAGTTCATCAAATTTAGTGGAAAAGTAGTAACTTCTATTAAATTAACCTATACAGGTAGCAAAACGAAAAGGATTTTGGGCTCAGCCCCCCTTGCTGACCTCTTAATTTTCCTTATATCCTTAGACAGTGCTACTGTTATGACTACAAGAACAGATTTACTTTTTTTTAATCAGATACTTTCTGCCCTTATGAACTACAGTATCAAATCAAAAGATAAAACCAGGCTTCACACAATAAATGAACCAGTGGAGAGATGCAGAGATATTTTTCATTTTTTCAGTAGTGGACATGCAAAATAGCCCTGCCAACCCAGGACCAGTACACAGGGGTATGTATGTAGAGAAAACCTGAATTCTTACAATTTATGAAAATCACCAAAGCTGTAACTCAAAAACACTGGTGAAAATGTCATAATATAAAGAAATAGTTATTTATAATTAATTGTGCGCATTAGTCAAGTGAAAATAGTAAAACATCTTATTAAATACTAAGACCACACTGAATAATTAAAAAAAAACCAAAAAAACCTCTCAACTGCTTGTATGTACAGTTCTTCTGAAAATGTTCATAAAGAAATTAGCATATTTCTAGTTTTTCTTTACCATTTAAGGAACAAAACTTGAAATTTATTGAATAACTACTTTTAATACAAATGTGCTTAAGGTGGGTGTGGGTTTAATGGTAGATTTAAGTCTCTAAAGAAAAGTATAATTATGGAGATTTAAGATACGTCACAACTACAGGCATTTCTTTTAGTACTAGATGTGAACTTATTTCAGTGGTCAGCATAGAGCAGAGGACAAACCCAAACCAAGTATTTAATGTGACTCAGTAAAGCAAAGCAATTATGTCTTGTTTTTATCAGAAAGACCAAGAACTTTACAATGGACATCATGATGATTATAGACACTGCCTTTCTGTGAATATGATACAAACGCTAGACACCACAGGTTACTCTACGTATCACGAAATACGACAATGTTAAAAAATCTGCCACCTTTACATGTAATATTGAACGTTAATAGTGTCAGTGTGTGTTTTGGGTAATGAGAAGTAAATTAGCAGCCTAGTCTAGAAATTATTACAAAGCTTTGTTAATGATTAAATATTAATTAGGAATTTGAGAACTGTAGAAGCTGCGGGAGAGGTGAGCAAAGAGAAACCTCATGCTTTGTTGATCAAAACCACCCCTTGAGACAGAATCATAAAATTGTCCAAGTTGGAAGGGATCTTTTAAGATCACTGAGTCCATCCATCAGCATCACACTGCCAAAACCTCCACCAATCCATGTCCCTCAACACCACGTCTACCAGTCTTTTAAACACCTCAGGGATGGTGATTCAGTCACTTCCCTGGGCAGCCTGTTTCAAGGTTTGACAACAATCATTTATTTACTACATCTTTAATGTCTAATAACTATAAACACTTTCCTTGATAAAATGCAAATGTGTTTTCACAAATATCAGAGGGAAATAGCTGTGCATTTGTCTAAAATTGACTATTTTAATTGAAGGTACAAAGTAAATCTTAACTGAGCACTTTTCCTTTCAGCACCAGGCTCCAGCCTTAGGACTCCTGGACTCTGAACAGCTAGTTTCTTTTGTAACTGCCTCCAGTTGCCACTATTGAAAGCACGTTCTTTTTTCTGCTTGCTATGGAAAAACCACAGCACATTTCTGCAAGAAATCAAAGGTATAGCTTTTTCTCCTTAGGTTCAGAGCGTAATTCATAGAGGTTTAAGATGTCTCCTCTCCAGGCAGAAGCAATGAATGTACAAAATTGTTTCATTTCCAAACGCACACCTAAGGTTTACAATCCTCTCTTTCTCCTCTATTTCTCTACCACTCACATCATCCAAGAAACAAAGATATATGCCAGGCAGACATTATAACTGTCTTTGCTAACATCTGTTACAGGCCAATTTCAATGCTATTGCTACTTCCCTTCTCATTCTGTATGTATGAGCTGGTATTAATATCTCCAAGGAAAGTAAATGCATGAATCAATGTGTCTGAATTAAATAGGGCTGAACGAATGAAGCATATGTATGAAAGCAGGCATGTTGTGTTTGTACATTCAGGTACTGGGCTGAGCATCCCAGGTAGCGTGGGACACACTGTGGAAGACACATGCAGCTTGATGGAGAAAGGCAGACCGGCCAGAAGAAATTGTGAGGAGACCTTTCATGCAAGGTGTCACATCCTTCCTTGAAAGCAAAATGTGGAGGGGGGCAGGCTCTTGGAGCTGTGATGGTTCTCTGCTCTGCTGCTGCAGGTCTCAAGGAAAACCAGAAGCTTTCAATCCCATCAAGCCAGAGACCCACCCAAGCAAAGCAGAAGGAGAGAGGAGCTGAAGGACAAACCGTCAGAGGGCATCAGGAGACGGGGGTGAAAGGCCTGAAGACGTGGTGGCTGTGAGGTTAGTGCCTAGGGTAAGGAGCTGCTCCCAGAATGAGATGTCTTTGGAAAATGCAGTGTGTCCATCCTGGGAAGAAAACTTGGGGGAGGGTTAGGTACTTTCAGACGCTGTTTCTGAAAACTGTTGCTGAATAGATGTCATATATATTGCAACTGCCTTTCTAGCTGTTCATGTTTGTCTTGCAAGCAGCCTTTGCAGAAGCTGTGTATAGGACTGATCTTTGTTCCAGTGCTGCTGAGAGTGGGTGGGCAGTTACTCACTTGCTGGTTGACGTGTGGTCAGCTTGCTCAGAACAGCCTCCAGCTCTGTGTCTGCAGGAGCATGCCTGCACCCACTGAGAGGACACTGCTTTTATTCTCTAGCCTCCCCACCACAGTGCATCCTCCAGTCAATAATGCAGCCTGCCGGTAGTCAGCGAATAATAACCACAGCTAGTGTTGCACTGACACTGCTCCCAGCCCTGGTGTCTCTCCCTCTTCTGCTCATCCATCTTCCCTGTAACGCAAGTCAGAGTTTCACAGTCAGCCACCTCCAGCTGTCCTAATGTACTACCAGCCCGTTAGGAGAATTTTAGCAAAAGAATAAGAGGAGATAGAAGCCATCATCTGCCTGGTAAGGGAGAAAGGTGGTTTGTCTGGAAGGTGTGTGGGTGATAGATAACTTTTTGTACTGTCCAAATTTGCCGAGAGGGAGGGGAGGCTGAAAATTCTGTCTATTCTTCCATTCCATATGACCATCCTGTGCAATGCTGAGTGTGAACAGTATATGGTCCAGGAACTGAGTCTACTTCCTTCTCCATACTGTTCTGAAGACCAGCGTCACTGTATTTGCTTTAGCAATAGGCATTTATGAAAGAGAAAAATATGTACAGGAAGCTCTCCAAGGTCAATATAACAGTGTAAATAGCCAGATGCTATTTCCCTGTGAATTACAAGGTTGAGCAGCCAAACATCTCTTAGTCATGTAAATTATGAAAATTCTGAGAACTGCAGTGCAGACAAGAAATCTAAGGTTGCTGAATCATTTTCTCTGGTTCAAAAATGACCATATCTTATCCTTTTGTTCCAGATTTTATTTGCGTTCTATGATTGTGTTTCTTCCTGTAATATATAAGGATGGAGTTAACATCTTTGCTTTAGGATATTGTTCTTTCATTATCAAAAGAGGAGATCAGCACACTTGCAGAGATTCTTTTCAAGATGTGGAAAAAATAATACAAAACTACGATTGAGCTATTTCTCTAGAGATATCTGTGGTTAAAGTGATTATTAAACCCCAGGACAGGTTTAAGGGTAATCCAGATGAATATTGTTTTCATCAAAGCAATAGTGAAGTCATTTGCTTTTTCTCCCTGTTGCCTTAGGACCAACTTTAGAAAAGAGATGCCATCAAGTGAAATTGGAATTATTTTGCTCCAATTCCTTTAAAGTTCAATTTTCATCAGTTACTGCTTGTAGTTATCTGATGTAAGAAAGACTACTAGTTTTCTGAACAGTGCCACTGATAGGTGGAGTTTTTCCCCATTTTCATTTGGGAAGTTAGAAATTTACTGTCTTTATAGTAAAAAAACAACACAAGATAGAAAGCACACTCTTTTTTTTTAGTACAACAAATAAATAAGGGCTGTGCACAAAGCAAGTGGAATTGATTTGAAAGATGGATAACCAAAATACTGTGAATACAGAACAAATATGAGAATATCAGCATGGGTTAATGTGATGGACTTCAGTCCTGTCTAAGAAAGATGGATAAATGTTTGTCCTTTGTGGTTCCTTCTGGCCACGTCCAGGAGAGGTATTGTAAAACCCAGGCACCTACAGTGACTCTTGAGAATTGTCAACAATCAACAGAAACAACGAAAAAGATAAGTAGAAACATGAATTTTCATGGAGCATACTGATTATCACCAGCACAGAGGCTGTACATGCAGGGTGAGGGTATTCTGCACGGCACGTTTCCCTACAGTCCACCCTCAAGAACACTTAATGTCTCTAAAGGAAACAAAACACGAGTATGAGCCTTTCAGAGATTTTCAGTCCAAGGACAATTTCAACACACTAGGTTAGATGCAGCCTCTATGGCTCAGATTTATGCATCTGAGGATTAAAGACAGTTGGTAGGAAAAGAAGCCAAGAATGGGTGCCCGAGCACAATTTAAGGTTTGAGAATATGACAATTATTTTTAATTACATCAAAAGAACTTTCACTTCAGCAGCTCTGCTTCACCAAAGATAAATACCAATAGATAATGTGGCAGAGGAAAATATAGGGCACAACATTTCACAAAATGATTTATGCTGTCAGGATTGTTCATGTCAGGACAAAGTGAGAGGAAAATGCACCTAAATTAGAATAATTAGGGTTAATATGCCCTTTGCACTGGCAAAAATAATTATTTAATCCACAGACAAGAATCAGGCTCTTTGGATTCCTCTCATATTTTTATATTTAATAGAGTGTAAGAGGAAATAAACAGCACTGTAGTCTGGAAGAGGTTTGTAGGCCATATAAATGTAATCATTTAGGCTAATTCTACTCCATTCACTGTTTCTTCAGCTTGATCACTCTATCTGCTTTCCTAGTGGAAACAGGCTTTCCCCCCCCTTCTTTTTCTGTTAATAATCTTTCTCACTCTCACATGGCTTCTCTCAGTGATGCTGTCAGCAAGATGATGCCTAGTCCCAATTAGAAATTCAATCAATATTCACATAATGAGAGTTCTAGAAAAACCATGTCATTTAGTTCAAAGACATGGATATATTACTGTAGCTATTCAGGTTTCAAGTAATTTAGGGCACCTCAGTGAAAAAAGATAAAATAAAGCTGAAAGGCTTAGAGGTAGTTAATTGTTACTATGGCAACTTCCTAAATAAGCTTTAGATTCTAGTCATTATTCAGTTTATTTGGAGGCTGAACAGAATCATTAAAGATGAAACTTAGTTAAAGCTCAGAACAGTTCTGGGATCTTATAGTTTCCTTCTGGTCCTTATAGAGTTACTTAAAGTTTGTCCATTTCAGCTTTGAACTGTGTCCAAGAGCAAGATGCAGCCTGCATAGATTAAAAAATGGCAGCATGTTACATAGCAACGATCTAATTTTAATAACTTTGGCAATTGCATTTTTACATTTTTATATCCCAGTAGAACTCTCTTAAATGTATTGTGTGGGAAAGAAGTGGTCCTCAGTGAATAATGCTCTCATCTGCCCATAAAATGAAGTGATTAAGAGCTGATTTTCAAAAATGGTCTCTGGCTGTGAGTGTACCTTTGTCAACTCCAAATATGGGGTGCAGTCCCCTCAAACCTTTTGGGAGCTCAGCCCCTATCAAACACTGACTCTCAACGTTGCTGATAAAATTAACAAATGTCTCTACAGAATGCTACTAAGCTAATCCTACAATTCTTCTGTGAAACCCCCATGTGCAGAGGAGTGGGGATACAGTTCTGCCAGGTCCCTGGCCAGTACTCTAAAACAGCTGATAATTAGGAACCAGGACAAAGTTTGTCTTATCAAAATCTTGCCATGCTGATCATGTCCATTTCTGATCCTAAAGTGGATATGAGTGAATATATTTGTCCTCTGTGGAGCAGATTTAGAGAGCCTGACTTCTACAGGTAGCAATGGAGACATCAGAGACAATAGAGTTGGGTAACTCTCATCCACTGCACCTTAATTAGCTGAAGATCCTTAGCAGCCTAAAATTTTTGTGTTTTCTCAGCAGCTATAGCTCCCTACCTTAACTACTCTGTAGCACACAATACATCAGTGGAGGCCACAAAATAAAATTGTGTCTCAGTAGGAGACAGCCCATGGCTTCTCACAGAAGTAACTTTCTTGCTCAGACCAGCTTTCCCTCTTCTGTAGGCTGGAAATCTCTGTAGTCACTGACTCATAACTGCAAAGTTGTTAGGGAATGATGCCTTCAGTGTGAAGATACTTAGAAGAAACCCCCAGAGGTGATCATATAAGCAGTGTAGACTGAACTAACGAGTTCTTCTAAAAAAAAAAAAAGAGAAAAAGGGCAAGATAAGTCACCCAGCTGTGAGCTCACTGCTTCTAAGGGTGAATGGCAGCTGCTGTATAGTTATCGTTAAACCACCCTCAAGTAGCTTAACTGTGCAAGGTGGGGAAACTGTGGTGTGTAGATGTCTCTCAAAGGGGGTAAAACAAGACCAGAAAAGTTTTGTATGTGGCCAGGACTCAAAATGACATTGCCATAAAGTAATCCCCTTCCTCCCCCCCTGCAAGCCTGCCTGGCTGGCTGCCTTTCATGAGTTAATGGTCCTGGGGAGTCACCCAGCCCAGAGCACACCTTGCTGTGTTTGGCAGCCTCAGAGGGGCTATAGATTTCCTCCATAGTCAGTGCAGGGAAATGGGCACTGCCAGGCCATGGCTCATTCGGTTCTAGGTGTTAAACTCTAAAAGAGAGCAGGGAATTAGCTTGTTTCTCTTCCCAGATCTTGAGTTATGAAACAGAGAAGCCTTAAAAGAATGAGTCTCTGCATTCTTTTTCCAAATGAATTAGTTTTGTTAATTAAAAAAAAAAAAGAGAAAACAACAAACGAACACCTTTGTTTTGAAATATAAGTTGAACATCAAAATTTCTGGATATAAAACAGTCATAATGGAAGTAAACTGGTTCAGACTGGCTCTAGGATACTTCAGCAGACTTAATTCTGTTGATCTTTCTCCTTTTTTTTTTCTTTTTTTTGTCCTCAGAGAACTCCTGCAGACTGTGCCTTTTTTCTTTTTTTTTAATTCTGATTTAGAACAGCAAAATGCTCTTTGAAATTTCACATGATGAAAAAGGAATGTGCATCCAGCTGCAATAGAAACTGGGTTTCTCTCCCATCTGAAAAATGTGCAGGAATTCTGCATTGCCTATCATTTGCACCAGTCCTTTTCCATGGAAATCCAGTCTCCAGAGTCACAGTTTGGAAGACCTTTGGGGAACCTTATCAAGGACTAACTTTGCTTAATTTATAAGGGGAGGAGGGTGAACCGCTGGGGAAATCACAAAGGAAAATATGGTTTGATCCCAAACAGTGCTGTTAAATCAGTCTGAGCAGTATTTATTGTATTTTATTTTCTTCACTGTTATACAACCCCAGCACCTGTCTGTTTGCTGTATTGCAAGGGTAGTGTTTTCAAGGTTAGCACAGAAGTAATCAAACACTCAATGGTGGTATGAATATTCATACCAAGGCACGTTATAAGAAAGTAGATAGAGGCAAATATGCAATTTAAATATAGATTACAGCAGGAAATGGGACATGAAACAGTAATTAGATAGTGAAAATTACATGTTATTTACATAGGTAAATGCACTGCTGGGGTCATGCGTGTGTTCTTTTCTATTAGCATTTGTTTGTGATTTAACCTCAATTTAAAACAAGAGTTTTTTAAAAAATAAAAATGAGAAGATAGGAACGCTTTCATTGTACTAGAAAATCTGTATTGCTCGCAGGATTATCGGTTTGGGCTATAAGCCAGACTTGACAGTTGATGTGGATCAGAATAGGTCTGTATTGCCAAAACTAGTGCTGTGAGTTCTCTAGAAGCAAGGCTTTCTCCCCAGACTTACTTATGCATTTCACTCCTATTTCGGCTGCTGGAGGACTGTGCATGCTGGTGAGTATCGCCTGAGCTCCTACTACCCAGACTAGATGGAAATTGTATCCCACTACTGAATTTCTCATGGGAAGAACAACTGTAAGAGGACAAAAGCATTGTTTTCTGGTTTTCAGGAAACATGTAATCTGGATTAAGTTTCCTACTTTTCCTTTCAGAAACAGAAAAATGGCTCTAGCCTAGTTAGATCAGTACTAGCGTGTGTCACGAGTCAGCGCAGCCATATTAATTTCCAGTTCTACTCTAAACCACTTCATTGTGCTGGATTCCCTTCCAGCACAATGTATGCTCCTCTTTCTTTTAACACTTAATTGTGCTCTGCTTCTTTACCTAAGAGGAAGGTGAAAGAAAAAAGTGTGACTAATGTATCTCCTTTCCTCTCTTTAGCCAGCAGATTTCTTCCCTTACCATAATCTGCTGCCATGAATAGTTTGGGCTTCCCACATGGATAATGGGGAATTAATGAGGGGAAGAGGAAGAACCAGGTGTCCCTCATGCAAAGTTTCACTTATTCCTTAGCCTTTTGCCTCTGGATTTCTTTTGATTGGGTACCTCTACTGTACTTGATTAGAAGCAAGAAGAACAGCTTCAGAGTACATAATATTTATTTATCAGTGAATACATGCAGTGGATAGGTAGAATGACTGTGCTACAGGGCCATTCAGATATCATTGTGCCTCTGGATGCCTCTCTGCTGGACAGACAGTCATCAGTCAGGCAAGGAAGGGTCTGCCTCTGGCTCCTTGGTGTAGGCTGATCTTCGATGTTGCTGATTTGCTGTCTTCCTATTCTTTGGTTTTCTTTCCTCAGGATTTTACAGCTTTTCATGTCAGTATTTCCCTCTTGAATCCCTGAGCTTTAAGTAACCCCATCTCAGCAAATACTGTAGAGTCTTGTTTTGCATTTCTTATCCTGCGTGGCTTTAACTCACGGGCTTTCTCACACCTTTACAGCATTTTTCTATAAAACTCTATCATGGTGACAGTTGTGTTGTGCAAAATTAGGCTGGGGCTTACAGGTAGCTGAAGCCCTAGCCACAGACTATGAAGGGTTGTATCCCCCAAGCCAATTCATGTTAGCTGCCCCAATGACATAAAGAATTGCAGCATAAAACTCAAAGGAAAATTTGTGAGACAAGTATGAGACACTGCAGTGCGGTAACTTTGTCAGGAAATTGTAAGCTGGCACTTAGCGAATGCCCAGAATCCAGGGAGGGGACTGATCTCCCTGTGCCCCCTTATACTGAGAAACCAAGACATTTGACAGTGACTGGATGCTTTCCCAGTGGGCAATCGTCTCAAACTTGGTGTTCTGGGAAAATCCCAAGCTGGTCAGTCCCACATTTAATTTTTAAATTCACCAGACGTTGCAAAATACAGGTTGCTATCTGTTCTTTTTAAAATCCAATTAAGATTTCAGTTCAGAAATCAGGATAATGCAACCTTTGTCATCTGTTATCTTTCATTTCCCATTTACTTTTCATCAGCAGACTAGTGCTTGTGGACATATGGCAAAACCCTGAGAACTCTTCCTATTTTTTATGCATGCTTCAATAGGCAAAGGCTCTGTGCATGTCAGTGTGTATCTGTCCTCTGCAGAGTGGCTGTGTATTCCTAAAGATTTGCCACTTCTCCTTGTGGATGTGGCAGCACATTGGTCCTTATTCTTTATAGAAAGTTTATTACTTTTTCTTAAGTACCTTGAGACTTTGTGGAATAAAAGAGTGTGTTGAGATAAAGGTTATTTATTATTCATCATTCCAAATACATTTGTTCATACATTTTAAAGCTGGGAACAGTGTGTGATAAGAGACAGCTGCATAGCTAGGACTCTTAACTGCAAGCATGCAAATTATTTTTCAGATCTGAAAAGAGGTGGTGAGCCCAAGCAAGCATTTTTTTTTTTCCCAGCCATATCAGATGACTGAATGAAACCTATTAATTCTCCCCATAAAAAATAACACAGCAAGATCCCCAAAATGAACTAAGTCTTTTGATAACAATCACACTGTAGATAATAACGTAAGCATACACACACAAAGAAAAAGGATCTAGAAAAGTTGTCAAATGCCATAAAGTCACCTAATCTCTGATTTGAATATTTTGTATGAGGAAGGCATCCTGCAAACAGAGGTAGTGTTAAGTATCCCTTGTGCCTGTGTGCTCAGCTTCACCAACAAAAATTGCTTAAGGCAGCAAGAGGCAATTCCGCTGAAGAAATAAAAGCAAAACCAGTCTTCTTGCAGAAACTAGACATTTTGTGAAACCAAATGGAGCAAAGACGAGTGGATGTCCGTGACTGAAACGACCATGACAAGACAATTTCTCCATATGTCAGATGGATAAAATAACAACAGACTTCTCTGTGGAAATCTGATTGAAAGTCGCTCATATCAGGCCCCTGGGTTTTCTCAGAGAATGGATATTAAGATTGCAGTAACTTTTCTCCACCTGCTCAAATGTGTTCCAGTTCTCCATTTTTCCTCATTAAGGAGACAGGGAGTACTGAACATCACCTGTTGCTTTTGGATCCAGTTTGGAATTGCCGGATATTTCACAGGAAGCAATTTTTAGGGGGAGAATGCCTCTAACAGGCTGAAATTATATGAGCACCTGTGATATTTCAGACCCAAAGAAGGTCGGAGTGCCACACAGCAAGCCTTATTTATTGCACTCCTTTCTAGAGGCTATGAAACAAAAATGTTTTATTCCATCTTACTGTTTGGCAGTTCAGAGGAGCCTCCAGGGAAGGGGAAAGTTAATTTCTCCTTTTCCTGCTCACAGATTAGTAGGCAGTCCTGCGTGGACTGAATCCCAAAGAATTGTTTTCCAGCTTTTTACACCACTCAGGATAGGGAAGCATTACAATAGTTACTAGAAGGGCTTATTTTTATACTAAGCATAAATACACTTTACAGTAGTTTTTTTGCTGAAAACTGCAGGNAGTAAATAGGCATCAGAATACATCCAGAGTTAACTAACTGTCTTGATCCACTGAAAATTAGCAATTTGCAAATACCCTTGACCACCAGCTGTGTCTTCAAGCATCCACATGCCTTTCAAAAAATATCCCCTTGAGTCCTTCTCTGACTCAGCAGGTCACAGGAGAGAGTTTAATTCCAGGTGAGGAATTTAAGTACTATTGTAATTCATTATTTCTCATCTCATTTTCTTTCACTTACGATATTCCATTGTCTTTCTTTTCTGATTTTTTAGCTCTCAAGAGTGAACAGCTATTTTTTACAGAATTAACATTTTCCAGCTTAGATTCCTAAATACATAGGCTTCCACTCTATGCAAGACATTCTCACACAGAAGACACTGGCATAAAATCTTAAAATTCTTGGTTTGGGGAACAGATTTCATCATTTCTCTACATGCTGTCCAAGGTAGGGGCAGTGATTCTCTGCAGCTCCTGATTGTTGGTTCAAATAATTAATTCATGCCTCACACTCAAAAACACACAAAATATCATGATGAACTTTTGCATACAGGAAAACAATATCTCTAGGTATTTGTGTTCAGGATTTGATTTATATAAATGACATTTTGCATGTAAATATACAGCCAGCCATTTCGCTGCCTGCCAAGAGGTATTTGAGCTAAACACAATGACATTCCTCTTAATCTAAAATGTCATGTTCTGATGTGCACCTACCATAAAGGTTATCACACATCAGAAAGTAAACAAATTATTTGGCAAATAATTAGCCTTACCAAATTTGTGCCTCTTTCTTCATGGTTAAAATAACTTCTGTCAAGAAATATGACTCCCCAATAAGCATCCATCAATTTAGGGTGTTACTTGAAACATACATGTATGTGACTTAAGATGGTATGAAATTACTAATTGCCTTCCATTCACCCCAAGAATATTTGAGTCCCAGCTCCAGGGGGATTGAACAGATTTGCTCTGAAAATGCTGAACCCTGGGCTAGAGTCTTCCAGGCGGTCCTGACCAAAAAGCTTCCATGGGGTTTTATGAATAACCAAAGCCTCACTGTCTTTCCCAAATTTAGACTTGCACTCAAAACCCTGCATAGATAGGCCATTTATAACAGGAGATTGCTCTGGCTGAATGTTGCTGAGATCTGTTTCTTCAGAAAAATCATGAGTGGCAAATATTACAGAGTATCTCTTTTTTTTTTTTTTTTTCTCCCTTTGAAGTTCAAAACACTTTCAGGCAATCTACAACTGGAAGATCTGATCTGTTACTGGAATACATATTTACTAAGTATTTCTGATGTGGCCATTGTATGTTCTACAACCACGGCAGTGTGATTTTCCCAGACCTCAGGATGTTTGCCCGACCTGCAGCAGTAGTACCTCAGGCGCTTCTGATACTCATTGCCTGTATCTACCTATTGCTTTTGCATGTTATAGGTTGGTCTGGAAGAATATGAATCCCAAGGTCTGAAGGACAAATTTGAGTCATGACAATTGCATGAGCCTCACCCTGCTTTTGCAGAAGGCTACGGTCGCTGCCTCTGTTGCTGGACAAA
>VZTM01032406.1:18156-35863 GCA_013400555.1 Jacana jacana
AACTTCTCTCCTGTTCTGCTTTAGGATATATAGATGCAGGCAATTCTCCAAACTTCAGTTAGCTTTTTCTACTTTTTTTTTTTTCCTGTTTTCTTTTGAAGTGGTCAAAGTCTGTGTTATTGATCCTTGAGCGAAAAAAACCTGCGGTCTGTATTTTGTCACAGGGGAAGTTAAGCTACTGTCATGCACAGCTATCATACAGAGTGACATTGCCTACAACTCGGAAACCACCTTGTTTCCCATCCTAGATTGCTGAATGAGAAGCCTAAGTAAGGCATCATTTTAGTCTCTCTAATGTCAGATATGATGTATATAAGTTTTGTTTTGCCATGTGAAAAATAAAAATAAAAATTAAAAATGCAGCTTTTCAATGATATGTTCAAATTTTCAGATGAGAGATCTCTGAGAAGAATTGCTTTCTCATTTACACATACACGTACTATAAAATGAGGCAAAGAAAAAGAGGACTGTAGTTTGTCTCAGGAAACTTAATTTATTTCACTTTATAACCTAGCAGGAAACAAGGACTAAAATAAGTGTCTTGTTTCTTTTCTTTATTCACTTTCCTGCATGTTGAACCTTTTATTAAAAAAAAAAAAATAAAATCATAACAAAGAAGATATAAAAGAAACATAAAAAGGAAATGTTCTTTCATTTTCAATTGCAACAGTATTGATGGCATGTTTCACTGAAAGCGCTAAACTCCTCCTAGTTCAGACTGAAGGAAATTGTTCCAAAACCAAATGGTGCATATATCTGCCATAAATTAGGAGAGCCTATAGAGGTTGCTGTTGTTCAAATGGTGTTACTTCAGTTTTCTATCAAGGTGGCTAAGCATCATTCTTCTGCTGTCCTTCATTTCTGCCTGTGAGCTAGGTACCAACAACAGTACTTTATTTTCCCTCAGATATTTTTCACCAAGGCATTTTTCACCCAGCGCTATGAGAGGCAGCCTGTTTGAGTAACAACTAAATGAAAACAGCCTTGAGATTTGAGCACACAGGAACATAAACTGTAGTCTAATTGCCTAAAAGGCTGAAGGCTCGCTCCAAACCTGACATGACTACAAGGACCATACACACGTCCAGAGAAGGGCCCAAAAGGGTCTTAATGTCCTGCATTGTAAGGGAGGTTTGCACAGGCAGAAGCAAAGAGTAGAGGCAGCTTGCAAACTACAGGGAGTCAATTATTTTACCCTGACAAGTTGCCCCCACCTCTATCCTGCTCTTATGATGGATGATGCTGAGTTTGTTAGGTCTCACAGGTGGCGGACCTTCCCACTAGCAGCAGGAATCCTCTGATAGTTTATCCTAAACCAAAGTCTTTCCCTTGTGAACATCAGCCAAGACACATTTGAGAATGAGGGAAGCACAGGAAGCTGCAGGAGACACACAGTTATGTGGGACAGGAAAAGCGAGGAGGGGTGGTTTTAACAGAGGCTGAGTCGAATGTTAAGGCAGAGGACGAATCAGTCAGCTGCCTGTACCACTGTTCCTTTAACTAAAGTCCTGTTTAAAATCTGAATTTTCCTCCCTTCCAGCCCTTAATTTCTTTCTCTCCCGTTCTATCACCACTGCAAACCTCAGTTTTATATACAGAACTGAGACCTCTGGAATCAGCTCAGCTCCGTGGCTATACCTCAAGGTTCAAGTTTGTCTCCAGGCCTGAAACAGAAGTAGAGTGCAAAGCTTCAACAGATGTTGCTGTCCTGCAGTTGTAAGGTAGTGTTGTCCTTCTCAAGGGCTGCAAAAGCACTGCTTGTTGTACAAGAGCCAGCATCCCAGAAAGAGCTCTGTCTGAGCCAAATGATCTCTTGTGCTTGTTACTTACCCTGTACATGGTAACCTCTGGCTTAAAACCAAGTTTGCGGCACTTCACTGTAGAAGGGATGATGGGCTAAATTGCTTCCTGAGTGGCACCCACAAATAAATATTAGAGCTGATCAAACAAACCACAAGGCTCTGAAGTAACAGCAAAAACAGCAATTAGTTTAAATTTGTCATTGAAAACATAATTTTTTGGAATCTGAAAATAGTTCAGTTACAGCATTTTCCTGAAAGCCAAATGAGAGTATGTAAGCTCTTTTCCAGAATCCAGCAAGGAAAAAGAAGGACACATGAGACCACGGAACCAGTGTCCATCCATTTCCACGCTAGGCCTGTGATTTTGCTCTGGTCCCATATGTCATCAGAATAGTGACAGCACTTCAGCCTCCTGGCTGTTGTGGTATGAAAGAGCTGGTGAGGAGCCCTGATGCTAAACTCCCACCTAAAGGGACCCTCTCATTAGTTTCATCTTCATAATATGGTACCTGCCATACTGCAAGAACGAAACAGTGAGTGAGACTGCACTTGCAGACCAATTTGATCATCACCACCAGTAAGATAGGGATGTCTTTTTCTGTAGGAAATGCTGTGCTAAATGAAATTTAGAAGTCTGAACATACATGACAAAAGCACAGAATGGTCTCTAGAGGTGATCAAAGGGTTATCATAGAATCATAGAATGGTTTGGGTTGGAAGGCAACTTAAAGATTTCAGTCCCTCTGCCATGTCCTAGGACACTTCTCACTAGACCAGGTTGCTCAATGCCCCATCCAGCCTGGTCTTGAGCACTTCTGCGGATGAGCATCCGCAACTTCTCTGGGCAACCAGTTCCAGTGTCTCATCACCCTCACAGTTTACTATTTCTTTCTAATATCTAATCTAAATTTCCACTCTCTCAGTTTAAAACCATTATCCCTCATTGTTATACTCCCCGATAAAGAGTCCCTCCCTATCCCTCCTGTAGACTCGCTTTAGGTACTGGAAGGCTGCTATAAGGTCCCCCTGGAGCCCTGGCTTCTCCAGACTGAACAACCCCAACTATCTCAGCCTTTCCAAACATGCTGTAAATTATAAGAGCACTCATCTTTAAGATCCCATCTGCAATGAGAACTAGCATTAACTGTTTCATAGATGTTATTGAGATCACACATAAGAATTTGACATTCTTGTGCTAAAATCCACATTTGGTTTTATGCACTTTTCAGGCATGTCATATGCTTCTGAGGCTGTGCCATGGAATGGATTTTAAACACCAGCCCTTTAAATTGCTACCTGGTACAGGGTCTTCTGAGCTAGTGTTTTCCAGTTCTTTTCTTAGACCTGTAACTTTTCCAAAATTATCCAGGGGAGATTCAGAAGGCGGTACGTTGCCTTTTCTTTTAAGGACTTCTATACAGTCGTCCACACATCACTAAGGAAATACAAATGCAAGCCCTTGCCAATTCTTTCCAATGCCCAAGACCTTGTAATTAAACTTTTTCAATATTCAGTTATGTTGCATCAAGTAACGTGTACAGCATCCATTTTCACAGGTGAAACATTCTCAGAATCATCTAGTAAGTCAAGCTACCTTGTATTTTAACAGCATGGTTAGTGGTTTTCACATAATGTTTAGGCGTGAAATCATGACTGTGAGTAATTCAACTGTGGTTTTGGTATCTTGGTTGGTTTTTTATTCACACTCTCCATTAACAAAGAAAACCTGGTGAGTGGAGTGCTGAAAGAACACTAAATGCAGGAGTTGATAAAATAAAATATA
Source organism: Jacana jacana (assembly GCA_013400555.1). Taxonomy (NCBI): domain Eukaryota; kingdom Metazoa; phylum Chordata; class Aves; order Charadriiformes; family Jacanidae; genus Jacana; species Jacana jacana. The sequence goes on from VZTM01032406.1 coordinate 21,742, forward strand.
TATACTGAAGCATTTCTAAGTGTGATTTATTATTCCTGAAGTACAATATAATTACAGCATTTGTTGATTCTAACATTGTTATTATACTTTCTTTGACGTATTTGTTAAAAACTGCTTGCATCTAATGTGTTTTTTGTACAAAGTAAACCCATGGAACTTCATCAGAAAATAGCACTGCTGATATTATTATGATAGAGCAAAGAAAATAATATAAAATGAATTTGCTAACACATCAGGGACTATCAAAGCTATCACTGCATCCACTTAACTCAGCGTTCAAATCAATTTGCTTTATTCTTCTAACAGATTCCTGCCTCATTCCCTGCTCTTGGCTCTGAACTCTTTCCTCATGCTCTACACTCACTCTGTGGCTAACTATTAACATATTTTTTAACATCTTTCTCATTCATTGTGTGGCCTCTGTGCCATTTTATTTACATGCTTATGTAAGCATTTTACGTGTTTATTTACTGCACGACTCTGACTCCCTTTGGATGGAAGTTTTACTAATGCCCTCAGAGGCTCTTATTTGTGGTTTTATACTATGGAATCTGAGCACTTAATCTCAGTTGATGTCTTTATCTTCACAACACATCTGTGGAACATTCTTCCCATTTCATATATGAGGAACTGAAGGATAGGATAAAAGTGCAATACTAAAAAGCATAGAGTTTCATTTGATATCCAATTTATAAGACAGAACTNGCTGGACATTAGGAAAAAGTTTTTCACAGAGAGAGTAGTCAGTCAGTGGAATGGGCTGTCCAGGGAGGTGGTGGAGTCACCCTCCCTGACTGTGTTTAAGAGTAGATTATATGTGGTGTTGAGGGATCTGGTGTGGAGAACTTGTAGAGTAGGGCTGATGGTTGGACTTGATGATCCCAGGGGTCTCTTCCAACCTAAATGATTCTATGATTCTATGATTCTATGAACTTAGCCATTTACACTAATGAATTAATTCAACGAACAGTTCTGATTAGCTCATTTGCAAGTAGTCTTTCTGCAAACCAGCCCCAGATGCAAAGAATGAAATGCACTTTAATAAGCACCTGCTGAAAAGCGTTGGTTTTCATTAGTTGCCCAGCAATACACACTTGGTGATTTTTTGGCAGAGTTAAAATGCAGTTCTCCAGAGCTGTGTGTTCTCTTAAGCCATAAGACTGCCTTCTTTTTTCTTCAGATCCGTGTCTCACTTTAAAAACTATAATATTTTTTGCAATAAATGCAACATGAATGATACAAGTGCTATTATACCACTCTGACCACAAGTTCCAGTTCCTAAGAACAAAATATGAGCAGGGAATGAAACACTCTCTCATGAAAGCATGTACTGACACAGGTTGGAAACTTCAGGTGATATTTGTCTTGTTTTCTGGTGGAAACAGCTCTCCTATCCCACAACAGGCCACATTTTTTTAAGTCCATTTGACAAACTACAGAGGTATTAAATTTTCCAGGTAAGCAGTAAGATACTTGTGTTGCAGGTTAACCTATGAGATTTTTTCCCAGAATCTTCCTGGAAAAGGGCAGAAGAATATTTTCTCAATATATGTGAAGCCATTGGAAATATGATGCTAAAATACAGCAAAGCCATAAGCTACTGATAACAGGTTCCTGTAACTGACAGTGTTAGAGAGTATCACTGGAAAACCAATTCCTAATTTTGGAAGTTCAATTAAATCAATAACCTCAGGTTAGGAACAGCTAGCCTTGGCATGGATAATGTCCCATATTTTTGTAATATTGACTATTATGTCCATCTTTGAAATACACTGCCAATGATATGAAAGATATGAAAGATTATTTGAAGACCAGCTGATTTAATCATAAGGCCAATGCCTATATCCCTGTGAGACGGTCTGTGGCAATGTGGTTTTTTTTGAATGTTTTGGTTTTTTTCTGTGGGAGAGATTAACATTTAATTATGTTTGTGTGAACTTGGAAATTAAACCTTTCTCATTATTTCATGTTGACTTTAAAAAAAGCTACAGCTGGGTTTTTTCTTTTTCCTTTCATAGATGTGATTATCAGCTGATTTTTTGCTTAAAAGTGAGTATCTCTTAGCATGCTTTTGAAAAGATAACTGTGAAACCAGTACTACAGTAATGTTAGTTGGTGCAAACTAATTAATTCTAATTTTTTTGTTTAATTAATGGGAGTAACTGTTTATTGGAGAAAAGGACATTCAGCTGTCACTAAAGAAAAAAAAATAACTTGGAAACTGATAATTAAGTGAGATAGTAGCCATTTTCCTTTTGGGTGGTTAAGTGTGTGGGAGCGTGGCATCAGCTATGCTTAGGGCAACTGTTTTGCTCTTTGAAGAGAAAAAAAATAAAGGAAAACTAGTAAGTCAACCTTGGTTATGATCTTATCTGAGTTTATGGTGTTTGATAACTACTGTCCTTAAAACATTTAAGGCTGGGGTTCTGAACAGAGCTAGTCACCAAATGGCAAGGGAGGCAGGTTTGTTGACTTGTTTTGTTTCATGGAAGGACTTTAACTGTTGTTTCATGATTGTGCTAGGACGGACTATGTCTGGTCTATTTTTAACAGCTTTGTGTCAGAGTGAACGAAGTGTCTTCTTTTCAAGGCTTTTTAAAGTAGAGGAGACCTTAAAAAAGTACTTCACTTTATCAGCTCACAGTGCTTACGCAAACAGAAATGAGACAGGGAAGAACAGGAAGGTCAAACTTGCATAAACACACCATTGCACATGTTAACTGCCAGTAGAAAGAACAACGTGCATCTGAACAGAATGCATTATTCAAAGAAGCCAGAAGATGCTATTCTGGCAAAGTCAAATTTCTCTGTTGTGCAAGCTCCCATGTGATAAAGCTTAGAAGTGCTATTTCCTTTTAGTAATGTATGAACCACAAACTAAAATGTATTATTAAGAGTCTGACATGATGCTTTTAACAACAAAGACAGAAGGCACTTTAAAATTTCTTTCTTTTAAAGTTTAGACATATCAAATGTTTTTCTACTTCTACTAAAAAAAAAAATCTAAATTCCTAGCACTTTCATTTTAATAAAGCACTACTTCTTTCCAGGAATTCCACTTGCTGCTACAGAGAGAAAATCTACCAGAAGTTGACCTTTTTATCTTAAATTTCATATGTAATGAATATCTAAATCTGACACAAAATTATTTTAGAGATGAAATTCAAATTCTAAGTCAATAGTTTTCTTTGCTATTTGAAACCTTTGGAGGACCAATATTTTTAATGGAGCAAATATAGAAACATAATTTTAAACTCTCTTTCACCCTTAAATAATTTAGATTCATTTTGATAAATCCATGGTTGCTATGCATGGGAGATCTCTCTTTCCACAAGCCCTGGACACTTTGGACTACTCTCTTTTTCTGCTGCTTCCTGTGTTAGTGCTCCCTCATTCTGTTCACGTAATTTACTCAGATTTGTTTTTACATTCAAGAAAAATGCCTCTTCAGTTATTCAGATTGAGGCAGCTGTACTTGTGGGAGAGCTGCCTGGCTTTCCCCATGAAGCAGCACCCTGCAGACCACCTCAGGCCAGGCTGGTGACGTGCAATCTCGGCTTTACTGGTTGGCCACCTCTGTCTCGCCACTGACAAAACTCAAGGGCTGAGGGAGAAGTTATGCTGCCTGACACTATCTCTATTGCAAAGGAACATTTGTATTTGTAACGCAAAGCAGACATGATTTTAGAACCTCATCTCTTTGACATCAAAGGCTGCAGTAGATTTAGAAATGCTTAGATTTGCAGTTAATTTAAAAAAAAAATGTATTTCCCCTTGTACAAGAATTGGTTTTCTCAACTCATTTCCCTTGCTTCTCTCTTCTCTCTTGAGTGTATATTTCCATTTGTGTCTTAGTGTATTCTGGTACTTCTATGAACTGCATAACTTTTTTTCTTTTTTCCTACTCCTCTTTTTTTCCTTCAATTAGTTCCTCTGGGACTGTTTTATTAAAGTCTTTTTGGCATTTAAAATATGTAGATGATATCATTAATCTGATTAAAGTGTAGGTACAAGTTGATAATATGAAATGTGAAAAAGCTGTGCAAGATACAATTACTAATATCATTATTTTCATTATAAATACAATTACATTTTCAGTTGTTGCTTGCTTAACCTTTTCAAGGTTTTTCCCATCTCTGAGGCAAATAAATTTTTTCATTAGCTCCAATCTACTGTTGTGAGAGGCAGTTTTCTGCTTCTTTAGGAGGTATTAAAGTATTGATGACTGAGGTGGACAGAATTATTAGCAGAGGGATACAAGCAAGCCTTTTATCTCTGTGTGACTGGTCTGAACTCAAACAAGTGAAGACAGCTCAGCTCGTAGAACTGTTCATTTTCCTCTGGGGATAAGCAACTGAGGTCTCAGTTTATTTTCTACTGGACAATGGTTTTACTGTAAAATCATGACAATCTACAGGCTTGTAGGTAATGCCAGGAAAAAAAACCATGAAATACCATTTCATCTCTAGAACTATCCCAGGAATTATCTGAAAGACCCACTCTATTCTGCTTCATTGGCAGGCAACCATAAATGACATTTTGTGACTACACTAGAATGGCTCTTGCATCTGGGCATGATGGCAGCAAATTAAGCTGATGCCATTGCAAAGCACAAATGGTGAAAATAATAATGAGGAAGTGATTCAAGGTAGGAATTCAGGGTGAAGAAAGGAGGTTTAATTTTGATGGGAGAGCTATCTCCTGGGGTTTTATGTAGGCTAATTTTAGTGTGATACAGTTCTCCAGGGGAGCTATTGTGTTTTGAACTGAAATTGGTCTGTATCCAATCGCACTTCTTCTCCCCGTGTCTATTCTAAGGGAGTGATCATGGAGAGACTGTGAGATTGTGGAGACTGAATTGAAGGAAAATGCTGTCTTTGAAGCCCCCTAGTCCACATGAGTTCCCACACCTACACTACAGCCAGGACTAATCAGCAGATGATGCTTTTTCTCTGGGTTTTTCATGTTGCTTCCCAAACGGCACTGGCTTGAAATAATGCAAGCAGATACTTCCAAACCTAAATCTAGATCCCTCAGGGCAGTAACTCAAAGATGAACTTGTTGATGTAAATTAAGGAAGACTTAATTCAAAAGGCTTGTATCTGTACAATTATTCATAAACAGCTAACCCAGGGATTTCTTGATCTCTTTCTTAGAGGAGGGGGCTGGGAAACTAGAGTTCTGTTCTTGCAAACACTCTCTCAGTACAATGTGTGCTGTGAGATCATTTTCTCCCTGTGTATTTGGGTATGCTCACCTAAATGAGTCCATAATAATAATTTAGATTTTCAGAAGTACTTTTAAAAAAATTTAGGTATTCATTTCTATAAAGTCCTTTAAAGTTTCCATATATTCTTTTGTTTACATGTGCATGCCTCCTTTTCTTACTCTGGTAAAATGTCTTCTAACTGCATGAGGCTGAAGTTAGTGAAATGCTGGGGAGGAGAGGGTGTTACATATCAGTTGAAATTAGGGTGAATTGAGTACATATTTTTCTCATAGATTTTTATCTCAGTGTAAAGGAATAAAAAATAATTGTGCAGGCTCTCCTGATGGGAAGCAAGTGAATGAAAAATCAGAACCACTCTTAACCTGTATGGTACCTTAAAGAAGCACACAGGAATCAATTCTGTCTTTCAGCCACAATTAAGGGTTGCAAAGCTGCCCTAAAATCCCAGTGAAGAAAACCCAGTATGCAGCTGCCATTCAAAAACTCAGCCCTCCAGGCTACCTGGTTGAAAGTCTGAGGTACAACATAGCATTAGAGAAACAATGTGGAAGAACACAGCAAACAAGATCTGCAGGTGATGGCTAACAGACAGGGTTGGTATTTTTTTGTTAAACAAGCAGCAAAACCCCATTAAGTATTAAAAAAGATGACCCTACAGAATAGCAGATTAATGTACAGCTCCGAAACGTGACTCCTGATGCAGATTTGGTGCTTAGCATGTATGCTGGATAAAACTGCAGAGCCTGATTTTTGCAAACATTATTAAAGATTGTACTAATTCCTGTAATGCCTAGGAAGCAACTGTTACTGAACCCTCCTGTGAAAGGCACTTATCCCAGAATACTTGGCAGGATCTAAAGTTGAATCCTGAGAAGACTAGAGTTAGAGCACAACTAGGAGTTTTAATCCCTTTTCTGGCACACAGGACAGTCCCTGGCCTCTGCTAATGTGTGGGCTTCTCTGTGCACTGTCAGTGTCGTGCTCCTTGATTCTAACTTTTTGAGCAAAAGGAGCATCTGCCAAGGTTCACACATGCTTTTTGTGTGGGGCTTGGGAGCCCCTTTAGCGTGTCTCAAGCACTACACAAAGTGCAAGGTGTAGCCATGGATATAATACATCCAGACTTATGGGACACTGGTAAACATTACTTTAGTTCTGTAGCTTGTGAGGTGAAAGGTGTTTAATTAGGAAGAAAAACACAAAACAGAAGCAAGAATGAAGAGATAACAATAATGAGGCAGGGGAGGAAAAAAGAAGCAGGTGTTTAGTAACTCCCACAAAGAATAGAAACCTATGAAAGCAACTATTCAGAAATAGGCAAACTCTAATTGAGTCTGTTTTCACTGCCGCTGTGCTATTGTAAACAGCTGAAGGGAAGGCTTTCTGAAAGAAACAACCATGGATTACAAGAGAAGAGGAAGCAGTATTCATGAAGCATTTAATGCAAAAAATGATCAACAGGCTTCCTAATGCAATGCTTCATCCCAAATATTAGAAATGTTTTGAAGTCCGATGGCTGTTCTCTCTCTTCTTCCTCTCCAAAAATGTGGTTGTCTAAAGATAGAGTGTTATCCAACAGAAGCACACTTCAAAAATTTTCAAATATTGTCAAAGAGAGTTTGTTTTCTTTTAACTTATGCCAATTATTTTTGCTTTTCTAATTCTATTAAAACTGGTCTATAGGTCCAAAATCAGGTATTAGGAGATTTTGTTGTGGTTCACAACATGAAGTCCCTGAAACATGGAGGAGCAAGGAGCAGAAATTTATGTGAGTTGACACCGGAAATCAATCATTTTCTAGGAATACTAGAGAATTACAAGGAAGTAATCTCTGACTAATGGTTGCTCCAGTAAAACATCTGCTGAACAATCTCATGTAACACACTGATTCATTCAGATGTCAGCCTGTCACAAGGCTGACATCTACTAATTTCTTATTAGTAAAAGGTGTAGTAGCTGAATATCTTTGTTTTAAATACATACACCAAAGCCAAGCTCAGTTCACCTTAGTTTGAGCACACAGCTTCTGGAAGATAACACTGCTTCTAGATACAGAAATTTTAAGAACTTGCAGCATAAATAGTGATAAACTCCATATATATTGTTTGTGAATATTTTTAAAACTCCTAAAACAGCAGCCCTTCTTCTAGTTGAGAAATGTATGCTAAATAGTGAGTTTACTATGGAAATGGCTGTCAATACAGGCGTTCAAGTCTAACTCCATGGATGCTTTCCTAAACTGTGATCAACCAAACCAGGAGAACAGCAAATTTTTTGGCTGGGAGCACTCTCGGTGTTCAATGAACTTCATAAGTTATGTGCTTCTGTAAGGCACCCAACTGCTGGGATGGAAGACTGGTACATCTTTTGACCAACACAGTGTTGGCTCTTGCTGGACACTTGGCACATCTATCACCTGCTCCCTGCATGTGTGGTCTGCAGGGGTAAAGAATGGGTGCAAAATTCAAGTATAGGTTTCTACCCTCTTCATCCTTTCATTGTAATGGGGTAGTAGCTGGAGGGCCTCTCTCCTTTACTGAGAGGTCTGTCTGACTGTGCTGCTAGGCAGACTGGACCATCCCTAAAACTTCTTGAAGAGCATGCCCCCACACTTGAGACTGATGCTTTTTATTTTCAGAGGTTGCCTCTGGATGATTAAATGGTGGCATTCATATCCAGCAGATGCATAAAATTAAAGAGACAATTTAAAAGATTCAGGTGTTGAAAAGAGTATAAGAGAAGAGGGGCTACTAGCTTTTTCTTACAAACATTACCCTCTTCAGGAAAATCTTTGTCACCTTAGTCTGTCTTCGTATGTTTATTTTCTCTGCTGTACTTGCATATCTGTAGAATTACGGTAGAAGGCTCAGTCACACAGTTTATTTGAACTGTGTTTATACTGTATTAATCTCAGGCCTCCAGGTTTTTTCTGATGTACTCGTGGGAGATCAGGAAGAAATTATTTTTTTATTTTGTTATACTGTTTGGCTTTGGGGTATTATTTCTACTAACCTCTGCAGCATTGGGGTTTGGCTCCAGCTACAGGTAGAATTTTGGCAAGGTACACACAGAAATCTGCTCTCAAAGTATTGTTTTTCACACAAGAGAAAATCTGAATTCTGTGGAGAACACGTGTTAGTAAGCTGACAGAAAGAGCAAAGAGCATGAAATTCAGATATGTTTGGTTGGTGTTTTGCTAATCCACTTAGCATAAAGCCAAGCACAGATATGGAGCCAGATGGGAATTTTCTCTGCATCAGATCATGAGCAGGTATTAAGTTTTTTTTTTCTACTCTTCTCTCCAGAGTGAGTCATGATCTTACACCAGGCTCATCTGGGAGCTTTATTTAGTAAAGCCTCTGCTCTTATAGGGATGTTGTTATTACCCCCACAAGTCTATTATTACGCTCCATCTCTGTGAAATTGCAGCACGTTTGAATAGGTGTCTGGATAGGCATGAGGAAGTATTGTGTCCCCTCAGCTGTGAGATGGTGTTTGGACTTGTTTACAGGAGACACTGCTGGCATTTTTAAAGAATGGCTTTGGAGCCATGACCCCATGGGTCAGGAAACCCCTTTTAACTCTGTGCTCCTGAGCAAGTACTGCTGAATCCATCCAGCAAATGTGACAGGCAGGCAAACGCCTCTTATGAGTCTTGGCAGAGCTTTTAAGAGAAACCTAGACACTAGGCATATCCATGCTATCACAGCCCCAGTGACTGAGTGCATGCAGAGCAGCAAAACCTGAGCCTGTGCAAATTTATGTAAGGAAACTCAAGCATCAACAAGGTTAGAATAGTAGGTTTTGTGACTGAGAATGATGCCTAAATAATGATGCCTAAATAATGGGAAAAGACCATAAAGGGGGGTGGGGGTGGGGGTCCTCTTGCATGCAGCTTGTCTTTTTAATACCTAGAAAATGTATTTTCTATGTGTTTTCCATGTGTTTCATGGTGAGTGATTTCTACTTCAAAAGAAACAGCAAAGCAAGAAAGATTAAAAGGTTAGTGCTGAGGAAAGACCATCGTGTTGGCCTTTTTCCTTTCAAATGCTTTTGAGCCCCATGAAACATAGCACCCCTGATCTGATGGTGCCAGGCTGTGAGGCACATGGCGGCAGAGCAGGGAAGAGAAAGTGATCTCTGTACTTCAGTGTTTTCTATTTTACAACATAAAATTTTATGGTCAGATGCTTATTCATAACAATTTCTGCTGTTATTCAAGATCTACTTAATCTTTGGGTTAGGCTTGTCAGCGAGACGCTTTTTAACTTCAGGAAGTTTTTAAAGGAGGGGCTCTGGTTGCTGTCTTTTTTGTGTACTATTTTTGATCGTTCAGCCAATATCTTTTGACAAAATTACTTGGCCTGGGTTTTAAATGGTATTCAATTAATTAAAATTCAAATGGTACATAGGTCATCATCCTTGCATAACCCCAATGAGAGCACACCATAATCTCCTCATGAAACATAGTTTCACCACATAACACAATGAAACCAGAACTCTGCTGCAAGCACATTAAAATCTGTCACAGATGGAAGAAAGATCTGTATTTCTGACCACCCCAGCAGCATGAACAAGTTCAGCTTAAAACTTGCAGTCTTTTCAACGTTTGTTGCAACTCAGTGAGAAAAAACAGAGACCCTCAAGTACTATACTCCTACATCCACTCAAGGAGAGGCCTGGAACCTGAGGTGAAGGTCTGTGGTGGGATGGAAAGGGCCCCCATACTTGGCAGCTCCTCCTACACACTGTTGGTGTCTGTCATTTGCCCACCTGCGTGGCAAGTGGTGCTTGCCAGGCTTTTGCTTTAATTAAGCCAAACAGCTGCTTTAATTAGAGGTAGCAATATGAACTTTTGAGTAAGGGTGACTCCATCAGTGTGGCTTTGCAATGACTGAAAGTTTAAAATGCCTTGCTAATGTTTGTGGTGTTCCCTGAGCATTGTCCTGTGTATGTGGCTAGGATTAAAATCAACTTGCTACTGGTTTTTGGTCAGTTTTGTTTGTTTGCTTGCTTGCTTGCTTTTTGTGGGGTTTTGGGTTTTTTTTCCTTATTTGTTTGGGGTTTTCATTTATTTGTTTGGGGATTTTTTGTTTTTCTCTGGGATGTGTTTGTTGAGTCTCTAACCAAAATTCTCCTTTGGTTTTTTTGTTGTTGCTTGGCTGTCTCATGTTAGAACTGCACAGCAGCTTTCTTTAGCGTACCCCTGCTGTTGTAAGGGTTTGGGCACTGGTAGAGCCCATAAGTCTGCCTGTTATACTCATCAGAGTATCACACATCAGACACATCTTCCCCCCCCCTTGCTTCTCTTTGTATTGGGCTGTCGGGTGCATTCTGTGGTCATTTTGCCTGCTAGTGGATGAAGAAAATCTGGCTGGCCCTGTTGTCGGGTGAGTGAAGGAAGAACAGGGGATTTAAGTACCCAGGTGGTTCCTTGTAATCCTTTTACTCACTACAATTCTTTCTGCAGTACCAACAATACTTCTGGATGCTCTGGCAGACAAGAGTCTTCTATGCCACATAATTTCATTGTACATGTTGCCTAGCACAATTGCAAATAAGAATTTTTTTTGTTTTGTCAGGTGGTAGAAGAGTTTTTTTTTTTCTTCCCCCCCCCTTGTTTTATTTTGTGAGCTTTTATCTTAATGTGTGGCTACTTCAAAAAAGTCTTCACATTTTGAATATGAAAGTAACATCTGGTTTGTTTTCAATACTGTTTTGAGCAGCAAATGCAAATAGAGTTTTGTATTTTAACAAAGCACTCTTGGATTGTCATTCTAATGAAAGTTTCCTACATCCCAATTATCCTAGTGTCAGGGATTTGCTGGATCTTGCTTCAGCTGAGAAAGAAACAGAAACTTGCTAAACATTTCTGTGCAAAACATTCATCCGGATGACTTTCCTTTTTAATAGCACTAGCTAATCTGCAGCTTGCAGTTTCATCTACTTATCATATTTCAAAGTCTCCAGGCAATATATAAAATCTCTTTCTAGGTCTCCAATGTAGATTTTATCAGGGATGGACTATTATTGATAAGCTGACACTCAGCTCTTTACATATGCAAAAGACCACTTTAAGTGAAAGCAGTCTAAGAAGGAAATGCTGATCTGGAAGCATATCTTTAGCATTTCATTGGGGTGTGTATGTGACTTGCGAGAGTGTTCTTTTGAGACCTGTGTAATCATATGAACATTTCTTGTTGGCCCTGCTTCTTGGATTTCATTTGTATGCCTGTTGTGATTTGGTGTGGGCTTTTTTTGTTCGAGTTTGTTTTAAGTCTTTACTCTTTGCTTTATCGGTTTCTTCATGACTACCAATGAATAATGAAGTCTTTCCCCAACTGTTCTGTTTCACTGTCCTAAGCTTGATTCCATGTCAGTGAGAAAATGATGAATGAAGCGATATGGAATTTTATTCTTTTGATATCCCTTATTGTAACTTTGGCAAATAATAATGAGTTGACAGAATTCAGTTCCTTTCTTTCTTGCCCTCATATTAAGCTGTTTCTTCAGTTGAAGTCAAAGAGTGTGATTTAGAAATTGCTTCCTAACTGCCACATAGAAATTAGTTGGAGAACACTAGTTTTGTGGGAAGAGGTGCAAGTTTCTGAAGCAAATATAGAACTTCACAGAAAAGATTGCTTTATGCGTGGCTTTTTTTCAGAATTCTAAACATAAATCTAAGATAAATACCTGAACAGATAGGATAAGGTCTCTTTCACACATAGGAGAATAAAATACAAACTATTTGGATTCTGAGTGGGAAAAGTAAAAAGCAAAACAACAGAATATGATAGCAGGGAGAAAAGCAAAACAACAGAATATGATAGCAGGGACAAAGAGAGCTCTTGCTTTAAAAGTTGAGGTTTGCAGTTTGGCTGAAAGTGTTAACTGGAGCTGTTCAAAACTTCATTTGTAAGGCTTTTCTTGAAAATTCCATGTTCTTCTATTTTGTTTTTTGAAAGTATTTAATTATCATGTAAGTTATCTGACCGGGAAAAAAAAAAACACAACCAAAACAGCAAAAACCAAATAGACAAACAAAAACCCCAACAAACTTGCTTGTACCATGAAGCTTTCATTTGTGTGTATATCTGCGTATATGAAACAGTTTGAACCCTCTGGGGAAGGATGGTAAAGATGAGTGGAGGGCAAAGGAATTCCCACAAATCAGGCTTCTTAATTGGTTTTCTGGTGTGTTGTGGCACAGGAGCGGTGCTATAGCAAGGTTCAGAGATGGAAATGTGGGGTCAGTAAGTGTTGGAGTACTCAGGGGTGGTGTTATAGGTATGCTTCCATCAATTTACTGTTTCTTTTGAATGATCACATACCTGGCATTGTCTCATCTATGATGAAATGAGACATGTTTATGATCAATGATGGTCATTTCTCTTCCCTGAATGAGTAATTCTCCAAAAGAACTGACAAAGAAATGTGAAAAGTGGCTCCACTGACAAATGTTAAAGGGGAGTGCTCATGGGGTATAGCTGGTAAACAAGCAGGGGGGAGAATCAGTTTAATAGAAAGCATTGGTGAATGCTTTCTATCCTTCTCTTTCCATATTATTTTCTGCTCTGCCAACACAAATTGATAATATTTAATTTCTATATCAGTTTCCTTTCTACATATGAAGTTTCATATGATATAGTCATTGAACTGGAGCACAAGAAACTGTTTAAATTAGGAAAACCTTTCCAGGTCACTTCAGAAACCAAAACGTTGGGGTCAAAATTGGGTTGACCTGGAACTTCTGGCTATAGTTAAAGACTGTTATCAGCTAGTTCCTGGCTCTGTCCTTTGACCTACTTCCATTCCACTACTCTACACTGAAGTCATTTTAGGCAGATTAAGTGCAGCTGTCATTTAGCTGAGGGAGAAGAATATTCCAGTAGTCGTTAATAAACCCAAATCCACCTCACTTGTGTAATGCCTGTGGTTGACCCTATCTGATATTGGCTTTTAAAATTAATTTTAATTTTCAAATCTGTTTGGGTTTGTTTGTTAATTAGCAACAAGGATTTTCTTCCCAATACTCCCAAGTGTCTTCTATTGTGTAGTATATTTAAGTAAGTTAGTTTTACAGGATGGACATCTTTGCACTTCTACAGGTGTGTTTATATTTATAAATTAAGATTTGTTTTAAAACAGTTCTTTTCAAATTAATTGTGATTTCAGTGTAGTATCTCTGGTTTAATTTCATTGACATGAACATTAGTACTGCAGTTGCTCAGTCATGCAATATTTGGATATAGATGATGTCACTGAAGTCTTGTTAGAGTACTGTTTACTTCACTGTAGAGAAGACACAACTGCTGTTGTTATGCAAAAGACATCCCAAAGGCTTGAGTATTGTTCTCAATATTGTTCTCTCTCTGCTGCCTGACATGTAGCTAGCTATATCAGCCAGAAACTTCAAGCAAAGGAGTAAAAGAACCTAGATGTGCCCAAGATCAACAAAGCCATTGAAGTGAGTTAACTATTTTCAGTACAATTCTAGTCTCCTCCAGTCTCCTTGCTCCACACAGCTGTGTTAGGAGTGTCTGTTAAGGAGAGTTAAAAGCCTGCCCAGCAGCACACTTAGCTGCATAAGGAACAGAGCTTACATCATGTTTTGCTAATTTAGCTGGAACTGTTGTCTTTTAACAACAGGAGAGGTAAGTAGTAAAAAACAACTTGGCCTAAACTGTACAGAGTTTGTGGTTGCTCTCATCTAATAAACTAACCAAATATTACAGCTTATTTGTTTAAAGAGGACTTACCTAGAGAAGTGCCTGTCATGGCTAACGGGTGTTTGGAAGAAATTTGTTTCACGTTGCCCAGCTTTCTTTTTTCTTGCACGTTTCCTAGTTCTGTTCACAGAATCACAGATTCAGGGATTGGAAGGGACCTTGA
>VZTM01032411.1:4646-18557 GCA_013400555.1 Jacana jacana
AGGGAATGGCTGCAAGCTGCAGCAGGGTAGGGTTAGGCTAGACATTAGGAAAAAATTTTTCACGGAGAGAGTGGTCAGCCAGTGGAATCAGCTGCCCAGGGAGGTGGTGGAGTCACCCTCCCTGACTGTGTTTAAGAGCAGATTAGATGTGGTGTTGAGAGATCTAGTGTAGGGGGGAACTTGTAGAGTAGGGCTGATGGTTGGACTTGATGATCCCAGGGGTCTCTTCCAACCTAAATGATTCTATGATTCTATGATTCTATGATTCTATGATAATGAAGAGTGCCTAAAAGATACTGAACTAATACTGAATTTGTACAAAGTCCATGAAAAACTAAAAGCTGCTTATCTAAAACTAAACTGTAACTCTGTACAGGGTACAGATTTGCTCTCAACACTGTTAACTAATCCTACCTTTCAAAAAACCTGCAGCCCGGAGTTGTAAAATGTGGCTGTATTCAGCATGATAGACATTGAGCACTGAAAATAAGGAGTTTTAATAAATGCTGGGATCTGTTAATTTCCTGACAGGTGCTTGTAGCTTACTGCTCTCCCTTAGATGATTTTCTTTTATCCTGCTTGAATGAACAAATTAAAATTATATACAGGCAAAAGTCTTAGGTGATTTCCATAAAGCAAAATCCAAATATTATTCCTGATGGCAGGTATTGTTATAGCTCTTGTAGAAGGAAAAAGTAAATCATAGTTCAGAAAACGCCTGGATAACGATATCTACAGTAACAAAGAGATCAATGCAATCATTAAAGTTCATTAAAATGTATATTTAAGAAATGTTTTTCAAGATTCTTCTGAATGTTTTAACTTTACATTTTAAAACTTGGAAGCTACATTTCTTTTTAAAAAGTCCTTACTTGTGTTGCTACTCAGTCGACTGGGTTTTTTGCTTACTGAAATTTAGTGACCATGCAAATGTCCATTTTACAGCTGGCTTTTAATTCAGGATATTCCAGGTAGGAGTGATCTGGAACAATGTTTCATAGCCCTGGAAAATACTGGTTTTCACAAAAGATAATAGGCAAATTTTGCCCAAGGGTCCCTAACTGTGGAAATGTGATGTGATGAGATGTGAAGTGGGATATTATTCAGTATTTTCTACAATGACATTGAGTGTAAACGGTTCTTAGTAAAAAGAAAGGGGAAAAAATATCAACACAAGAAATGTTAACAGATGGAAAGACTATGAAATAGCATGTCAAGCGTACTTTCTGTGCTTTTGTGCCAAAGTAAGATCTTCCAAATGCGGTGAAAAAACTTTGTGAAACATTCAGAGATGTTACATGCTTAAAACCAAAGTTTTTATTAGTGAAAAATTTAAGTTTTACTATGCTTTGAGGAAGCTTTTCTTTGGTCACTTGCAGTTTCTACTGCCTACATAGCACGATGCAATAATGTTGTGGCAGAGATTTGACACATTCAGAAAAGATAATGAAAATTAAAAACTTAAAATACAGTATTTTAATAAAATTGTGTTTCAATTTAAATAAGCCACCATGATGGTGGTGTATTATTCTTAAGGAAAGGGCTAGCATGGCTATCTACCCATTCCATGGATACATCGAATGCCTTAGCATGGCTTCTGACATGAGAGCGATTTTACATCTTTCAGTGAATGGATGTATCTTATAGTGGTAATGGTATTGAATGGGACAGTAACTTATTTATCATGGACAGCTTCTTAAAAGAGTATTTTATATCATTTAACAGTTGAGTTTGGTTTTTTTTCAACTAAATATAAGATGCATCAATAAAACCTGTGTAGTAAGAAGCAAATTACTTGTGATTTTATTGTAAATTACTAAGAAATAATGGATGGGACCATGCAAATTATCATATTTGCAACCTTCATATTGTAGGCCAACTCTGAAATACTCCTATGCGTTTAGGACTTTTATTCACCAAATGAAATGAAAGCTTGCTGAATTTTTTTGTAAAAATATCAGAATTTTGTCTTTGGCTTTAGAATCCCCAGATTAAAATAGGTCAAGGTTTTCATAAATGGGCTTTTCCTTGCCATTTTAAGCTAAAAATCTTACTGTTTCTCAAACTCTGCTAGCTGCAATTGAGGTACATGGACTATGGACTTCCTCTATGAAGATCTTGTGAAGTTTCTGTTATTAAATGATATTGCATAGGGTTGATAGAAAGCAAAAGTCCTATCATATTAGTAAAGATCCACTGTACTTTAATTTGATACTGCACTTCCCTCTTACTATGATAAGGAAATTACTAGTGTGCTTGATAGATTTCTCAAGTTAAATTGAAGTTTTGAAATATATCAACTAAATGCAGGTTTTCATACAGATATAACAAGGGTTAATCAGTTCAAGAAAGCTGAACTAGAATTTAACCTCTTTTTTCTTTTTCTTTTTTTATTTTTTAAAATAATTCAGTTAATTCCTGATCTTTCAAGTCCAGGAACACCAATGCAATAAGAAGGAAAGCTTTTGTTTATTAAGTAGAGTTTAAAGAGTAAAAGGTTGAATAGTGATCCAGAAAGGAACTGCTGTTATCTGTATAGATCAGTAACCTTAAAGGAAAGAGCATATTAATTTTACATAATAGGTTTGCTTTCTATATTCTGAGTATTGAAAGCAAAAATTATTTCCTTTCACATTTCTCCATCTTGTGCTATTGAAATTTTAACACTAGTATAGGGAAAAAACAAATTTCTAGAGTAGGCATTTTATTGGATTATTGCAGGTGGAATTTCAAAGTGATCTTTGAGTCAATGGAATGAAGTGCCTGCTTCCTTTCATCTTCATTGATGTGTCTCACAGGATGTCAAGAGCTGAATCAATAAATGCTTATTTTTCACAGTATAAGAGTAATCTTGTTACTCAACACTTTATCCTTGAACACAAATATCCTAAATAAATTTAAAGAAGAGCCAGTATTTTAGCACTGAGTACTTGTGAGAGAAGCATTTGTAATCCTATGAGGCCAGGCAATATAACTAGTCTGTGTTTAGCATTTAGTAGGTTATGAGAGTCAGTTTTTAAGATCAGAAGGTAAAATCTGAGTCATACAATTTGATTTCCTATGTGGCATAGGAGGAAGAAACTCACCCTGCAGTTTCTGTGTCAAGATACCTAATTTTTCTTTGAGGTAGAAGGTGTATTTTGAAGACCTGCTTCTCAATCTCTGCTTGAGAGAGTTGCATTCTTACAGTTCTGCACTTTGCACTTTCCTCATTTGTTCCCAACTTCTTGGCACAATATGTTTAATTTACTTCATTGTATGCAAGGTCAGAATCCGCTGGCAACTCATGGACAGCTTTGCAGCTCACATTACCAAACAAGACCCCTAGCAGTAACGGTGCAGTGAACATCTAATTGAGTATCAAGCCAAATTAAAATCTAATTGATGACCTAATGATGAAAGTACCCACTTCTCATTGACTGTTCCCTGAGACAACCAGTCTCTTTTGGTGCACTGAATTTTCATTAATGCACTTGTGAAGAACAAAGTAAAGAACAGCTGTTGCATCACAGGCTGAAACAATTGTATAATAAATTAATACATATGGTTTTACATTGATGGAGATAAACAAGAATTATAAAGCAAAAATGAGACTAGTTTGCCTATATAGGTAAAGGCTGAAATATAAGCGCGTATATCTCAATAAGATAATTGTAGGGGGCAACATTTTCTAGCCATATGGACTGGAAAGTAGAGGTTACTGAATAATGTCAGCTCTCAGACTCAATTATTATTTAGCCTCTACTGTGTTATATTGTTCATAGCAGCTATTCTACCTCAGCAAACGTTTCAGCATTTGATTTTCTTGCTTTCTCTGCAGGTCAAGCAAAACATATACAAACACATACATCTTGGTTTCATGTCACTTCAATACAATAAATGTGTATGTTTTTTTCTTGCTGTATTGTCATAATATATCACATGCAAAAAAAAGTTGAATATTATTTTTTCCTATTATCTAGCTGTTTCTGATGGAAAATTATATAGAACAGAAAGAAGTAAGCATGAAATTTATAAGAAAAGCTCACCCACAGGGCAATTAACATTTACTTCATTTTTTTGACTGTGAAAACGAACAACCATGACACAGCAGACACAAGGAAATGTATTTTTTCAAAGAGGTCTTTTTCCAATTGCAGGATTACATTGTAAATCCATGTTTAAGTTTAAAAATTTCATAGAATGGTATCATTTTAGAAAGGTGGATCTTAGATTAAAGTTTTTTTTTTTCAAAATACATAGCTTCATTAACATTTTTGGTAAGAGAAGACAGAGATATATGAAAATCCATGGGCAAGGTATTCTAAGTGTCAGAAATAAACCACAGGCAATACTTTCTGGAAGTATACATAGATTATTAAAATAAGTGCTCAAGAGTTTGTCCATCTTTAATTTGCACAAAAGTTTAAGAGTAAAAAGGTAGCAGGAGGTGGTATTTTTAAAATATGCAGGATAAAAATGAATGATTTTCCTTCTAAATTAAAGGAAAATTAATTTTCAACAGTGGCACTGGACTGGTCTCAGTGAATACGTGTATGACTTCAGATAATAACAAGTGAAAGGTGAATAAAACCCAGCTACTTCTTGAATAATGGGTTCTTCATGGATTGGCTACAAGACAGCCCACTGTTATCTTTATTTAAACACATATGCTAATACAATTGGAGGAAGATCTGATATTCATGGTTCATTTTTATTTTTACCTAGAGAGGGCGTCATGTTCTTAATGATAATGCTGTTCTGGGAGACGTACAAAAGTGAAAGCTTCATTAATCGTGATGATGCCCAATATACTGATTATGGCCTATAAAACCAGAAATTTTGCATCACATAAGTGATGATGTCTTCATCTATATCTTCTTTTGCTGTAAATGGAAGATGTAGCTCACAGAAGTGAAATCAAATAAAACTTTTTAATCCAGATTCTCAGCTAGTGCCTTTATAACTTCATGATCTGTAGAACTTTATATCTTTATGCTCTTGAAAAAACAGATGCCTATTCTATCTGTACAACCCCATGCATCGCTACAGGCTTGGGGAAGTGTGGCTGGAGAGCTGCCTGGCAGAAAAGGACCTGGGGGTGCTGGTCGACAGGCGGCTGAACATGAGCCAGCAGTGTGCCCAGGTGGCCAAGAAGGCCAAGGGCATCCTGGCTTGCATAAAGAATAGTGTGACCAGCAGAAGTAGGGAGGTGATTGTCCCCCTGTACTCAGCACTGGTGAGGCCACACCTTGAGTATTGTGTCCAGTTCTGGGCACCTCAACACAAGAGAGATATCGAGGTGCTGGAGCGAGTACAGAGGAGGGCAACAAAGCTGGTGAGAGGTCTGGAGAATAAGGCTTATGAGGATCAATTGAGGGAGTTGGGGTTGTTTAGTTTGAGGAAGAGGAGGCTGAGGGGAAACCTCATCACTCTCTACAACTGCTTGAAAGGGCATTGTAGAGAGATTGGTGCTGGTCTCTTCTCATGGGCAATGAGTGACAGGACAAGCTGCAGCAGGGTAGGGTTAGGCTAGACATTAGGAAAAAGTTTTTCACAGAGAGAGTGGTCAGTCATTGGAATCAGCTGCCCAGGGAGGTGGTGGAGTCACCATCCCTGACTGTGTTCAAGAGTAGATTAGATGTGATGTTGAGGGTTCTGGTGTAGGGGAGAACTTGTAGAGTAGGGCAGATGGTTGGACTTGATGATCCCAGGGGTCTCTTCCAACCTAAATGATTCTATGATTCTATAGAAGTATGAACTTTGTCATTCTCTGTTTACTTGCGTTCTTTATGGAGTCAGAACATTTTTTTGGGGAGCTTTGTAATTCCTTTAGCACTTAGCAAAGGGTAAATCTGTGGAATAAGTTAGGTTTGTTCACTGCCTGAAAAAAGTCCTAGCATGTCTCTTTGAACCACATGCGATCGCTCTATCTCTGTGACATGTTTTAGTCTTACCATTAATTCCTTTAGTGACTCTGTTTTATGAAACACGGTTTTCCTGATTTGCCAATTTTACTGCACTTAGAGTAATACTATGTGCATAGTTGCAGTAATTCGTTCATTATTTCAATCAAAAGATTATTAAATAAGCCCTAAAGACAGATCATGCAAAGAGATCACATGTAAGGATCCAGTATCCGTGCAGATCTTCTGAAGAACCTAAATTCTTTCCTCTTTGAAAATGTGGGTAGCCTTCAAAGCTGTTAAGGAATTACGTGAGAAGGGAAGTAGCTTTAGTTGTTTCCCAGAGGAGACGTGGGAGAGTCATTGAATTCAGTGAGGTTATTTGATATTATGCTTAGTTTGGTTAAGCATGAAAGATTTTCTAAACAAGTTAGTGTTCAGTATGACAAAAGTAATGTTCTAGCTGAGATATGCACTAAATTGGTCCAGATTATTGTGATAATTCACTGAAATAATACTGTACATATTTTTAAAAAATCAAAGAGGACACTAGCTGATAGTCCTGGAATGAGAGCAAAAGATTTGCCATTCATACATGTGCAAATTTGCTGAATTGAACTTGGTTTTGCTATGAAGAACAAATATTGTATTTCCCACATTTGGGACTCCCATATAAACATCCCCGAATTTCAGTGGTGAGTGGCTATTTGCATTTGAAAAGAGATACTTTAATGCAAAATAGTAGAAGGCTAGGAAAGAATTCATGATAATGATAAAGGCTATCAGAAGAGTTATCAAATTGAATCAGAAGATAGAGCACAAGTTAAAAAGATGGTTGGAATTGAGCAATATTTTCACATTGAAGTTTTGTTACAGGTATGTGCATAAGTCTCTTTTTAGTATATAGATAAGATTTCTGGGGAATTCTAAAAACCTCTGGTGATTTTGAAAAACCAAATGGTGTGTTTAACTGCAAAGGGAAAAAACCAGTCTTTTCCAGAAACCAGTTAACATTCAAAAGTATTTTGGTCTAAATGAAATCAGATCTGTGGAGTGAACTCTTAAACTAGAACCTATCTCAGAGACTTTTAATCACCTGAAAAAAATATTGTTCTTTATTTCTAAAAGCATACTTTATATGAGAATTGGAGCAGGCATGTAGAAAAGAGTCCAAAAATGGCCTTGAATATGTACGCTCTTTATTTAATAATCTTCATTAGCAAACTAATGAGCCTTACATTGTTTCACTGTAATTTACCTACACAACTAGCAAGTGGTTCCACCCCTTGGAAGACCTCTATCCATTTATTCCTCATTTATTATTTGACAGATGACCCCATTTGATCCTAAGCCAATGCCAGGTGGAGCAGCAGGAGAGCTCCCAGCTGTTCTAGGGTGACTAACACAGTGGAAACTGGTAAAGAACAGCATGAGGATTGATTTGCACATTAAAGATAGAAAGTGAATAAGTCATCTTCTTGCTATGACAGGGTAATCCCTTTTCTTTTTTTTCTTCATTTCTGCTTCCTTTTGTAAAAGAAGAAAAATATTAATTTCTCCCACCAGCTAGAGTGAAATGCTTGCTGTGTGAACTTCCTTCTCTTTCTATCCCTGCAGACACCACTGTACACTATTCAAGAATACTGGACACTTACTAAACTGCAGGGAAAAAGAAAGTTGACATGGATACTATGTGCTGTTTTAATTTTAGGATTACATTTTATTGTAATCTTGAAATTTGACAGCACAATGCAACTTTTTGGCACATTCTGGGTTATTGCAATTCATTTCTATGTTAATCTCTCATCATCTAACTCATATTCATGGTATTCATATGCTGATTTGTTATTAGCACACCAGTGTACTCTTTTAACATACAAGTGAATTGGTTCTATCTCACAGAAGCATTTAAGGAGACACTGGGTTGATGAGTTTATTTAACAAAGCAACACAAAACAAAGCCATATGCTATTCATGTTTTAGCATTATTCAGTATTAGAGAAATTCCTTCTGCTTCTGTGAAATTTGTGCAGCAGCCCTGTATGAGGGAGACAATAGTGAGGAATATTGTCTAGATCTGTACAGCTGTGTAGTCCTACCAAATTCATCCCCTATGGGACTAAATAGATCCTAATTGGATTATAGTGGAAGGGATGGGTTTGATGTATAACTCAGACACCCTTCTTTGTTTCAGTAAAGACTAGGAAGGGGAAGAGAGGGAAGTGAGTTGAGTGGTATTTCATAGCAGACCAGTGCAAAGTATTCAACACTCTTCAGCATCCCAGGGGAGTGCAACTGTAGTGCAACTGTGTATCTCAGAAGACCCTTGAGGCTCCACACTCATATTGTTTCCAGAAAGACATGAACTGAAAGAGGAGCAAATGGCTTGATTTTAGCAATGGTAATTTGTTGAGCAGATAAGTGAATATGGATAACTTGTGCATAACAAGAACAAGGTTCTTTTATTTTTTTTTCCCTTACATTTTTCAGCTGAACTAGTTAAACTTGCATTGGAACTGATTTATTTAAACTTATTTTATTCATGGAATAGTTAGAGTTGGAAGGGACTATGAAGATCTGTCCTCTATGCAGTAAATAACCAAGTGTTTCTTGCCATCAAATCTTGTTAAAAAACAGTCATATTTATTATCAAATATTGTTAAATCCCTGCTAATATCAAGAAATGTATGGCTGGTTCTCTCTACAAGTGAAATGCTTCATTCCATCTGCAACAGGCCACCCAGCCAATTCCTTATCCACTCAGCGGTCCACTCTTAAATCCATGTCCTTTCAGTTAGAGACATGTCCTGTTGTGCAGGACGGTGTCAAATACTTTGCACATGTCCAGGTAGATGACAGTAGATTTACTTGCAGGTTTCTAAAGTTTGTGCTGGGGGAAGGAAATTACTGCAAATACAGACATTTCCACAGCTTTGTTATTGCCTAATTTGAGAAACACGGTTTGATATGATGACTGTTCTATTTGTTGATTCTTTTGTCCTGAAAATTGCTTATAGACTTGTATGTGCTTTGATCGTTTCACTATTGCCAGATTTAGACTCATGCTTTTCCTGTAAGGACTGGAGTGAACGTGTAAGACAGGATAGTGGGAGGTGAGAATTTCACACACATCCTACCCAATACTCAGAGATGCTTAGGAACTCTGCCATCACACAACTACAAACACTCTGCATCATACCTTTTTGGATATGCATCGCATGATTCAGAAATATGTATTTATAGTTAGCTGTAGTTACTACTAATTATTGTAACCAAATATTTACTATGTCCAATACCATGGCAAAATGGAAGTTTATAAAAGCTGTAAATATCTTGAAGCACAACGGCTGTGACACAATGTATGAGTGTATCTGCTAGGGTGACCTTGCAGGTCAGGCTCCATTCTGCATTTGGCTTTTATCAGAAGCTGTTCTATTCTCTACATGCAGTCAGAAAACTGAAATTCTGTTGTACTTTTGAAAATACGAAAGAAAGTAAAGGACAAGGGATTCTGCAGAACTGAACAAGGAAAGAGCAAGCACATTGAATTGCAGGACTAAGAAGAAAAAAACTTTTCTAAATTTATAATTGCACCTTAGTTCAAATTTACGAGCAGTGGTCAGCAGAATGAAACGTATTTTTCTCTGTTGAAAGAGTGAGAAGGAAGGATGTTTTAAAAAAGTTTATTCTTATAATTTTTGCAACACTTTTAAAAGTCTTTATTTGCTTTTGTCATGTGGTCTTGCAAAGAATGTCAGATATCATTCTCAAGTCTGGACTGAGGTCTTCTCCTAAGGATACTGGTTGTGAGTGACTCAGTTCCTATTTGATTAAGAATGCCAGTGAACTCACTCATTCATTAGTTACTAATGAGCTAAAGCAATTTATTTACTAAGTCAATTTTTTGAAAATTAATTTCTCCATTGCTTTTGTAGCCAGAGAAGTGAAGCCTCAGCTGGTTTTTAGCAGCCAAATGCTTCCTATCAAGTCTCAGCCACGCAGGCTTGCCTTACCTAGTTCTTGCTTATTAAGAGATTCCCTTCTCATAACCCTGAATACATATTCAGTCCAAAAGCAAACCAATATGGTCTCTTGTACATTAGGGAATTCTTTCAGATGATGCCTCACAGCATAGAGGTGCTGGGGTCCAATAATGAATGTGGACACTTAACTGCATAGTTTGGAGGGAGTTTTGAAATTATTAGCTCAGGCACTGATAATAGCAACACTGGGCTCAGAGACAAGATCTATGTCTTCAAAAAGCTCTTGGGGCTGTATTGTAGACCTGAGCAGTGAATCACGGGCTCTTACTTCATGTAGAGGAAATGATGTGAAAGAAAAGTACAAAACCAGGAATGTACTTTGACACAGAGACGAAGTACTATATGTTTAAGCAGCATGGAAATGTATATCAAGCAAGGAAAATGAAGGGAAAAAATCCCAAATCCATCAAAACTTCATGTGGTCCTAGTCACGCGGGTCAGAATTTATTTTCAGTGTGCCCCGTACTTATAGAGAAATACATGTTCTAGAGATGTCAGCATGCTGCCATTATTGCTTTTTTAACTAAGAAATTGAAATCTAGACTAAATTAACAGAAATTACAATTAGTGGTGGGTTCCTCCAAGTATATAAAATACGCTGTTTGAGGTCAGCTGTCCACGCTATGATGTTGTCGTTTTGCCATAATGGCACCAACTGGTAGCCGGTCTGCACTAACTGCAGGCCGGTCATTAGGTGGGCATCGCAAGTGAATATGTTCTTGGCATTACTAGTGGTGTTTCTGTAATTATACTGAGTCACACTGCTGTGGGTGGTGTGGGGAACCTTACATCTGTCTCTGCAATGCTAAACCCATTCTGTTGTGTAAAATACTGTAGACGTTACATAGTAATATATTTTTGTAAATGTAAAAATACATAAATCATAATGTATTTTTCACATATTCTTAGGAAATGTGGGCAATGGCATTTAATGAGAATATTTACAAGGTGTTTTACATGGTATGTTGCAAAATGAATGCCTGTTCTTTCTGAATACCAAAAATTTCTGTAAACTGTTTAAGAAGGTAGGTTTGGGAGGAGTGTAAAGTGTGCATCAACCAATTAAAGTAGTGGATCCAATTACTCAAGCATCTGTAAAGCAAATCCAAAATTTTTGCCATAATAAATTAAGTAATTTAGGAAATTTAGGTAAACCTACAATATAATTTAATCTTGTTAGAAAAAATAAAGATTAAAAATAGAGCTGGTCAGAAAAAAGGTAAATATATTTTCCAGAGAATTTCAATCTTTCATAAGATTCTGATAAGTCTGGTAAGATACAGAATGGATTTATCCTGTCTCCTGGAAGGATATCTGGCAAGTTCCTCTTTTTCTAAAACCACTCATCTTTCCACTTATTTGACTTTTTAGTAAAGGTCATCCATTATCTCTACATTTCTATTACCCTGGGTTTGCAACATCTCCTGTGAAATCCTCAGGAATTTTAAAATAGCCTGCAACAAATCCTTCTATTAAGGGATGTAAATGGCAAGGGAGGTAATAAGTCCTTCAATATGAGCCTGATGTATCTGGTATTATGTGAATTATTTGGTTTATTTGACTCACATGGATTATATGAAATCTACCTCCATATTTTTCCGTATCTCATTTTTAGAGACAGTAGTCAACCATAGGGAATTTTGAATTTTTCTTAAGAATTAACATAATTCTGTTTCTGTTGTAACTAAGGAAATGCTCAATGGCTGAAAAATTGGCTGAGATAGAATTGATTCTCCAGGAAAATTTTAGACAGAAGTACTTTATTGTAAATTTGCATGGATTGTGTAGCATGAACCATTGCTTCTGTACCTAATACGGTTTATGAAATATGCCCTAGCAGACATACCAAGTTCCTTCTTCCCATATTGTTCTAGAATTTTGGTAAAGTTCTTGATTTCTTTTTTCCTGCTGTCTTTCAAGAGTGCATTTAGTTTGCCTTTCTATAGGTCTCAAACTTGTTGTCGTATGTTTATTTATGACATGCGATGTAAATAAACAGGGTGTAGGTGTATTGTGAGTTCTTCTGGAACAGGTTGTGTAAACGGTTCATGATTGTTGGGGCTTGATCCAGCTGCCAAGTGATCCCTCTCAACTGTGGACCCCCACAGCCCCTTTAGATCTATGTTGTTGTTCCTACTGGGGACCATGTGTAGAGACTGATCCATGAGCTAAATGCACAGGAAGAGGTGCAGGTGCTTGCTAGCTGTATACTTTAGGAAGTCTTTTTGGTACAAATAGGATCCTTTGTAACTGCTAGGTCAGAATCCTTTCCTTCTGTCTTTTACTTGTGAACTGTTTGTTTCCCTTTTGAGTATTTCTTACTGGCTCAAGTATTGCTTGCACCTACTTTGTGCAAGTAGGAGTGTTTTAGTTTGCAGTGTTGTTGAACACCGAATTATTGGTATCCATTGCTTTTAAGCTCATGAGAGATTGCGCAGACAATAAACTTATGAACCTGGTGTTTCTGAGGTTTCTAGCAGACTACTGAAACTCTTTAAGAGTTATAACTAATCAGCAATAGTCAATATCAATCCTTATAAATAAATCTTTTTGTATTCACATACCTATACTTCTAATCCACAGACTGAAATTTGCTTTTACTCAATTTACGTATGCATATATAATTTATATATAAAACATATGTACTAAAATTAACTTTAAAGTTTACTTTATAATTATTTACTTCATTCTTTATTCATCCATTCTGCATAGCTCTTACTGCCTGATATAATAGAAGGTTTACAATCCCATTTGTCCCATTACAATTAACAATTCAAGGTAATCCATCCTTCTCTACTTGATCTCACTACTTAATAGACTGGTAGAGAATTGGACTTTTGGAGGTACTAAGGATTACGGTAATAGGTGGTTACTATAGTTGATCTAAAAAAATTCTGAGATAGAAGTAGTTATCAGAAACCTGGGCCTCCATAGAGCACAAAGAATCGAAGGAGTTTATGGTTGACTTGCTACATATTTCCTATCATTGGTTTAAATACAAAAGCTAATGGAAGCATGACAAGAGAAATAATTCCACATAAAGGAGCATTGGCAGTTTAATTTATAATAAAATAATCCAACTGAAGAAGGAAGTGCAGTATATTAGTATATTAAAATAATGAAGAGGTCTGGTTTCCAGTCCCATAAGCAATTCCAAATGCCCATCTCCTACTTTCTAGGAGGGAAAGAGGAAAAAAAAAATGTTTACATTTCTGCTAAGCAACCCTGTGATATGCAGTATGGAGAATGCCACAGACCAGGCTCCTACTGTCAGACGACAATTAACTCTACCTGAGCCAAAGCCAGCACATTCCAAATGGTGGAAATTATGGTATAGTTGATTGTGAACTTTCCTCTTTTGTAGTGATCAAGTATTCTGAGTATGGGGTTTCTGTATACTGGGGTTCATAACACCTGAAATGAAAGATTACTCAGGACTGAAATCAAAATTCATAGAAAACCAAGTCCCGGTTGGTTTGTGTTGGGCATTGTCTGCAAATGTCTACCAAACCAGGTTATTATGGAAAGTCAAGCTATAGGAATGCTTTGCTTTTGGGTCCTGATGGAGGACGATGAGAGAGCCTTTCAAAGTTGAACAGCTGTGAGGATGCATCAAAATACAAAAAGAGAAGTGCTTTCAGAGTTGCATCTGGGCAGGGCTTTTCAGAGAGAGAGTTGAGCATATGGGCAAAACTCAGATGCCTAAGCCTGACTTTAAAAACCTGAATTGTTTCCTGGATTTAGAGGATGAAATCTTACCTTAAAACTGGTAAGGATGGACAACTCTTTCAGCATTTTAGACAATGAGAATAAATTTTCAAATGTTAAATAACTGAAATAGTTAAAGTTCTTTCTTCTCCCTTAGCAGAAAATAGAATATTTTTTCTTTTTCACCTGTAAAATGCAGCAGCAGCAGTTCCATAACGCTATATTCCATTGGGATATTAATGCAGGGAACGCAGCCATTAGGGAGATACAAAAGT
>VZTM01032415.1:8745-21180 GCA_013400555.1 Jacana jacana
CTTTTATATACATATATATATATATATATATATAATTCTTCCAAGGGTTATTTCTTTTATCCATATAGATCGTATGAATTCTAGTGTCATCATGGAAAATGTTGCTGCTGTTAACTTTTAGAAAAAGTGCATCACAATGTTCTAATTCAAAGTCTGCAAATGAAGGAAAGAGAAGGTCAAGGAGTTGTCTCTTCCTCCTGGAGAAACTCTATTTTGTTCTGTGCTACTAATTACTTAGAGACCACTGGAAAATTTTTAAACCTGGTGGTGGATAAGTGAAAAATAGAAGTATCACCTGGCACAGATCTTTATATGGAAGAGGAATTTCTTAGGAAGGCAGAAATTTGTATAATATAGGAGTGAACATTGCCTATTTAGACCAGAAGCTTGACTTTAGAGTAGCTGGTACCAAATATTTCCAAGCCACATGTAAAATCTACAGAATAGTAACTGTACCATATAAGTTGAGTCATTACACTCAGTAAATTCATTGTGTAAATGTTATTATACAGTGTAGTGTGGTTATTCTTGTTAGCCTCACAGATATTTAGTCCTTCTTTTTCAGTTCTTTTATATATATAGATTGTGAATTGTGTAGATGACATATTGTGGGGGGAAAAATATTTCTTTTTATCATTTTGTCTTTAGCAGCTTCAAATGTGTTTTTCCATCAATTTATTGGAAATCTTATTTTTGTGTTATCTTCTATGTATCATTCATTATTTTATGTACCTTTTGTCACATCAGTTCTTATTTATCTGCTCTCAAAGCTAAATATTTATAATCTCATTAATCTATCTTCAGATGTCCTTCTACTAGAGTTTTTCTATTATTCTCATTTTTAATAGTGGATCACCAGAACACAATACACAGTGTAAAGCTTGGACTATAAAATTACATAATGGCATTGTAATATTCTCTTTATTAATCTTCGATTCATTTCTGTTGTGTTCTAACATCTCATTTAACTTTTTCATCATAACAGTCTCCACATATATGTTTTCACTGAGATGTTTCCATGTCCTTTTATTGCCTATTTATAGTTATTTAAAACTTCTCTATATACAGGAGTAGTGTCTTTGAAAGTGTGCTACATCTTGCACTTGTTGGCATGAAATTTCATCTATTGCTGTGTTGCTCAATTGTATGCTTTGATTGCTGTTTAGACCCCTCTCGTGTTCCTCCTGATCTTCTTTTGATGGAAATAGCTGCAGTCTTTCTACACTGATGCTCACTATTCAAGTAAAACACATAGCAGATGGGAAGTCTGCAGATGCTTTCCAGTGATTTGCTTAGTTTAGGTATGCATTTAGCATGAACAGGTAAAATGTCGAAACTGTCCCATAAGAAGAGAGACTTAAGAACCCAGACAGGCCAAAACCAGATTCTTATGCCTCATTCTTTCCCTCTGTTTCCCAGTACCGCATATAACTCCACAGATAACTTCTGCAGAGAGGGAAATTTTCCATAAGGATATAGTGTACTGTAAACTGTAGCGTGAATAGAAATGTCCTAAATAGCAGACAATAGGAGAAAATAAAATGCTATTAAAAAAGGTAAAAACTAGAAGAGAAGAAAAGAATGTAACCTGCTGGAAGCTGGTATCAGAGAGGGAAAGCAAGCATTTGTGTAAACCATGAACCCGAGTCCGATTCCTGGTTTTAGGCACAAAGTGGAAAATGTTGATGTAAAAGTATTTTAAATACTTCTGTAAATGCAGCAGAATATCTAAAGATGGATATATTTGTATATGAACATAAAGTCAAAGGCCAGTTCCAGTTCTGCTTAAGATTTACTAGTATCATATGTTTCTTTCAAATTCCTTTTCTTTAGCATAAGCCTGTATTTTTTATTGTCTTGGCCCTGTAGTTAAGCTACTAACCTTGTTAATATACATGTATTTTTTATCTATTGGAAGGAATGCATATGAATATGCTTTTCAAATTTCAAATTGAAATCATCTGCAGTGGTACTCTTCAAGGACAGAAGGGTTAGCTGGCACACAGGTGGGAGAAGAGTTCCTCATTAGGGAAGGTTTGTTATATGGTAACGTATAATTAAGGTAATGGTCACAGCTTGTGTGACAGCAAACACTCTGGCAGTTGTTTGATTGCCGCCTGGGTCAGGAGATCAGCTCTTTCTACAAGATGTATCCACATTAGTGTGTTAGTGAACAGGTTAGAAAGCAAATTACAGCTGCCTTTCTTAGGCATATTAGTGTCGAGGCTCATTGTTTTGGTTTTTTTACTGTACATCAACAGTAATGGGGCTTCTGAAAACTTCATGTGACAGGTTAGGCATTTTATCCTTTGAGTAAACAGTAATCATGGTGTGAAGAAAGTGGGGCATTGGAGATTTTTCCCATTCTTTGAGAATTCCATTCTTCCTTTTTAGTTTGCTCCAAGGGCTCTTTGGGGATACATATATTAAGCCCTTTAAATAGTTCATAATAAATCTTTGTCTCAGGCTGATTCTGACAGTTTTTTAAAGAGTCTTTTAAGAGAGAATCCTCAATCATTTGTTAATCCATGGGGTGATCTTCAGACTTGGAGGAAAAAGAAACAGTGCAAGCTCCAGGGTTCTGAAAATACAATGTAGAAAAATTTTAACTCAGAAAAACTCAGGAAATACTGTACCATGGAAATTTCACCAGTTACACTGTGTTCTGCCTGTGTCCAAATGATTGTTCTGCAGTTTGCAAGTACTGGAGGTAGCAAAATGGGCTAACAAAGAAAAGGATGATCTTTGTTACCATTATCTTGGTTTTGGCTCTATTTCCCTTAACACTTGAATTGAAGAGGCATTATGGGGAAAAAGTCATTGTTCCCATTGTTAAAATGAAACAAATAAGTAGAAGTAGATTTCCTTCTCCTTATTTCTAAGTATTTCTTTAATATTTTCTCAAATTTTATATTTTTTAAGATTTCTTCCACTAATTAAGAAACCCTTAAGTGTTTACCATTCCAGCCTTGTCATAAATCTGCCAAAATGCCTGCACTGATTTTTAAAATGCTGTTTCCTGTGCAATATGACAGATTCTGATTCTGTGTCTGTCAAAAATCTTCTTAACTCCACAGTGCAAAATAAATAAATAATGGGGAAAAATAGAATAAAAGTAAGATGTCCGGTTCATTTGACACGGTTTTCAACAAATAATTTGAGTGAATTGTTTTCTGAGAATAATGCATGGCTGCATCCCACTGTAACTACTGTTAGGTATTTCTTTTCAGCAGCCCAAGTCTGTCATTTTTGGAGATACTTGTTCTCAACTCTCTTTGAATTTCAATGGCATGGTGCTTGTCATTACTTCAGGCTTCTTTGTAAATTCTGCATAAGCAAAGAAACCTATAAATGCAAACATCTGCATAAGAACCCTCTCAGTGTATTTTAGGAATGTTGTTGTCCTATTTTATGTATGTCCTCCTCCTGCCCTGAGGAGGAAATGCTGTAATGGGAAGAGGGAAGGGGTACCAGAAAGGGACGAGCTATAGAGAAACCTGGAGAGCTGGACTTCTTATCAGCTGCATGGTACCTCCCAGCAGCACCAGCTCCCTGCTGTTCCATCTGTGAGAGCAAGTTCCTTGGTGGCAGTGTGGTTAGCAGCATGCCTGGTTCTGCTTAGCCTGGACAGGGCCAGGGAGATTCTCCATGACAGAGGAGAGGGAACAATTGCACAGTGAATCTTATGATGATGGAAATGTTTTTCTGAAATAAAATTGTTTAAGTAATAGTTCTGTTCACAGGATATTTTTAAGTGTTACTTGTTTGGAGCAAAGGATGGGAAATCCTATATTGCCTATTTTTTTTCTGCTATTCTTTCTCTTCAAAAAAAAGAGTGTTAGTCATACTGGGGTTTGACATGGATAATTAGATTCTCTCTGAGTATATGAAATTATACCTTTTCTGATATTTTAAAAGTGCCACTTCACTGTCTTCTGAACTACGAAGCCACGCAGCTGGTGAAAGTAGTTCCTAAGGTACATTAGTCCAGGACTTTCTACACCTCTTGCAAAATCTGCAGCATTTCCATTATTCCCCAGAGAATCTGCATATTGTCGTGACACTTAGAACCATACCTGTTCCCACTGTTCAGTAATGAAGTTATCTGTGAGCCAAACATTAAACCCTATGGGGAAAATATTCTTCTCGCCAATTATATTCATCTACCTTTGACAACATATGGCTTTTAACTCTGATTCATTTTTGTTATTATTATTGAACCATTCTAAATTAGCTGAAAAATTGTTTTATAAAAAATATTTCTTGCCTTCCATACTTCAAAATATTTATAAAATACCAGTTTGCGTTTGACGTACCAATTCACATCCAGATAAGGTTCAAACTTGGAAAAGGGAGCAGTTTGGTAGAGCCCATATGACTGGAATTCAAATAATAGAATGGAAACCTGTTTGCAGTTTTAAGTAGTTCTTCACCCATATATGAACCCATATACTTGACGTGTTTGGAAAGAACAAGAGGTCAAATTATACCACAACCTTACCACCCATTTTTTGTCATTTTCAGTGTGCGGACAGAAAGTAGTAGGTCGAATGGCCCTCTATGTTTACTGCTGCTGAACCAGTAAGCGTTTGCCATTACTGATGATGAGTCTGTGTTTGCACATGTATGCTTGCTTGGTTTAAACATATGCCTGGTAGCTACGTACTTTTCTGGAAAGGTTATTCAGCAAGGTTACACGATTTGTGCAAAGTGATTTTTTGGCAAGATTCTATACACATTGATATAGCAATCCAGTAGATACTAGCAACCAGTTACTGCCCCTTGGTTAGGCTGCATGGAAGATTCATGTATATAAAATAGTGTATTAAAGTAAACTTACAAAAGCAAAGAGCAATCATTGCAAATGTAATTTTTTCTTCCTCTTTGGGATTCTAATTTTAAAAGCATTAAAGAAGACAGCTGCTCATGCTGTGATATGCGCTAAACAGCCTGAAGGATGGAAAAAAATATATTTGTAGCTCATAATAACTATTGACCTTTCTGATATACAATGTTCTCTGTGTTAGCTATTCTGTTCTATCAACAGTGAAGATTGAACATGACTTTTTAATAGAAAACATGGGGTTTCAAGCTGCTTTCACAAAGGTGTTTATGTATTGTTATTTTGTATTGTAGTACAAAGACTAAGTCCTGATGCCCTTTGTCTGACATCATGTTTGTCATAAAAAAGCCCCACTGTTACTGACTGTTTTATATGAGGAATTGGCTCGTAACCATTTTATAGTCGTGATAAAAGCATTGCTCCACTAGATCCAGAACACAGGTATTGAAAATAGAATCCCCCAAATATCCCAGCAGCACAAAAGGTATTTTCTGAAGAAATAGATTCCTCAAGTGGCTATGTTTATGGGGGTATTCCACTAAGATTTTAAAAACTCACTTTTTGCATTCATACTGTTTGTTCCTTGGCATGAACAGACTGCTGCATAATAGCTTTTGCTGGATGTCATGTGCTCTCAAAGATCTTTACAATACTCTGTTTTTCCTTTTGAACTTTCCTACTGCTTAGTTTCTGAGTACAGAAACATCCACTAGCAGCAGCTTGACTTGGACACTCGTGTGTGTTTCCCTGGAGTGGGATCATCCAAACATTGACTGAGCAGCATGAGGTAACTCGGCTGCTATTCTTTCCCCCAGGGAAAAGCTTCACCGAAAAGCACCTCCCATTTGGCATATGAAAATCTGGAAAGCAACCTCTTTATTGTGTATTTTAAACCCAAGCAGGCTGACAATGTTAGGCAACATCAGAAGGGACTTTTTAATGTTTGTTGGGGGTTTTCTTTATGCCATGTGCTGGGAAGTAACTTTAGTGGGCCATTATTGGCAGCTCTGAACCACAGTTATTTTCACAGCTATGCTCTGGAATATCAGTTAATGATTCACAAGTTACTAGGCAAGAGCAGAGAACTAGTAAGAGAGAAAAAAATACCCTCAGTTGATCTTTCTAGGGCATGAAAGAGGGGGAACAGCATCAACATTTAATGGCAATTTTGTACTGAATCAAAATGCTCAGAATTGTAAGTTACTCGGTAAGGATAACAGTCGCTTAAGTTGTGGAAACCAGCCACGTCCCAAAGGAGATTTAGCGTCTAGTATTGTATAGTGTCTGTATTCCTCACAGGCCCATAAAGCTCTCAGGGAATTCAGTGGTGTTTTTACCCTCAAAAATAGTCATAGTCCTCTTTTGCTGTTTCCTCATTTCCTAATTTCTTTTCTCCCTACCCATCCCCTAACAGAGCATGGATATGGCTACTACTTACGACCCGGTACTCCCCTAACATCAGGTCCTTATCTAGCCATTGGATGTGTTATGTTTCAAACTTTCTTAGAATTGCTGCAATGCAAGTGAACAGTAAGGCAATGATACCACTGTGATAATTTTCTTTGGAGCTGCCACTGGACCTTGAAAATTTATGAGTTTTGCTGACCTCACATGAAACCAAGCAGACAGATCAGGTCAGATTATTTATTCCATTGCTTAAAATAAATTAACTTTAAATGTAAAAATGTAGAAGCAAGTTTGAGTTTCATATGCAGTATGGTTTATGTACCACTCACTCACTAGACCATAACAGCTCTTGGAGAGTTGTTCCGGTCTATTGGATGAATGTGGATACATTTGTGAGTGTTTAGATAATGGATTGAAGCCCAGTAGACTGTAACATTTCCAAAGGCTCTTTCAGAGTTAAAGTTTCCTACTATGATTAGTTCTGTTAATACCAAATCTTTATTATGTTGTTTTCAAACAGGCAAAAAAGCTCTATGTATTTCATAGATCACTGACCTACCATTTTTTTTTTATAAAATCCGTCTTTCAATATTATAGGAGTAAGAGAAATCTTATTCATAGCTCCATCCTGGCAACACTTTATTTATAGCTCTATGCCAGCACCTAACTCATTCTATATTTTACTAGATATATAGGAATTCTGTGGAATAAAGTTTACATGGGTAGTAAATCTAATATGTTGGGAATTAATAGCCTGGTTAAACATGTTTCTAGACTAGAAGAAGCAGTAGAAGGAGATGCAGAACCAGAAAAATAAGAAAGGAAGCTTTGAGAGGCATTAAATAAAGTAATACTTCTTATTCCAATAAAAATTGGTTCAGATTACTTTGTTTCTACAAGAGTAATAGAAGATTCAAACATTTTGCTGTATAATAGCTAAAGCCTATCAGTGAATACGGACTTTAGTTTGTCCTGCATAATTACAACCAGTACAGGGGCCTAGTCTGGATTTTTTAAAAAAAGAGTAAACTCATTATTTGTAACAGTACAGGCTAACTTTTAATAGTGTGGATTATTTCTCTGCAGAACCAGTCTTTTTTGTGCCTGAAGTACAGTATGCACGTGGTAGTGTTTGCACTTGTAAAACTTGCAAACTGAGCATTAACAATCACAGACAAATACAGTTTGCACATTAAAGTTGTGTTGTTTGTATATGTATGGTAGTTATGTGAAACCGTAACGTATTCTGCTGGTAATTGCATGCACAGTTTTGCTTATCCATTGGTAAAACATCATTTAGCTCCTCTAGGGAATTCTGGCTTACTTTTTTGTGTAGTTCACGTTAAGTCTGGTGTATTTTGGGGAATAACACTAGCACATTTCAAAGGCTGGACTAACTGTATACACCAAGACTGAAAGGTTGCATATGCAACCAAAGCCCCAAGCAACAGGGCACACAGGATGCTGGAAATCATAAAATCTGGAACTTTATCCAAGTCATTTCATAGTATCCCTATTTATTTAACTGGGACCACGCTCTGAAGACAGGGAACTTGTGCTACTTGAGTGGTATCCGGCATCCATCAGCTGCTTCAGAAGGACTTGGGTCTTCTGGAGGTCCTGTGTGAAAGTGCCATTCTTGTACTCATCTTGGACACTGTGGAGTGTCTCATGCACATCTTCAACACTGTAGACCTATGTGTGAGCAACTGAATTAAGCCCTCAGTTGCTTAGAATTCATCCCTGAAATAAAGTGTTCTTTCAAGTTGAAGTAGTTGTAAAATATTAAGGATTTTATATAATGACAACCTAACTGAAACAATCTGAGATGTTATCCCTTCTTATCAGTTGTTGGATCTGGAAAATTTGGAAAGATGAGAAAGCAAAAAAAGCTACAAACCCCCAAAACACTAAGAGAGCCAGCTTTCCACAGAAGTCTTATAGGGTTTAAACTTTTTATGCCTTTGAGTTTCTAATAGGCGTATAGGTCATGAAAAGTGAATTGTCTTCATCTTGGAGGCAGAATGACAAGAAAGAATAGTTTATTATCTTGTCTGAAAACATTACCTAGCAGTAAATTCTTCAGAGGAAGTCATCCTTCTTTCCATTTCTCTTGGAAGAGCTGCCCTGAGCCTTCCTCTTTTCAGTGAAGCCTTGGCCAGACCAAGCATTATTCCCTCTGTGTAAAGAAAAGGAGGGAACTGAATCACCAAAAGCCTGGGGGCCAATTCTTAACTTCTTCAGCTTTTCAGTAAGCAGCAAACCAGAAATTTTAAGAGTCTTACTAAGTCTACTTACCAGAGTCTTACTAGATACAAATACCATAAATTTCCAAATCTGGTTATTCAGGAATTCAACTTCCTGTTTGTAACTGAGACAGCTTACAGCAAAAATATTATTCCTACAGCTCCTTTAAAAAACAGTATTGTCTTGGAAGAATGAACTAGCTTCTTCTTTGCCACCCACAATGTTAACTAAATAGTTCAGATAGTCCTTGCTTTTGCAACATGCTGAGCACGCCAGCCAGGCCAAGAGAGCATTGCTACAGATGATCTACAGGTAGACTGCCCATGTCCATAAATATGCCCAAGAATCTTCAACACCTTCCTAGACCAAACTTTAGCTTCCAGTACTTGTCCATGTTTAGCCTGCAATAAGACTGAACCCACTTCACTCTAAACCATGCATTTGCACAAGTGCTAAGTATAATCTCATAATAACTTGCATTTACTGGAAATTAAGTGTTTTAACTTGAAGCTTTTGAATTGTATTTGCTGTGCTAGCAGTTAGAAAAATCTGTCTTTTATCTTATAAAATGATCAAACTTGATCTGTAAGCTACTGATAGAGGATGACCTTGGCAACACTGCTTTTTTGAGAGTCACTTTTCTGATTAAAAACACACTTGAAGAGGTAGTAATATGGGGAAAAAAAAACCAGGACAGTTAACTACTCCAGGTTAATTTTCCTAGAAAGTCTTTCAGTGCCTGGTTACAGACAGTAAACTTCACAGAAGAAATAGAAACATTTACAAAGATTCATCTAGTCCAGCCAAAAATGATAGATTTATATTACCTAACTATTAATCTGTACATAATGATTTTCAATTGCCTATGCATAGGCTTATAAAGGCTTTAAGAGAATGTGGGAACAGGTTTGAAAGTGTAGAACATAACATGAGAAGAGAGCTCCCTTTTTCTATTTTGTATTTTCACTTATTTTGTCTCTTTTAAGAGCTATGTAGTTGGTATTTCGGAATGTCTCTTAAAATCTGGATAGACACCTGTTTTCAAGGAAGATAAATGAAAGCCAGGTGAAAACTATGAAATCCAGAATTTCCTGTATATTAAACCATAAGCTTTTTTCCCACCAGCCCCCTAAAATTCCATGTAGGCGTTTTGTTTTCCCTCCATAGCTTCTGGTTCTCCTAAGAGTTGTAAGCCTAGTTTGTAGCTCTTTGGAATGGAAAAATGCATTTTCCTTCTCTCAATTATTTTTAATGCATGTGAGGAAAAAACTCCAGAAGTTGGTGAATATTTATTCAGGCTGCTTTGGCAGCATTTCGTTATTTAAGACATAAATCAAATTTGGAAGTTTTTTTTCCTGAGGGACAAATTGTTTATCTGAATTTGAATGTGCTTGCGAATCAGTCATAGGGATAGTGCTTGTGCTATTGCTGTGTAATAGCAATTTTTTGCATTGCTTAACAGTGCTTTGCTCTGTAGCATTAAGGTAGTCAGGCAGCACATAGATGCTGGAGTACATCTGCAGATCATTGCAGGATCAGAGCCATGGACCTTAGTCCTCCAAACAGTTACATGCATGTTTATCTATCAGTACACATTCCACTAACATCAGAACTCCTCCAGCAGGTGAAGTGAAACAGTGCATGACTAGTTTGTGGGGTCTGGGCCCAAGATAATTCCTAAGGCAAAGGCCATTGAAAGCCCATCAGCCTTTCAGTATCTAAAGGGAACCTGCAAGAGAGCTGGAGAGAGACTCTTTATCAGGAAGTGTAGTGACAGAACAAGGCGTAAGAGCTTTAAATTGGAAGAGAGGAGATTTAGATTAGATACTAGAAAGAAATTCTTTCCTGTGAGGGTGGTGAGGCACTGGAACAGGTTGCCTGGGGAAGTTGTGGGTGCTCCATCCCTGGAAGTGTTTTAAGACCAGGCTGGATGTGGCTTTGAGCAATCTGCTCCAGTGAGAGGTGTCCCTGCCCATGGCAGGGGGGTTGGAACTCAATGATCCTCAAGGTCTCTTCCAACTCTAACCATTCTATGATCCTATGAAAGATCAGAGCTGCAGGGCTTGTTCACAAAAAAAAAATGCTTAGGAGGAGATAACTAAATTTTGGGAACTGGCAACTAGTTCATACTAACTGTTTAACATCTATGACATTTTTTCATGGGTATCGTGGCTTGCAGCTTCATGCCCTTTGAAATGGACAATGCATTCCTTGTGTCCAGAAATCCCATCCTGCCTTAGCAGCTTTGGGATTGGAAAGAGAAGGGGTTTATTCCTTCAGTAGTACCTGCCAAAGATATTTAAGGACACACAAAGGCAAGTGCTTCCCAACAGAGTACACAGTTATCTGTGTTGCAAAGACAATCCAGACTTATTTTTTATTCTTCTGAGCCTGAGAGTGTATAGTGCTTTCATTCACACACAGTGAGCATTGACTTTTATCATATTATTAGCATTCTAAACTCACAGTTTCGAAGGTTTATAACTCAACAGTAGGTTTAGACTCAGTAAATTCAGCCCAGGAGCACTATTTTTCAGTGTAAAAGACATCTTTAGTTACTACAGTATCAGGCAAAGCAGACCTTGCTTATTTCGGCTTTTTTAAAGGTCTTAGATTACAAAGTTAAAAAAGATCTCAAAAGAATGAATTGCTACAGAGTTTCATTCTGCTGTTCTTCAGATTGATAGCTTCCTTTGACATAATTGGAAAAAATTTGAAAAGGCTGAGTGATAGATATTTAAAATCAACTCCTGAGAACTCATAATGAACCGTATTCCATATATTCCTGTGCATATCTCACTGACGTCGGTGGATGTGTTCTGTACACATCCTATTTTTAAAATCCTGCATGCATAATCACCGTTAGCATTGTTACTGTATCTACCATGGGTGGGTGCAACTCTGAATGCAGATTTGTGCTATCAGCCATAATGATTCTCTCCTGAGAGAAATTCAAAAAGCTGTTCATAAGCTGTTCTGGACTTTTAGGTAACTAATCCCAACTCACACATACACTCTCAGGTACTTTTTATTAAAGAAAATCAACTTCAGAATACATATTTATATGACAGACACTGTTCCAGCCTGTTGGATAAATTATATGTATTTTATAATATTCACTTACAGAGATGTGTAGGTTTGTACATATTATAGTAACTGGAAAATAATGTTAAGCTTATGATATAAGGTGACACGAGTCATGAAAATGTCAATGCCAAGTAGACTGTACTACATGTCAGATATTTTCCTTTCTTTCATAAAACTGTATAAAAGAGAAATCCTAATTTTAGTTGTTGGGAATGGTACATATATATTACAGCCTGATTATTTTTTAAACGTGAGATATTGTGTGTTTAATAAACATTATTTCTGTGCATTTAGGTAATTACTATTAGAACACATGAGGACATATTGTACTCATTGCCTTTGCTAGAGCATAATGTGCTGGACTACAACAACTACACTTGTTAAGCTGATTTTAGCATTTCTTCACACAGCAGGAAGCACCCATGCTGTGGTTTCTTAATGTACTCTTTAACTACTGCACTGTAGAGTACTGTACAATAAAAATAATAATTAATTATGATCCTCATTTTAGCAGTACTGCTGCTATACTGGTGATCCTGGTTGCTGTTTCAGGGTGCAACTATGCTGTGGAAGTATCCACTACCCATTCTCTTTCCTTTCAGGGTTTTATTTGTTAGATGATAATACTCAACATAGCTGAATTTTTTGAGGACAGGTTTGTTGCATGAATTGTGATGGCTTCACATTTGTTCAGGTCTCCCAGGATCAGCACCATTAAATGTGAAAGAGACAACAGCAGAATAGCATACTTTCCCATTTCCACTAGGATGAAAAAAAACCCTCTAAATTAAGTCTAACCTTAAATGTATAATCTGTCCTTGGGAGCACAAAAAAAAAAAAAAAAAAAAAAA
>VZTM01032444.1:302-53055 GCA_013400555.1 Jacana jacana
AAAAAAAAATTTAGAATCTGCCTATTTCTCCATAAGAAGGCTGACCGGAAATAGTTTAGAGAGAAGTAACTGTACACACAATAACACACACATTTCCTATTTCTTCTGCTACAGCCAATCTATAACCTTCGCTGAAGTGCCTAGGGGAAGTGCAATACTACAACAGAAGAATGAGATCGTTAGCTACAATTTCTTTGTAATTGTGCTCCACAAATGTTATCAGCTCCAGGTCTTGATTCTGCAATTTATGGAAGATAATGGTATGAGGTCTTTGCCTCAGAGCCAGTTTTCATTTGTGTTTGTCATATTGCACCTTTGTTTTTAAGACAAAAGGAAATTAAGAGGGGGAAGAAGCCTCCAGCATCCCTTAGGAAGCTGAATAAGAGATGCTTGTTGCCTAACAGGTCTTCTTTCCTGACTCAAGCCTTCCTGATATGAAATGTCTGTTCTTTAAGCTCAAGTCAGAGGCAGCCAAAGGTGCCCTGGACTCAAAGCTGGCACTGGTATTGAATTTCCAAAATTAGTTCAAAGTTCAAATTTCAAATTGCTTTTCACTATGAGGCATTATTTCTTTTGAGACAAACGTGGCCTTTTCACAAGGTACTTAGGGTAGGCTCAACTTGACACAGCCTGTTCCCTGTGTGGAGGAAAAAGCAAACATGACAACTTCTGAGAGTGACTAAGCTCCTCATTTATGGATTCTTCTGGAGAAGCTTAAATGTCCAGGTCATACTTGACAGTAAATTCTGAATGGCTGAAGGTAGGTGAGGTGAATCCCACCCTGAGTAATCAGTATATCCTCTTTAATCACTTGTTTCCAAAGTTACTGATGCTGAAGGAACCTGACATTGAGGAACTGGGTTGTGCTGTTAACACGTGATTCACCCTTTCACAACGTGAAGCTGTGAAACAGCCTTGGGCAAAAGCTCTATTAGCATATAAATGAAAAATCTTCTGTGGGTTCATTCAAATAACATAGAAGAAGTTTTGTGATAAGCAGGAAGATGCAAAGTTACAAGTACCAGTACAAATACAAGCTTCCTGCTATATTCCAGTTTGGGATCACCTAAGGCCCCTGTGATCATGAACGGAACAGCTTGACTTGGGACTGGTGTTCATAAAGCACAGGCTGTACAGGGACAGCTTGTGCCCAGGCATACTAAGGGAAGAAAACAAAGTTGGGTTTTCCATAAAACCCCAGGTTGCAGTCTGTGGAAGCGTAGAAGCTGCTTCATAAGCAAATGAAACATGTTTGGGACAAATGGGGAATGTCAGAGGGAAGATCAGAGAGGAGATGACTGCTACAACTATCTGAAAATAATGTACTCCCGACCTGTGGGCAGAGCCCCAGAGGTCCAATGCTACATTTAGTGCACCTCAAGGAGCAGAAAAACTATGCTGGGCCAGATACACTTGCAGCAATTTTGGGGTCTGTCTATCAGCTGGTGAGCTACTGCTGAAATGCAGATCACTCAAAAGTTGCTCTGCCTTGAACTGGTTGTCATTTGAAGCTTTTTTCTGTAATACTATTTTCTTTTTCCTGATTAGTCTGATGGTGTCTAAGACTACAATTAACATGATCTGAAATTATAGCCAGTGACTGAGCTAGGTCAATGTTAACATCAATGCTCAAAGACACATGATGGATCAGAGTTAATTATTTAAAGATTTATTAAAGTGACAGCTAAAAACAAATAAAAGATCGGCTAGATTGTGTGTTTTCATTTGTCCTTTCTCAATCATTCTTGATAATAACCCTCTTCAGCTTCTTTCCCATCTTTTCCAGCTCCTCTACAGCCTACAGACTCCTTTATGACATCTCTATATCATGGGCTTTTTCATATTATGATCTAGCAATGTGATCAGACCCTCTTGCTTCAGCACATCTTCCCCTTGGATGTCCCAGATTACATTTTTCTGGAGAAAGGGAGGGTCCAGCTTCCCTGAAAGCCCTTCTGGTTTAGTCCTGATTAATATCTTTACAGAAACAGACATCTTCTACTCCCCAGCTACTAAGATGCAGCTACTGTCACTCATAGTAGTATGATGGTTCAGGCACATTGAAAGTAATAATACATGGTTGCCTGTCTGAATAAAAGCAAAAATGTTCAAGTTCTTGTCAGAAATTGAGAGATCTTAACAATCTCCATGGTAGCAAAGCCAATATCATTCACAAGAACCAGCCTTTAATGCGGCAACAGCTGTGCAGCTTTGCCTGATCCACATAGTTCCACAGCTGCTGGTGATCTGTATGCCCTTTGTTTTAATATCACAAATGAGAAAGGTATATATATTTATCCATAATTCAAACATGAGGCTATTAGGACAGAAAAAGTGAAATGGCTTGAGAGCATTTGGACAATAAAGTTAGATCAGCAGAAAAAGGGTTGTTTCTGGCCACCAGGAATAGTAATGATTTTAGGAGGACTCTTTATGCTTCTCCTCATGACAAATATGGGGCATATATATTTCTTGTTACATATATGTTAACTTTCCCCAAACTCAGAGGATACTTTAATTCAGAAAATATTTTAGAAATAGTCCAAAAAAGTACTTAGTGTCCCACAAAAATATTTACAGTAGCTCAGATTTGCAAGTTTGTTTGGTCTGGTTATTCTTACACAGAACACAACCTCTCTTCTGATACACCTGACTTGTAGAAGACCTGTGCATGTTGCAGTTGGACATAGGCCAGTTTGCATAAAGAGAACCTTAACAGGTCAACAAAATCACAAATCCATAGTCAAATGAAAGTGTAGAATAAACCCAATGCTAATGCATGTAAAGAGAGTACTGAGAAACTTCTAGGCTTCCAGCTTCACTGACTCCAGTATGGTATATGTTTTTTTTATATTCTTCAGTTTCTTCCAATTATTTTTCATTTTCCTGGAATTAAACCAAATATTTTTAGTATTTCAGAAATAATTAACATAAGATTAAATTTAATAAGGTGACTGAAAAACTGTCAACAACAGACAAGGAGAAAGCTGAGGTACTGCATAACTTTTTTGCCGCAGTCTTCACTGACAATCTTTCTTCCAACACCTCTCAAGTGGACAGACCTCATACTCTCCCACTGTATGAGAAGATCAGGTTTGAGACTACCTGAACATACATAAATCTATGGGACCTAAGAAGGTGCATCCCAGAGTTGCCAAGCCACTCTCCATGACATTTGAAAAGTCATGTCAGTCAGGTGAAGTCTCCAGCGAGTAGGAAAAGGGAAACATTGCCCCTGTTTTTAAAAGAGCAGAAAGGGGGACCCTGGGAACTACTGACCTGTCAGCCTCACCTGTGTACCTGGGAAGATCTTTGAACAGATCCTCCTAGAGGTTATGCTAAGGTACATGGAGGACAGCGAGGTGGTTTAAGACAGTCAGCATGTCTTCGCCAAGAGCACATCTTGTCTGACCAGCTTAGTGTACTTCTGTGAT
Organism: Jacana jacana; assembly: GCA_013400555.1. Lineage (NCBI taxonomy): Eukaryota > Metazoa > Chordata > Aves > Charadriiformes > Jacanidae > Jacana > Jacana jacana. Next base: position 3,737 of record VZTM01032444.1, read on the forward strand.
GGAGTGACTACATCAGAGGACAAGTGAAGAGCTATGGATATTGTCTATCTGAACTTCTGTAAGGCTTTCATATGGTCCACCACAGCACCCATCTCTCTAAATTGGGGGTTCTGGTGGATAAAAAGCTGGGCATGAGCTGACAACGTGCACTCACAGCTCAGAAAACCAACTCTGTTCTGGGCTGCATCAAAAGAAGCATGGCCAGCAGATTGAGGGAGGTGATTCTGCCCCTCTACTCAATTCTGGTGAGACCCCACCTGGAGTACTGTGTCCAGTTCTGGAGCTCCCTGCACAGGAAAGACATGGATCTGTTGGAGCGAGTCCAGAGTGGGGCCACAAAAACCATCAGAGGGACAGAATACCTTTCCTATGAAGACAGGGTGCCCTGTGAGACCAGAGCCCATGTCTGATGCAGTACTGCAAGAGAATGAAGTCCCTCCCTCCTAATTAGCCAAGAGAGAAAGAAACAGCCAAGAGATTCTGCACTAAAAGATGTGCTCCCTTCTGCTGTCAGGCCCTGGGAGAACCACAACACAACCACAACAGGTGGCTGCTTCCAGTATGAGAGACCTGGTGAGAGAACACAAGCTATGGGAAACAAAGATCCTTAGGGAAGGCGTACCTAACTGAGGAAATGCTGCCAGGTGCTGTGGGCATTTCCCGTCCCACTTTCAGGCTGAAAAGGAAGAGGAAGCATAGGGTTAGGTGATGAACTCACTGCAGCTAATCTTGCAGTGCTGAAACTCCTGATGCCTCTTTCTTGTGTGAGAAATGCCCAGCTGTTGCGGAAGCTCTTGCACTCAGTATCTCTCCACATGTGCAGAAGCCATGTTACTGTTGCAATTTGACTTCAAACCTTATGACCCATTGTGCAATCTGAAGAGGTGTACATGGCAGCATATCTTGCCCTATATACAGTGTGTTGTCACCAGAGGATGGCGTGATAGCCTTCCCAGGACACCTGGTAAGTCACGTAAGCAATGCTTACCAAACCCAGGCTCTGTTGGGAGCCACACAAACACCCCACAAACCTGCATTTTTGCCATCTGTGATCAAGCTATCATCCATGCCTTGTGCCAGCTGCCCATGGGATGTGGTCTCAGGGATCCTATGTTTGTGACTCCACACAGCTGCTAACAAACCAAAGCCATTTCTCAGGGGGTCCCAAAAGGCTTTGCAGTTGTCTGGGGAGCTGAGTGTGGGAGAATCTGGGGCTGGTAGGCAAAAATTACCAGCTATCATTCCATGTGCTCTTGCTGAACAAAATACAAACCTGTGCAGAGTTCTAGCATGGCCACTTACACACACAGGGCTGATCACAAAGATTCAACTATGTTAACAGCTCCACATGGAAAGACTTTAAAGAAACAATTGCAAAACATCTCAAGGAAATGTTTCAGAAATGCGTAAGGAAAGAAATGTTCTCCAGGAGATCGAGATAGGCAACTATGTAAGTACATCCTATTACATGCTAAATTAAATCACCATTGCAACAGGATACTGTGCTAAAACTCACAGACATCAAAGACAACCATGACTCTTAGGTCAGGTCAAGAAAACACAGATTAAAGAAAGACAAATTTGTAGTGGCAAACGTTGCTAAATATCCTTTATTATAAGCGTTAGGGAGCCACGTTACTGAAGCATGTGGAAACCTGCCTAAACAACTATTGCATGCAACTCTCACATGGTTCTGATATTTTGACCCTATGTGGCGTAATGCCTAAAACCCACTCAATTAGATCACATTGCACAGCTATGACATGAAAGGAGAATTAGTTATTCCTTGTATTTCCACAAGTCCAAGAAAATTATAAAGTCAGACTAGCTGTTGGTAAAAAAACCTTATGTGGTTGACAGAATCCCCATTGCTTTGGACACTCAACATTGCAGCTTCATGCTAAAAAACAGTGAGAAAGGTCAGGATGGTCTAAAAGATGTCTCTGGTGACATAAATATCTGCTCCTGCTGCAGTTGAGGAAATCTCAGCAGTATTATATGAGCTATCTCAGTTTCACAATTTTGGCTGAAAGCCCAATGTCTTTCACAGGTGATAAGAAGGCAGCAGCTTCATGTGAAAAAGCAATACACAGTACATTGGACAATGGGAAATATGAAACTTTCAAAGGAAATGCTAACATGGAATACAGAAAACATATGATTTCCAAGGGTGACAATAGGAAGCATATATAGACATAGGTATATATGCAAATATGAGGGAAAATTATATGAGGAGAAAGCAAAATCCTATCAAAGGTCTATAATCATTACTTCATAGAGACTGCAAATTAATTACTAATGATGCAGGTAAAGCAGGAATGCTAATAAAACACCAGGAAAGAAGAAACCTTATATGTTTCATCAACAAATATAATAAATTACTTTGCAACATATAGCCATGCAACATATATTAAGACAGAATAGAGATTAGTTCCAGAAGTGTAGTCTAGGAAGATTCTTGGGTGTCTATGGTTTAGCCATTTTAATTCATGGCATTCTGCAAAACTACAGAAGATCAAAAGAAACTTAATGTTGTGCATATTGGTTACCCTGGTTGCCATTGCAGTCGTGGCCCAATATCTGATTAATTTAAAATCCATTACCATATATTACAACTCTTGGTTCTCTTGCTATTCCTCAAAATGTGGACTGGCAGTAATAATTAATAGAAATACCTATTTTGAGCCAAGAGTTAGTTTCAAATAATATACATTTTTCTCATTTATGTTTCATATATTTTGTACAGCATATGTTAATGTATGCAGGTTTATATGAAGTACAAGTTTCCACATACAAAGCACTTATACAATGAAAACTACACTTCACCACACAAGGGAGTGCTTCCCCCTCCCCCCCAAAAAATCGCTGATGTGTAATTAGTTAGCCTTAGACAGTCATTAATTAGTACAATTTACTGTCAGGACAGCAGATGGTCCCACCCAGTCAAATTCCATATGTATGTGTATATATATCTGTATGTGTAAAAACATTTGGGGAGACTTGGAGTAAAAATATTGGTTGAAACCATTTGCATCAAGGCAGAAATAAGTGACCTACCTCCTGGATTGCTCAAGAGCAGAATGTCTAGCAATACGGTTTATTAAAGGGCTTAAGAACTATATAGCTAGGAAAAAGAAGTACAGGAAAGCTGATGGGAGCTGATCTTAATAAAGGTAGATATAATTGTGCTTCTCTTCTCTTCTCTTCTCTTCTCTTCTCTTCTCTTCTCTTCTCTTCTCTTCTCTTCTCTTCTCTTTTTCTAAGCTTTGTGAAAGTCTTACTTATATTTGGAATATGCACAGAAACTCTTCTTTAATTTCCTTATCTTAGATATGTACTAGAGATGATGCCAATATACTGCCAAAACTGAAATGTGCTGTCCATATGGATGCCTGGATCTTGCAAACTGTGGTACTGGAGCTGTCCTTCAGTGACCAAAGTGCAATAAGGCTGGAAAGGATGTTAAATTAATTACATGGTGTTCCACCAGTAATGTGCATGGGGCAGTAAAATGGTGATGCAATGTGATTACATGGAAAAGAAGTCTTCAGGAAGTTAGACAGAGGTTCTCTGTAAGGTGATAAGCAGCTTTGGTAAGCCCTGAGCTACCTTCTGGAAGCCCACCAGTATAAAATAGTGGGGTTTTTAATAAAAGATGGATTTTGTTCTCTCCTGTAACTGTATGTTTTTTACTTACATTGTGCTTACACACATTGTACTTACAAGATAGTAAAAGTTTGTTATGCAAAGTCTGAAAAGTATAGATTACTAAAGTTAAGAATTTGTTAGCTAATTGATTTCATAGTTAGTCCTTAGTGAGAAATATCACTGAAAAAAAATTTATTCTGAGGAATTTTTAAGAGTTTGCTGATCTCAAGCTCTATTCAACATTTTGATGACAGATTTGGAAATAAGCATGACATCCTGACTGGCCAAATTTGCAGTAGAACAAAGATTAGCAGAGTGCTGAGTAATACTGAGGACAGGGCAATCATACACAACAATCTGATCTGCTTGATAAACCGGCCTGATTAACGACGGTTAATTCTAACATACTGAAGTGTGAAGTTATGATTAAAGGGATGACAAATGTATGCTACAATTTACTCCCCTTTATGAAAGGGAAGACTGTAGTGTGGAAAACAGCAACTCACCGGCTTATAGAAGACAAGCGACTCAGCAGAAATATCTAATGGCAAATGAGGACAACTGGATTCTGCATAGAGAGGCTGGAAAGTCCTTTAAATGTAAGGATAACAAGACAATGTTCATCTCTGTATATAGCAATGTACAATGCATAGAAATGTAGTGGAGTCTGCATTTTATAAAGGGATTACAGAGAGTTGGAGGGAATGCAAGAACAGAGTTACAGCTGGATCTTGCTAATAAAGTTTTTTTTATAATGAGAACCTGAAGGGCTGAATCTACTGGTGATGTAACCTTCGTATATTTCACAGAATCGTGAAGTGAAGAAACAACAATGATGCAATGGCTTTTAAGTCACTAGGAAAAGATTTAACAAGATTTAACTAATGCCTGCACTCTTACCAAACTAATGAGACTGGAGACAAGGTACATAATTATTGATTGAAAATGATGACCCTCTAGAACATACTTCTATGAAATGCGAATTCACTATTCCTGATATCTTTAAAAGAAGAGGGGTCATTTTCCTTCAAAAGAGAATATGGCCAGCCACAGGTAATTTATACATTTAAGCAACTGCATGGCAGCTAACAGGTCTGACACCTAACTAGTTAAAGAAGAAGATCTGATCAAACATCTGGCTTTTGTAAGCCTATAGAAAGCAATAAGATCAATAATGTAGTATAAATACAAAACTATTCACTGTTTTACTTTTTTCTTCTGCAGCCTAATAGGAGCTACTCAGAGTTCAACAACTCAAGAGCTCTGTACAGCATTATGAAATTGATTGATTAAAGAAATGCAAGCTGCCAGGTTCATTTAGCAGGCAACAGTAGGAAAACCATGCCCCAGAAAATTGTCCCCCAACATTTTGCTGAAGGCTTATAATTATGTATTTGCAAACAAGGATTGCAAAGGCAAAGGATCCAAAGAACCTAATTATCACTCCAGGCTTAGCTTTAGCCTCTTGAGCTTCACAGCCCTTCCTCACCTCTCCTGAGGCCTCCAGGTCTTATTTGCTACAGCCTACTGCTGCTCCTTGCTTCACCTCTAGGTTTGGTTTCACAGGTGAAAGGTGTAAAATGCCTCCTTCAGAACTGTTGAATCTTGGGTTAGGCCTTGACTGAGCAAAACAATGCCCCAGGAAATGTCTAAAATGTGACATGTTATAAATGACTGTAGTAATTTTAAAGAGCCTATCAATTTGGGGCTATATTCTAGAAGAAAGGTCAAGGACAAAACCACCTCGAAGATTCTACAGCTCCCCACATCAGTGGCAGTCCCCAGGTCACTGTGAATGCCTAAGTCTGGGGACACTGGTGACAGTCTGAAAGGAAATTAATTCTGACCTGTTTGTAGCCATAGGAACCATCCCTTGAGATATTCACACTGACTGTGCAGAGAAAGCAAACCAGTCATAAGAAAATCAGTCTAGGCTGACTACAAGAAGACCAACTTCCAGAGTGTCACTCTGGAAAGTTAAACACAAAGTGAAGAAGAGCTGAGAGCCAGAACCTGTCCATAATCCCCCCCAAAAAAATCTTCTGATAATCTACCCCTGACAAACCACACTGTAAAAGCTACAACTTTTCCTCAGTACAGAAATGAAAGTGTGTCTATATCCAGAGAGCTCCATTATAGCAACAAGGCAAGCATTTCACAGACGTGCTTCCCATCCACTAACAATCCTTCTCCCCTAGATTTTAAAATAGGGAAGGGAGCCGCACAGAGCACTTTTGTCCTTTGCTGGCCTGTCACTACAGAAACATTGCGTCCTGCTCCCTCTTCCAGGTTCTAATGATGCTATTTAAAGCTTCAGAGTGACATGACTCAACCAAACACTGCGGACACTTTTATCTACTCATTTGGAAAGCAGAGATAAAATACTGCACACGAACCTTGAAATGTGACTGGAAGCCATAGAGGCCACCCAGCAGCACTGCACCCTGCTACCAAAACCTTGCCATATAAACCCAATTCAGAGCCCTTCTGCAATCCAAAGAATTTTAACATTGAAATGTAACCCCAGGTGGCTTTAGTAGGCTACAAATCGTAAATGCTGTACTCTTCCAAACACTAAGAAACTCAACACAATTTTGCATTATTAAGCATGTTAAAAATTAGCTAGAGAAGGGGCAAAATAGAAAACAGGGATGATGAATGGTTAAATTATGAGTGGAGAGCAATTAAACACATAACTGACTTTTTTCACTAGTATGCTTTTGTATTCAAAATTACTATGCTTGAAAACTCAATGATCATCCATAAAAGGTAGTCTGGGAAAGTGAAAACCTTGTATTAAGAATTTGTATTCTCACCTTCCAACCTAATCTTTTCAAATCACTACAGAATAAGAAAATAAAAGAAACATGCATATGTTTAGTAGGCTTTACTTATTTTGAGAGATTTGTCATATGCTGTAACCATCACCTGCTGGTCCTATTTTTGTTAATGTTTTCAATATTACTTTAGTTAATAAAACAAATACTGGTGAATAATTAGGGAATCTCTACATCTGTTAGTAACTGAGAAGTGGATAAGTAAATGGTCCAGGAGAAACACAAGATAACTCATTTTGTTAGTAAAGTATTAGTCTGTTTTGTTATTAATTTAACCTAGAGCATGAGTTACCTACAAGGAACTTAGTCAAAATGAACTTATTTGCGTATTTGGAAATAAATACTCTTGTATTATTGCACTCTATGCCTCTGGCCATACTGGCAAAACCCACCACACATGCTCATATTGCTATGACTCTGTGGTGCCAGTTTGCTTGGCTTTTAGTCTCATGAGGATAATTTTCAATTGGGTTTTTTTCAAATGAGCAAGTAAAGCATCTTAACCCCAGGGAACAAATCAGGCAGTGAGACACACAAAGGCAGCTGGGGGATCTTTGCTATGGGTGTAAGCAAAGTGTTCCTCCATCTCATGCCTCCTGGGAACAGTGGCAGAAGCCTATGTTAAGCAACCCCCTCATCACCCATGGTCTGTCCTCTGCCTCTGCCCAAAGCCCCCCTTGGAAGTGATCTGTGCCCACAGGATGCCATATTACATGTGCCTGCCTTTCTCCAAACACTTGCCTACAATGTACCATAGACCCAGTCACAAACCTGGCCCACAGGCTGATCTTTGCCTCACCACCACTTCGCAAACACAAAGCACAAGTCATGTTAATAAAATATGCTTTTAATGTGGTCTGCCATGAACATGTTAGATTTAAACATTTCAAACTCTTTCTCAAGGCAACTAGCACCATACTCATAGTCATCTTAGGACTTTCTTCCTCATGACTGTCCATCCTCTGTGGCATACAACGAGTTGTACTCCACTGCCATAGCTGAATTTTATGAATTCCTGCAGTGAAATTCTTTGGATCAAAAAGTTTCTCTTCAGTGTCTTATTTGCTCATCTGAGGTTGCCATCAAGCGGGGTTGAGTAAGAATCCTTCAAAACCTGCTGGCCGATCTTATGGGAGCTTCAGTCTCTTGGTGGGTTAAGGGACACAAAACCATCCTCCCTTGTCTAACATTATTTCCTTTTCTGCCTTTTCCGTGCCACTGCTGTGTGCAAGGCCTCCATAATGAGGTCCTCATTATTCAGGATGTTGTATTCACCCAGCTGAACCAGACGGTCATATGCCTTCTCTGTGTATTGGACCGCGTATGTTGAATAAGGAGAACAGCACCCATAGAGATCAACTTTGCCATCTTCCATCTCTGACTCTGAGCGCTTCTGACCTAGGAGGAAGGAGACAAATCACTGCTGAGAGATGGGAATTATGCTGGTCATAAGCAAGCAAAGTCTCAACAGAGCAGGGAAAGGAGAAATCTCTCCACAGAGAGATTTCATAATCAAATTACTCTTCTGGGATTTTAAAATTATTTGTTAAACAATTGGTTGGTTTTTTTTTTTCAAACTGACAAGTCAGTCCCTAGCTCAGGTGAATACCAAGTGCTTCACATAGTGAGGGGAGAAAACTGGTGATTATTCCTCTTATATGGGTCTAACCACAGTTCTGAGCTGTGCCTGTGGTCACATAGGAACAACAAAGTTACCTGACAAGTAACTTGCTTGGGGATTGAAGCAGGACAGCTGTGACAGCAAATCTGACTTGGTAAAACAACTAACTTTAAGCAACAAAGAGGTTTGATGTATAGAAATGAGTCAACAGTCAAGTTAAGTGTTGGAGTATTAAATATACTCCCTTTAAGTGGTAGTTATTATGGATGTCCATTCCCTAGAAGTGTTCAAGGCCAGGTTGGATGGGGCTTTGAGTAACGGGATCTGGTGGAAGGTGGCCCTGCCCATGGCAGGGGTGCTGGCACTAGATGATCTTCAAGGTCCTTTCCAACCGAAACTATTCTATGACTCTATAATTTAATAGGCTGGCCATGGTGTCAGTCTTTTTTTGACACACTTGATTACTTACCTGGTGCTTTGTATTTTTGGAAGGTATCATTAATTAGTGGGAAAAATAGCAGTACTGGTGCTCCTGGAGTCTCAGCACCATCAAAGAGGTAACACTCTTTCAGGTTTTTCCTGTCTTCTTCACTCAAATCCACTCTGGGAAAAGGGATTCCCTGCTCTGAGCAGTACTTGGAGGTCTGGTCCAGAGCCTGGATCAATCAACAGAACAGTACGAAGACTTAAGGAGGATTTCAGGGCTCAGGATTTCTTAGAGCCCAGTGACAAAGGGGGTATTCTCCAAGCTAGCTGTGTGAAAGCTCTGAAACCCTTATTGGAAAGCACTACATCAGTGGAGAGTTTTTTGTTTTCCCTGTGCTGTTATTACAAAGCACACGTATCATTCAAGAAAACCAAATGAGAATATGTACAGCCTATGAATGACGTATCACACTGCAGCAGTAAGCAAAAAATGTTAGTGGTTAAGACTTAGCAAGCTCAATATAGAAAACATCTAAATGTTAAAAACTTCCAGGTGTGCAGATATTGAAGAAGAAATAGACACTGCTTCAATTCCTCTCACCTGTATCTGGGATCCTGCACTATAATTTAAATGCAGGATGACATCCACCTTTCTCTCTGGTTTCAAAAGTGGCATGATGCTTGTATTGATGAAAAATCCCGTATCTACCAGAGACAGGAATTCCTCTGATTGTGTCAGCTGGTTAGGAAATGTGTCTAACACAGTATCTAAAAGGAAAGATATTTTTTGTTGTAAGTACAGTAGCACAAAACTGGTTAGCCTGTTTTCCACTCTTCCACCAAGACCACAGAGCCCTAACTGGTTAGCGTTTTTGGGGAAGGGGCATTTGCAATATCCCTTGTCTTCTGCCCTCCTAACTTCAGCCACAAGCAATTTTAGACCTGCAGCTGCAACATTCATGAAGGGGATTTCTTGTGTCTCCCCATTGAGTGTTTCTTCAAACAGAAAACGGAAGGACCACCATCAGGACCTGGTGCCCCTACCACAGGAAGTGTGTCTTACCTGCTAACCATTGGCATGGAGATCATGCTACACCATATCATGCTACATCCCAGTGCGCCTTAACTGATCGATCTAATAGTGATTCTGCCCGACCATGGCCTCTGATCTTGAAGAATGGGTTTAATATCAACTCTGTGTTTTCATTTTGTGCTGCTTGTTTGACCTCTCCTCAGGCAAACAGGTCTTCTGTTACCTTTCCACCTGCAGAAGTGCTTGTTCTCCAGGTAGTCATTGTGCATCTGGAGACCCTTTAGGAAGTTGTGCTCCTGGGCAACGCAGAGGCGGTCGGTGAGAACACCACGAAGAGCGCTGCCGAGGGGGCCAGGAGGAGTGAACAAACGAGTCCTCAGCTCATGCGGCTGCAGCGGTAGGAGGGGTTCCTCCTCTGCAGAGGGAAAGGCCGATAAATTCTACCTGCCTAGAGCAAAGTCATGCCCAAGATATATCAAAGTAATAAAAATCAGTCTTTTCTGTATTTAAAAGGCCAGGGATGAAAAGATTCAATGAGCACAAGTGACCAAATGAAAAAGAAAATAAAATGCTACTCTTACCTGCCAAATACCATTTCCTTACAGAGTTGAGAGGTGGATAAAAACCAAGACCCAGTACCAGACAGCAATAAAAATTTGCACCAGGCATACACACACTTGTGGAGCAGACAGAATACAAGCTTCAGAAAGGGATAATGGTTGTACTTATTTGCATAACTGTCACTCCTACTTAATGCAGTCAAATCTTTTTATTAGTCATTTATAGATTCATCTCAGTATTCCTAAACTTTTTACACATCTGTCAGCATTGGTTGTCGAACCCTCAGTGAGTACATAGATCACAGGACCAGAGATTTTTAAATTATCCAATTATGCTTTGCAGTGTGAGACTTTGAATCCAGTTCCCTCCAGAAAGGCCTTTGAAGAAACACTCCAGAAAAATGCCAAATATATGATGCGCATCTCACATAGCAGATGGCATGTGGTGGTTTGTCTAACAATAAGTCTATCTAACAACAAATACACAGTAAGGAAGAAGTACGGTAATTTACCTATGTTGTTGATTTTGTCACGGGTCCATCTGTGCCAAAAATCTTCTGAGGAATGTGACAAATTCCAGATATATAACACATTAAATGAAAATAAACTACTCCACATGCCTGTAAAAGGAAAGAGCTTTCTAACTAAAACATTCACACATCATGAATTGCAAAACTATTATAATGAGATTAAGTTTGTGAGGTTTATGCTCTTCTTTAGTTTGTTTTGAATGGATGATATGTCATATTTATTTAGCTGATGTTTTTTAAGCCTTATTTTGGTACCTAGTTTCTGTTTTATGGGACTGAGCACTGGATATAGTTTAAAAAGTGGTGAGATTTTTGTGAATTAATATGATTTAAGGAGCTTGGGTTTTCAGAAAAAAACCCATAACCCAAGTATCACAAGGCTTATATAAAAGGAAATGATGAAAATTTGCAATCTGAAAGATTTGTTGGGGAAATGTATTGATAATGGTCTAACTACAGCCTCTGCGTTTCATGGAGTCATAGAATCATAGAATGGTTTAGGTTGGAAGCAACTTTAAAGATCATCTAGTTCCCAACCCTCCTGCCATGGGAACAAGCCTGTTAGCACATGGAGGGATTGGTTCTGAGCACGTGTTTTTGAGCCAGAGAAACAATTTCTCTGGTTGTCCCTTAGGGCACAAGTTCTGCATGGGGTTTTTTGTTTAAGAAGTGCAAATGTATGCCTGTTCAGCATAGGCTTAGGCTAAAACAGTTCAGTGTCTCCCTCACTCTAAGTGAAGTGGCCATTCAAAGACAAGTTTGCATCTCAGACCAGTCACAAGTTGCCAGCTTGTCTCTTTGTCTGGAAAACAAGTATCCATGTTCCACTTCAGTCAATAGCAAAAATGCTTCTGCTTATGACTGATATTTTCTCCCCAGATTTGACCAGGCAATGTGGAAACCAGAGCCAGTGATGTGTGGCCAAAGCAGACACTTTGAAGCAGGGGGAACCTGGCATGATCAAACACACCCTGATGCAGTGGAGAATCACCATGGAGGCTCATGTAAACTCTCTATAGGAAGCACACAAATTACTGACTACCTGTGAGACAGGTAAGAGGTTCTGGAGTTCACCCTTCTGGAGTAGCATCATCAGAACTGTGGATTACCAGGGACCTGAATTTTATTGTTGGACTGGAAGCGATACTATATTTTTATTCAAAACTGGCTTTAAAAATTTAAATAATTATTTGTCACTTTGAATATTCTTTTTTACGGTAAACTGAATCCATTATACTAAGTATTATCTCTTTATCCTCTCCAGCAAAACTGCCCTGTCAGTCATGCACCAGTGCTTTATTAGTGCTTAATTTATATAGCTCACAATTAAAAAAAAATATAAAAAAAATAATTCAGGTGTTTTTAAGAGACAATAGCTTACCTTCTAAAAAGCAGATCCTAGATTCAGGGATCTTCTTCATCAATCGACCCATGAAGAACTCACTGCCAAAATCCTCAGTGCGAATAAAAGCTCCATATTTTTGCAATCCCACCTCGTAGGGAGTGAACTCCACCCATTCTGTGAAAAGGAACACAGAGAAGAGAGCAATGTTTTCTTGCAGCTATCATGGTAATGAAAGGAGTTAAATGGAAATAATTTCTGCAGTTACATCTAATATTTCAGACCAATAGCAATGAGTTATAAGCATGAACATGAAAAATCTTTTGAATAGTTTTGAGTCTGTTGCATAAGTAGTCTGACTTTTACCTGACCACAAGGACATTATACAAATATACATCATCCGTTGTTTTGGTCTTTAAATGAGAGGGGTTTTCTTTAGACTACCAGCTTAAAGATAAACGACTCTCAGACATTTCATAATTACCTTTGAAATCCAGAGTGCTATAGTTGTTCTTGACATTGACTGCAGTATAGATAGGCAATGGGTTCTGACCGTGTTCAATGGCCCGTTGCTGATCAGAGAGTCTATGGTTGTCCTTCTGTGATTCCAGAAACATGGTTACACTGAGACAAAAACTAGCACAGGAACGTTTTCTCTACATCTAAGCTTGTAGGGCAGAAAAACACCCTCTAATGCTTCTAATGTATAATGAGTGCTGGGCTTAAATTTTGAAACGTTCCATATTTTTCAAAATTCCTGTAAATATTTTGTTACAGCAATATCTGCAGGCATCCAATCTGATGCCAGATTATTTGATGAGCCATTAGGATGAAAAGAGAAGGAAATGGCGAAGAACAAAAAGCAATACTTTTGGTATAAACCAGCTTAACATGTGCTGCAAGTTTATGTAAGAACTCTCATGTATTTCAAAAGTCTGCAGGTCCATTTGTTAATACCTGGACATTAAGGTAATATTTGTAATTTTGCTATTTCTAATTAAAATACTTGTAGAGTATGCAAAAAAAAAACCTAATCTTAGAAGACAATATCTTTTCAAAATGTTAATCTTGAAGTTTTCTCAGAAAAACATATCCAAAATCTTACAAGCAAGAATTCTGATTTCCGCCATGGTTGGATATTGACGTTTTGGAAGCAGCTCTGCATTTGCATACTTATAGTCTTGTAACAAACTACTTTTCTCAAAATAAAAAAGCAAATATCTTCTGCAGAAATTAATTTTCAGAAAATTGTAAGCCACTGTAAATGCTGTTTTATGACATACTGTACCCCATCATGCAACAAAGATTCCAGGACAAGCCCCCAGAGATCTATAAAAGATGTTTTGCGGCCCTCTCTTTTCCGTTGACACAGCTGCTTTTTGTAATACTTCAAATACTCCAAGGAAAGGGAATTTATTTTGCATTTTGTCATATGTTTTCGAGCCTCACTGATTTGATTGTCGAGATCCTTTTGTGACCAGTCAGTATCCCTGTACAAGTTTGACATGGTCCTAGAAAGAGGAAATATATATCAAAGAAGGAAAAAAAAAAAACAGACCAACTTTTGAAGTAGGCAATGGCTATATTTTATGTTTCTATTTTAAGTTCTTGATTTGAATTAAGTAAATGTTTCCTGTTTTCAATTCTCCAAGAAACTATTATATTCCTTTTGAAGTCACATTCATTGTCCCTGTCAAAATGGCTTGAGCAATTTGTTTTCATGTGGTTGCAAATTATGTGATCTTCCCCCAGGAAAGGACTTCAGCCTGCCAATTTTGGAAGATCAAAAAAGTAGGACTACTGAGAAGGTATTATAGGTAGAGTACCGCATGTCAGCCTGGCCTTTATCAGCGCATCAGTGTCATCAGGAAGAGTCCAGTCCTACTTACCATGTAGTACCAGACAAGCCAGTCAGGTATGTGGCAGAGTCCAAGACATTGAGTTTCTTGAGCCCCCGCAGACTGCCGTACAGTGCAGTCAAAGATCTCATCCCTCCTCCTGTGGTCATGATGGCCACCACTGGGGTCTGTGCAACACGTGAATAGGAAGAGCTGTCATCAGAGAGAGGACTGCAGCTGACTATGGCTCTCAGCAGGGACTACACAAAGCCTGACATCCCACACGTGCCCAGATACCCACCCACTTCTTTCTGAATGATTTCTATTGAAAGTGATGACAATTTTTGCTCAGGTAACAGACACTTGTCTGCAATGTGTTCAATACAGAAGTTTGGTAAACAGCAAAGAAAAATACATTATCTCAAACCAAAATTGACAGTAAGCGAGAAAAAATCAGTTGCAAAGGCAAGAATCAAAAAGAAATCTCACAGGTTAAGAGAGGAGGAAGGGTTATCAACAGAGATAACAGCAGCGTAAAGACTGTGAAAGAAGACATTTCTATATAAGGAATGTCTAGATTGACTTGCAATGAAAGTGTAGCAGGAGAAGAATTAAACTCAGTAGAGCAACTGCAAAGGACACAAAGGGCAGGGTGAGATTAGAGGTATGGGTGCGTATTGGAAGTGTAAATAAGTTTAAAGATGAGGAAAGACCAAAAAAAAAAAAAGGGGGAAGAAAAAGAGGTCGTATTATGCTTTTATGCTCCTACTGCTAAGAATTCATTAGATGTTTTGAATATTTGACCTACAGACCTCATGGTCCCGCAGATCCTGTTCCAGCTGCAGGACCTTCTTCAGAGCAGGAGCAACATACTTCTTCCTTTTGCATAGAAAGTCTTGCTCCTGCACACAGAGATCAAACCCTAAACGCATATCAAGGTGGTCTGGGCTGCAGAAGAGATCAGGAAAAAAGAATATTCTCTTCTATTATTCATAGACAAGCTCAGAGTTTTCAATACAAGGAAATCAACCAGGTCCACAATGTACTGCATTTACAGGAGGAGCCTGTCCTTCACTCCCAAGCAGATATACAGCATCACATGAAGGAATGATGGAAAGAGGGACCGCTAAATTTCTAAGCAGTTATCAAAAGAAAGACATTCCTGCAGATTTTCTGAGACACCTGTTGTCTGGATTGTCTCATGCTTCAGTCTGCACTGAGAGCTATAGGAAAGCCTTTCTTGTTTGTCTTGAAATAGGCAGCAAATTTTACTTACTTCATGATCAACAGTACAGGTGATCAGCTTGCACTCTTAAACAGCACTAAAGAAAAGGTTAAAGACTGTGCTGAGCATAACACTGACTAGTGTAATTGTCCTGTAGTATTATTTCTTCTATTTTTTGCATCTTTTTCATTATTCATGTCTCAGTATGTTATCAGATTATCTACATGCGTTGTTAATTTTACAGATATAGTTTGCTTTCAGCTCATGTGAATTCCACGTGACTTGGTCACACAACAACCCACTGTCCTATTGTGAGTGCCTCCTCCCCAGTAAAGAGCAAAAAGTGAGATGACCTCAGCTTGACTTGAAGACAAGTTAGCCCTCAGGAGTGGCCAAGTCTCTTACCAGTCTTCTGCCTTTGCATATAAGTCAAATCCTTTATCCTGGAAAGCAAGAATGCAAACAGTGTAAGTGTGACAACCTGCTTTAGCATTTCTCTCCTGCAGCCCCAGGAGGAATTTTAGCTTGTGCTGTCCTAGCAATACAGGTACAAATTGGGAGCTACGAATATTTCAGCAGCGTATGTGAATTGACCGCTGTGGTTTATTGTAACAGAAGTTGGTCATTAATTCCAGGTGTTTTCTAGTGAATGTAGGACAGGTGCTGTTTATAGAGGACAATAATAATAACATATACTTTACCCATCCCTACTAACATTACCTTTCTTGAGTTGCAGCCATGTTACTGCTACACAGCAACATTTTCTCCTCCCTTTCTGTGACTTACACCCCAGATCAGCTGTGATCCTTTCATTCTATACGGACTTTTTTAAACCATGAATCCAAAAGTACTTTGCAAAGCATGATCAGCATCAGCAAGAGACTGGCACTACGACAGCTAGTTTGAGTGCTCCACTAATGTGTAAGAACAAAATCAGAGCCTCAAAATTTAGAATGAATTAAGATCAGGACAGAGTAACCAGGATCACGTTTTTCCACTCACCTCTGCTAAGATCGTGGTTTTTCCACTTGGAAAGGAATGAAGTTCCACACTTGGAGAGCCTGTATCAAACACATGGGAGCGCTGAAAAGACACAAATATATCCAAGTTTATATTGTAGGGAATGTTATTTTCTTTCTACAGTGCAAATCATGTTAGTATTTATAGCGCATGTTACTTCACATGCTGTTATTAGGTTTTATAAAGTATGGCTATAACATACAAAGGAGCGACGTTGTTTCTTCCCTGGTAGAGTAACATCCAGTGTTGGCTGCTTGTATCTGGCATAGTGGAATTTGGCAGGAGAGGAGGAGCTGAAGACCAGATCAGATCCCAACATAATGTCTTGGGTACCCTCATAAGAGCCTTGCACTTTAAAGGAGAATTCTTTCTCTAAGGAAGTGACACAAAAGCAGACACAGAGTAGTTCCATCAAAATTGGAAACAAAGCTTCTTACAGAGACTATCCCTACAGAGAACTATTACAGAGAACTATGTTCTCATGTTTCAGATTTGTTGGTTTTTTTTTTCTCTCTTACATTAAGCCAATTGCCTTCATATTATTAACACATGATTATTTAACAATAGCTGATGGAGAAATAACCTCACTTGATAAAGATTTCTTCTGCTTTTTCTTCTTCTTCTCAACCACCCGGACTTCCAAGCAGCAGATTTTGCGAGACTGTAAGAAACATGAATAATAAAATACTTCATGCCAGGGAATTTTCAGTCTGAAATTCTGCTTCCTAGTCTAAGCTCCTACTGATGATGATACAAATGCTATATAGGCAGTGCACTTTGTCACAAGGACAACATTTTCTCCCAACTACAACCTTGATTTCAGATGCTGACTAGAACAGATGGAGTCTCTGATAAACCAGATGCAGCCAGGGCAAGGCTGTGATGTAGTATGGATGAACAAGGTTTGCAGAAGAGAAGGTAAGGGCGAAATAAAAACCAGCAATCCCAGGCTCCCAGCAGAGATGCAGAGGACTGGTTTAAACAAAAATAACATGGAAACAAAGTTAATAAATGAGCAAATGGTATGGTCAGAATGTCCCTCTGCAAAAAGGGCAGTTATGACTATAGGAAATGATGTGTGTCTGGAACGGAACTAACTCTATCATTTTGGAAATATGGGAATTTGTGAGGAGTGCTGTCCAGGGGAGAGTTCACTGCTGCACCCTTGTCTCAGACCTGAACTACTTCCATGTGTTCCCTTCACAACACCAGAGGGTTGCTAGCATGGGGAATCTCCTGTTGTTCCAGCCCCAGCCTCGCCACAGGTGCCATCCATAAGGATGTGTCGTGAAGCAGGTGATGAAGTGGGAAATCACTGTTTCAGTCAAAGGGTATGATGACATGATGACTGTGAGTCAAGTGAAACAAGTGTGGCAACAGGACAAGAAATAACGACAGAACACGATACTCACCACTAGTATTCCATTAGTAATGATGGTTTCAGGAGGCCCTGAACTAGGAAACAGAAAGAAAAATACGTTCTTAATAACTCATTCTAATTATGGTGCAATTAATGACCCACACCCTTCTCCTGATTTTCCTCTTGCTTATTTTTAGCTGCATATTGGGTTTGAAAGAAAAGTCCCAGGGGACTCGTGGTACGAGTTTCCTCTCCCACTTCATCAAAGCACAATTGTCACCCTACCAGCTCATCCAGTCCTGGAGCTCAGCAAAAACTAAAAGGTACTGTGGGGCCAAACTGTGTAGTGATTTTATTCTGAGCACCAAGATAATGCTGCAGATAGTTTGAAGAAATCCAGTTCTTTAAAAACTGTAGCTAGTCAGAGGACAGGACAGAAAGGGCTCTATATTAAAAATCCAGTGCATTATTCCATATTGTGCTTTGAAGGGAGGCGAACTACCCCCCGACCTCGAAGACAAATGCATAAAGTTCCAGTATTCTGATCTTAAACTCATTACACTAGCAAAGAAAAGGTTTTAGGGTGTGCTCCCTGTCTGCCTGAAGTTCATGGGAGGTCATCCTGGCACCAATTCATCATACACCTCCTAGCACAAATCCCTCAGGAAACCATGTTCATCATCAGCATTGTCAAGAATTGATGCATGCTGGACAATTATAATAGATTATTTCGTGCCTCTAAATTGTTGTTTCTTTTTGCTGCAGACTATGTTACATTTCATATCTACTCACATATTGTCCAATGCAAATCCCACCTCAAGCTCCTCTTGTCTCTGGAAAATAAAGAAAGGAAAATGTCTTTGGTACTAGTCTACTGACAGTTCTCATAATGCAAGTTCTCGTTCTCGCGCTATAGGTATGCTTGCAAAGAGAAAGAGGGTCTGTTGAGGGAAGCAGACAAACCATTCTGATGTGAGAAGGGCAATTGGTGATAGACAAAGCAGCTGTGGAAGAGGACAACTGCTTTTCTTGGCAAAGTGTTGAGGACACCGGGGCAGAGGTACATCTGACATTAAGGTCTGGTCTGTGGGATTGTGGAGAAGAGTATAATCCCCAGGTGGAAAAAAGCACAGGAGAGGAGAAAACAAAGGTAGGGACAGAAGGGATGATGAACAGAGAAGTGAGATCATGCTGTAAGGTTACTTAGTTGCTCAAATTACCTATTGCATTAAAGACACCAAAAAGTTAATTATATAGGACACAAAGAATTATGAAGGCCTGAGGAGTATGAGCTCTAACTACTGTAGCTGAGCAAATGCTGTAATGAAAGGCTTGGATACAGCACCTATAACCACTCAGTAATGAGCCAGGTTACAACTAGCCAAATGTTTCTATTTCACCAAGGGCTAGTGGAAGACCACACACTGCTCCTCTGCTATTTTGCAGAGAAAGAAATAGTCAAATAAGGCATTTAAAGATAATGAACTGCAGAGTGGAGTTTGGGTGTGTGTAGATAAGGTAATTAATCAACTGAACGGTACATGATAGATGCACAAGAGATTGGGAGGGAATTGGAAAAGGAGAGGGGTGAACAGAGCCTCCCTGGCCAATCGAAATAGGAATATTTCTTGTTGCCAAGCTGCCTGGGATGACTTAGACACCTTATTTAAACACCCATGCCACAGTCCATAATTAGCAACTAGCCTGGTTTGACACTTGGTTCTGATCGTAAAGTTATTTCCTAATTACTAGGTTAAGTAACAAGTTATGACAAAAAAGCATCATGTACTGGCAGGGACACACTTCTTGGTCCCCAAGGAGCTCAGCAAAACAGCAATTTTGCAAAGACACCTGAAGTTTGTGAGCTTCTGTGACTAACAGCAAACCCTTCACTGTGCCTACAGATGTAGGTTTGAAGAGGCTTTTCCATGACAGAGTGAAAAACAATTCCCTTTTATGTGGTTGGGCAGTCCATACAAAAGAAGGAAAAGGAGAAAGATTTTGCAAGTATTATTTTAAACAGAGAAGCAGACAATCTACTCAATTTTTTACTTCAAACCGCACCTGTGAATCACACTTGAAGTGCATGAAGATTTGCTCTCCCAGGGAAAGTTTGGCTATATCAAAGTACACCGTGAAGAGGTGGTCATCTTGAGTAATCACATCCTTGTCATAGAGCGCCAGTTCCAGCATGTTCTGGGAAGGAAGGGAAGGACTTTAGAAATACGTCAGGTTTCTTTCAAAGCTTGGAGATCCTGAGGCCATCCTTTTTAGTCAATTTTTGTGAGGAGTCCCAAGAAAGTCAAGTTTACTGTCCCCAGAAAGTAAAGAAAGAGAGCAGGAAGGGAAGGAGGTGGGGGGGAAATGAACTGCATGTAGGCATCTGCCTATAAGGAGGAATGAGGGGGATTTTATGGAGTCTTAAAGGTCTCAAATACTCTGACTGTGGATGCGAAAGATACTTGTCTTTAATGGCATGGAAAAACGTCATAAGGATACGGTGTTATTTTCATGCCTTTCTGCATCTTCCTTTGCATCTTCCTTTGCCTCTTGAGAAAATTACTTATGTCCCCTTTGCAAAAGGATAGAACCTGGCAGTTGCCCACTAGGTCACGGTTAAAAGGAAATTCCCAGCTCAATACCTTGACCTGACTCTGGATCCTGAAGTAGAAGGTTTCATTCCAAACTGGATCTTTGCAGTTCTTGATGGTTTTAGTCTGAAATTTTTCAGTTGAAGCAGTTGGCAACCACAGGCTCACATAGCAATCAGTCTGGCTTACTGTATGGGAAAAAGCATAAGCACATCTAACACGGAGATTTGCTCTAAAAGAGAATGAATTGAACAATGTGAAACTTTGCTTTCAAAGAGAGAGACTATGATTCATGATGATCTATCTGTCCAAAATAAACATTACAATTTAGGTAACAGGAATGGAGGAAATAGAGAAGGGCCATGATATATCTTTGAGTAAATATGATTAGAAATATAAGATAAGCATTAAAACCAAAGGGGTTTCTCCTCCTGTCTCATCAAGCAATTGGTTTAACCCAGAAAAAAATAATTTGGGACAAACACAGAACCATATATCTTCAAGGGTTATGGAAATAAAGTGATAGCTTCTATTTTAGCTAGACAAAATATTAAAAAAAAATAGAAAAAAAAATGCTTCTTGGTTTCTACATAAGTAAACCTGTAATCTTCTATTGTATTTCAGTTGCAGGCCATCAGAAGTGAACCTACAAAATGTGACAACGCCTAACAGGTTGGTTAGCTTTTACACAGGCAATCAGCATATCTATTGGGATTACTTAGCCTTGAGAAAGCTTTAAGCATAAACTAAATTTGAGATAAGGCTACTTCATTTTCAGTATTTGTTCCGTTACCCCAACCAGTTTGTATCCCATGTTACATGGATATACTCCAGTGGAAAACACAGGAGATCTTTCCACACTTCTTGCTTTCAACAAACTGCAGAGGTTTCCTTGCTCCCTTTGGGGATGCAGAGAAATATGTGCAATGGGTACAACTGTGACCTTATAGAATCACCTCTGCACAGAACAGGGCTGATGCAAAGAAGAGCAGCACACTATGTTCTTTGCTGAGACCAGTATGCCAGTGAGGGGACAAGGAAGAAATCTAGAAAGCACTTTTTCTTGGAGCAGGATTAGCTTGTAGCCCATGCAGGTTAACGGGACCGTGCATAGCACTGCAGATGATACTTACAGACATCTGCCTGGTGGATATTTCTGGCTCTTATCACTCTTACAGTCAGTAAATAACACAGAGATGATTCAATCTGCAGGGAAAAAAAACCAAACACAAATCAACATACAAAAGATAGGAATAAATGCTAAAGGTGGATAGCATATTTAGAAGACAGAAATTATCAGGAGAGATAAATACCCAAGCCATGAATACCTTAGTTGAATTTTTCTATGTGACTATGAAATGGCCAGAACATTTATTTTCCTATTAATATCTAAATCAAGTGCTAGACTGAAAGGCTTCTCTACTCTTATAGCATGATATTTGGATTTGTATTACTATAATATAATAATATTATAATAATTTCTAATGAAAACTCCCCTGCATAAAGCAGTAAAATTCAGGCTTAACTTTGGAGAGGATTTACTTGTTAAATTTCCAAGGTAGAAAATGAAAATCCACCTTAGGCTTTTTGCAAGTGATAAAATTGTCATTGTGAGAATCGCCTCTCATCCTATTATTACACATGTTCTGTCTCCTGGGCCATGGGATATGATTTTCTGATGTACCTGCTCTTTTAAATGTACAGCACTCCCCAGAGTTAAATGTTGACCTCTGATGCCCACACTGCTTCTAGTGTAATAGGAAGAGATGTCTGCTTCACATTTCCATCATTCTGCTCACTTTACACATGTTTTCATTTATGGTGACAAAACTACCTCTCTTCAGCTGAGCCCAACTCTGATTTTTTCTTGTGAGTTTTTTTCATGAGAAGTTTTGAGTCATGGAAACTCTTCATGTCTGGATTTTCTTTGCAGTTTTTTGCATACATGCAAGTAACCTGTTTTACACTTGATATGCCCTTAGGCATCACTCTTTCTTATTAGTCCATGTCTCCCACATTAAAGCCTCATGCTTGACTTCATGGCCTCTCATATTGCTGCTCTAGTCTAGTGTTTGGACTGTTGGAGCCCAAATGCTATTTCATCTTTCTGTATCCCTTCTTTTACTATAAAATAAACAAATAAATACCATTAATTTCTATTTTCAACTAACCTTTTATTTCTAGGGGGAAATGACACAATATGTAGTAACAGAAATCAGCAGGAAAATTTTGTTACAAAAGTTCTAAAATACAAAAGTAATTTAGTGCAACAATGAGACCACAGACAAATAATGATACCATCTCCTGACTCCACCTACACTGTAAATTTACTATAAAAGGACCATTACCAGTCCTGAAATGGCATTGGAATAATGCTGACCTCATTAGTCTCACTGAGAAGGAGACATGTCACAGGGACTGCAAGAAAGGAGAGCAGTCCTTTTGCTCTAGTAGGACTGACTGAGCAAAACAATTTGGAATGTATTGCATTAATAATGTGCTGTGCTTACTGTCTGTAAGAAGTGATGTGCATTGGTACTTACAGGCTCAATGGAATATATATCCATGTGGTGTTCCTCTTACTGTTAAACCTGAGTGTGTTAATGCGTACAACTGGGGCTAATGAATATATGCTGCCCAGGCTGGGGGTAGTTAGCAAGTTGGCTAATGAGGAGCCAGGTAAAAGTAGCCTTGAGGTAACCAAAACACCTCATCCTAGGAAAAGGCACCAAGGACATTTGTGCTATTCAGCTGCACAGCAAGTGACTAAGTGCACAAATCAAGGATGTCAAATCACTGCTAGGACTCCAAAGAGCAGGAGTGGATAAGACCATCAAAGGCACTTGTATTCATGACTAAAACCTAACTCCTAAGGCATAGAAATGAGGCAGCTACACATGGCAAGTGTTCAGCAATTACAGAGCTGGAAGCTGGTAGCTTCGGAGAAGGCACTTTCCTGGAAGGGCTCAACTCAGTTTCACAGTTTGTGTCTCCTAGAGCCCGCCTCCTGGCCTGTGGTGATCCCAAAGCATCAAGAAGGGAGTTCAGATTGGATAAAGTACTCAGGTATGACTGGGTAAGTACACCCAGTCATAGCCAGGGAGTCTTGGCTTAGACATCACAGAGGTATAAGTAACAAATGGACAAAATCCTGTCAGTGGTGTGAGTTTTGCCTAGAAAACCTTTGGAGGTTTGGTTCGTTCTACTGAACCTGCCATGATCCTTGGAGTGTAGAGAGGTGTTTTAGGGCATATGGTCTCATCTTTGTTTTTTCCATTTAACTAATTAACAGAATATCTTATCTATTCCTTAAATTATAAGCACAATATTTGTTGCTCAGCAGCTTAACTTGAAACAGAACAATGGCCAATTCCTACCTAAATGGCCTGAAATTATAGAGAACAAAGTCAAAAAATCTTTTCTCAGCACATCCAGTCCTCCCATTTCGTAGAGGAGAGATTTTATATAACATGTCTGAAGTCTCCTAGAAAGCTATTACTTTTTTGTAATGGTCAAAACAAGGATTAATTCAAGAAATCAGGTGTTGAAAATTCACTTTGTGATTGTTCCATACTCTGTGGGAATAAGTGGCACAACTTCACAACTATTGCCACCTGCACTGGCAGTAAATTTGCCTTTGTGCTCTAGCAAGATGTACATAGCAGAAAGCTGATTCAAACCTATATACTTTTAAAGCTACTGATTTAGTAAAACAGGGTTCATTTCCCTTTTGCCAAGCACAGAAAACAGCACTAGGACTTTAACATGAAGCAAGACTGCATAAATAAAGTGATCAAAATGATAAGTGTGATGGCGTCTCGTGGAGGGAGCTGGATGGGTTATGGTAGTTAATTAGTCTGTTTGGCAGATGCTGAACCCTATCTGTTCTCACCCAGGCTCCACCCAGCAGGAAAGTTTCTTACAGTTTTCTTTTGAAATCCTCCTTTGCAGTACCTTTGTAACAGGAGTCCACGGTTCCCCATCAGGATTCAGCTGCATAATTGCTTCATCTAGCCGCTCATATGGAGGGATCAGCTCCTGCAAAAAGAATGGCCAATATTAGCCCCAGACAAATCATCCCATCTCTTAAATGTGATCCTCACTGCGAGTGGAGAACTGCAGAAGAGCAGCGCAGGAGAGCCCAAGTTCAGTCAGTGCTGGCCGTAGAGCCTCGGCAGGAAGAGTCCTCTGTCCCATCGTGGCCAGTGCCCCTGCCTGCGCCATGCTTGCCTCAGCGAGCCTGAGCAGAGGCGTAGCAGCCAGGTAAGGTCCACCCTTTGCATGACACATGGGGAGGCAAGGCAGCTCCTGGCCCTGGCTGTTAAAGGCACAGCAAACCTGTCTCCTGTAAACACACCCTGCCATAAATCATTCACGTTGAAGCACATCTCTATGCTATTCAATGCTTATTCTACGGTTGCATGTATCACCTCTCTAAAATGAAGAAAGCCCCCAAATATACAAAATGCTCCTTCCATAAACTCACACTCCCCAAGTAGTTTTAATTTCCTTCCTATGGCTTGTTACCATTTTTAAAATTTCAATAACAAATTTTTGAAGTTTTTGACTTTTTTTTTTTTAATTTTCTTCTTCATTTGGAGAGTCATTTATAATCAATGGCAGGTCAAGAAAGTAGTATCATCTTGGTGTTATGTGCAGTGAAAGCAGCTGAGATGCCAGATGGCTTGCCTTGATCTGCACCCTTCTTACCTGAGACAAAACGCCTTCTTGATCCATTGTGGTCACTGTCAGGTACACATCCAATGTTATCTGTGGCAATGCAATTTCACATCTCTCAGCTGCCACAGACACCACCAGTTTAAATGTCTCATAGGCAGGTGAGCAACTATTTTATAAACTGACTCAGAGCCCCACCTCTGCCTGATTTCTTAAACCCAGTTATTCCCCTCCCATTTTCTTATACTCGGAAGCTGAACCCTGTGGTCGAGTAAGTAGCAAAATATCTTTACCTGCACAGTAGGTAGAAGTATGCTGTTTGAGTCACTGCCCAATACTGGCCAATGGCACGTTTATGACTAATGGTAAGAGAAGGATGCTCTTTTATCTGAACACTGAATTTTCCACTTAGCAAGACTTTAAAGCCCACAGAAATACATACTCTTAAATAAAACACAGCAAAGGTACATTAACTGGCTTTAGGTTATCTGTGACAGAAATCAGGTAGGATACAACAGCTAATGGAAAAAAAAGAGGGACAACACTATTGCTCTCAGACTAAATTGGGTCTTGCAAAAGCCAGTTTAAGGGTTTCTATACTGTATGTCCATGCAGAGCAGACACACCCATATGGTGGTTTGTATCTATTCATCCTTGGTCCACCAGGGCTAAGTCCCTCCTCAGGTCATTGTGTTCTTCTCCTCTTCTTTCCTACAGTTTGTTATTATTATTTATGTTTAGAAGAAGAGTCCTGAAACAATGACTTTCTTTAGCTTAGCTCCACACCCTCTGAATACTTCTGCACCAATTTGACTGTAATCTAGCTGCACTTAAATGCCCATGTCTGACCTGATGAACTCTACTAACCAGTGGCAAAACTTGGCACTAGCTGTGTGCCACCCTCTGCACTGCCCTCATCACACTTGCAAAGCCACTGTCACAGTAGGACACCTGGTCCTGAGAGCACCCCATTGATCCTTGTGCCATCAAAACCAGAATGACTTCCAACTCACCGGAACAGGATTAAAAAGGGCTATCAAAGACTGTTGTATCTTCAGCAGGTCATAACAGATCAAAACTGCTGAGGAAAGGGAATCCTCTGGCTTCCCTGCTCACCTGATATATTGCCTATGAGCAAGAAGTTACCCACTCCCTGAGCATTCCTTGAGTTTATTCATTAAAAGTTGTTAACAGACAGCACAGCTCCCCTCTGCACATTCCCGCATGAAATAATATCAACAGTCATCATGGTCAACTTGGAGGAATAAATTTTTGCTATAGGCTATGTTATTTCATAACCCCATGAAGGGTTGTGTCTACATACATGGCATGTTTCCTCCATGTGCCAGCTGCAGTTATGTAGCTTGATGAAATGCATTTTTCATTAGGTCACAGAAAACCCTTGGAAACATGGGCATCTTTCAGCCATAGTTAAAGGCAGTGCTTTATTATGACACTTCATTGGAAGGTTAAGCTATAAACTAGACTGTCCACCAGGACCGGGGCTCTGAGACTGTTACTCCCACAGTGCCAGTGGCCAAAAAGCTCTTTTTTTTCATGAATAACATTTGCATTCCACATCAGAGGCAGCCCTTGAGGAGGGAGGGATTGTGACTCACTTGTACCCTTGCAATCCATCTCTGAGACATTCCTTTATCCACAATGCTCACAGCAAATATTTGTATGCTCTTATGCTCTTTGTAGAGAAAACAACAGTTTTGTTTTCCTGGAACAAGGAACACACTGTGATTTTGGAGCATATTACTGAAATGTCTGAAAATGTGGAGCAAAGCAGATAATTCTTATTTTGCACACAAGCCTTTATTGTCCAGTATTGTACACATGAAATATTTGCATGGAAATAACATTTCTTCACATCCGGAGGTGGTATGAATTTATGGTCAAAAACTGTCTTTAATTTTTCACACCAGGAATCTCAGGTTCAAACACAGATAATTCCCAGGGTGATATGCAGACCACATAGCACCATATTTCTGATTATGACTAGTGAAACTACCACAGAAAAAAAACCCACCAGAAGAGTATATTCTTTTAAAACCTAAAGAGTTTTAAATGATAATATTTATGCTCTGATCTTTAGTCTTGCAACATTAGGCTACAGATGCACAAAAAAAAGTAAGGTTTAGTTTGACATCATAAATGACAAAAGCTCTGGCAAAAGTCATTGCAAACCGATTTGTAAAGACAATTTGTCATTGTTTCTTGCCAAAATGAAAATCCTCAGAGTGTCATTTTGCACCAAGCCAAACATGTTATTTGACTGCAAATGAAACCTATTATTTTGAGGTTGGGTTCCCTGGGCTGACGAGGTAGGTGGTCAATTAAAAAGAAGCTATGTTTCAAAACAAAGACATTTTGTAAAATACTAACATGAAATGTTTCAACTTACCCAAGTGTTTTCACTGGTTTATTTTAGCCACAGATTATGACATCTAGTTGATAGGGTTTTTTTCACTGAATAGACTCTTTGTTCATAATTTTCCCAGTTTTCATTAGGAAACAAAACTTTTTAATAAAAAAAGTGTATTTTCAATTTGACTTGCTCCTGGAATGCATAAGTTGTTATGGATTTAAAATTTTTACAGCTCACCCTCAACACTTTCAACAGGTCAGAGAGAACACTTTCCATGAAAAAGAAATTAAAGAAAGTTTAAAAATGCAAATCCACAAGAAATTTTATTGGTTGTTTTGTGCTAGATCCCATGGCGGGGGTCTGTTAAGATTGTTTTAAGATGGTCTTAGATGATGCAGACTACTAAATCACACCTGCTTATCTGCACAGTTTGAACAGGCAGAATTAAAGAAATAAGCGTTATTGTTGATGAGCATATGCCCTAAGTTGTTTGAACAAGTTGCATTGAGTAAAACAACAACGTTTTCATTGTCTAGTGGAAGTAAAATATTTTCATTTCAAGCACTTTTTCTTTTTAATTTCAGAAAGGAAGTTTAATATGAGAAGCAAATTAACTTCTCAGGAATTCCCAGGGTGTTGTATTTTGAAAGCTTCAAAATAAAATGTTGACTTTTTTCATACCGCCTCAACACAAAATAATCCAAACTGACATAAATACAGAGAAAATTTTTATGTGCCCAAATTATACCTTTCACTGGAAAAAAATTCTTATATGAAAAATGTTATGCCACTTTCTGCCAAGTTGCTTTGTCCCATCTACATGTGATTCAGTCACAGCCCAAGACAGCCCAGGAGGTGGACGCCATTCACAATGCTGACTGTGTCCACACTCTTGTCCTTGTTACATTTCCAACCTCTTCAGCTGCTCTTCAGGACACTTGCAAAATAGAATTGACCCAGGGATCTAATGCCAGCTTCCAGTCATGTCTCGGGTTTTCTTCATTTTCCAGGATTGGATGTATCTTGTGTTCCACGAAGAAGAATTGTAGGGAGCAGAAGTTTATACCCTCTTCTTACAGCCTTAGGTGTGGTGGCTGGGTTGTATTACTGTAGCGCTGTGGTGGTAAAAAATTGTTTTCCTCTATGTCATACATTATAATAAGTTAGGATTAAAATAACATTATTTTATAAATCTAACAAGGATTTTAGGTAAAGAGTGTTCTACAGACAACCTTAATTTAGGGAACAAAGTATATGTAAAAATTTCCCAGGCAATGCCTTGGCCTATAGAGGCCAATTCTTGGGAATGGTAAAAAACCCAACAAAACACTGAGCCCCCCGGGGTAGTTTCTTCTTGCAGTGCAGAATGGCCAGTGTTCAAAAAGCTATGGCCCCTTCAGTGTTCTAGAGCATGAAAAACTCCTCAAAAGAAGAATAAGGGCAGTTGGATGGGTGATTAGCAGTACATGTTTTGCCTTCTCCTTTGCATTGCTGTCTGCAAGACCTGCATAATCGTCTGTGAGTTGTTGAGGATGTTGTATTCACTGAGGTTCAGCAGCCGGCGATAATTCTCATCAGTATACCTGACCGAAAACATGCAGTAGGGGGAAAAGCGACTGGTCAGATCAAGTTGTCCTCCCTCCATCTCTGAGCAACAGCGCTTGACACCTGGAGAGAAAGAGAAGTTGCTGCTGTGACATGGCGTTTATCTCAGTCGGTGACAAGCTGTCCAAAGCAGCCCAAAGACGGGGACTTTTCTCTGGAAGAAAATTCATAGGGTTTAAATGCAGAAATAATGCAGGTAATGTATCCCTACTCCTAGTTAAGAGAATGTCATGAGTCCAAAATGATGAGGGCAGAAGGGAGAAGTGAGGGACAGCATTGTAACGGTCATCTACAGCTTACACATAAACATATGTTTCATTAAGACCATGGATCAGTCAAGGATATCACTATGAAGGGGCACTCCAATAGCCACTGCTGGAGCACTGCAGGTTTTATCCTGAGCAGCTGGGACCTCTAAAGATCTGGCTGAGGGACAGGAGTTGCTAGTAATAGAACAGAATTTAAGTGAGAAAGGACAATAATAGAAACACATGAATACTTAAAGTTCCTGCAATCAGGAATACAATCTCAGGGTGCCTGTCACCACAATCCAGTTCTGCCTTTCCATTTCTCGTGTCTCCCAAATTGCACAAAAGCAGAATTTTAGACTTGCTGCCAAGGAGCAAAACAAATGCATCCTAGTAACTGATACTAAAGGAGAGGAATAGAAAGCAGGTGGCCTTTCAGAAAAGGAACAACAGGCCCCAAGCACAGCACAATGAGCAAAATGACCCCTGGACTGTTGCTGTATCAAAAGGAGACATACTGGTTTTGATGTTGCAGGAGTCCAGCCTGAAAGGCATGTTCCTACTCCCCCGTCATTCATACATGACATTATACCTCCTCAAGTGTAGAATGAAATGCCTGGACAACAAACAATATAGGTAAGGAAAAATAATCTGAGAAAGCAATACTTTCCCCAGAAAAAAACCCAACCAAACATTTTACAGGCAGCTAGCAACACTTTATGTTACAAATGGGAGAGATATGAAAGTAAAACACAAGGCTGTGTCTGTCGTCTTAGAGCCACGAAGATGTCATGAATGAACATACAAGCTTTGGCAGAGATGGGAAACAGGTTTAAATTAGCTAAAGTGTTCCCCCATGAATCTGGCTAGTAAAGACAGAGAGCAGAAGAGAAAAAGACTCCATCTGAGTCAGAGAAGTAAGCTGTGGTTCCTTTTGATGAACACTTTGCTGCTGCTTGTGACTTACCAGGTGCTTTGTATTCTCGGAAGGTATCGTTCACAAGGGGAAGAAAAATCACAATCGGACATCCTGGCAAATTGGAATCTTGGAAGACATAGCACTCTTTCAGATTTTTCTTATCTTCATCAGTCAATGAAATTTCAGGGAATGGGATCTTCTGCTCTGAGTAGTATTTGCACATCTTATCTAGAGTCTGGAGTAACACAGAAATGATCAGCATTGGAATTCAACTTGGTTGTCTTAAAGCCCCCAAATTGTTATCTAGTATTAAGGTTAGAGACTCAGATGCACTACTCTACACATAATTACCTCATATAGTAACCAGAATACTAATCACAAACTGCAAACATAATTTCAGAGTTAGAGAGTACACACAGGACACCTCTATTTAAAAAAAATTATTAAATCTGCAGTTTAGAGTGAAGCATATAGTTTTAGTAAATGAAAGAGCCTGTGTTTAATATATTATATAGAATTAATTAGAAATTAAAAACCACCACAATAAAATGTTTAAGATAGCTTATTATGTGCTTAGAAGTCAGCAGATAAGAAAGTTAGGTTTGAATAGGCAAGTACGTCTCTGCCTGTGTAAGCATTATGGCACAGCATAAATTGAGATTGATATTTTACTGAGGAAGCCTGAAGTATTATGCTATACTGTACCATTTCCCTGAAATGTGTAATATAATGTCCAACTATGTACTCTGTTATTTGCTCTGCACTATCTAATAGCAGACACTATCAAATAGGAAATAATTTATACTGAAGTGCTTAAAACTCCAGCAGCCTTTCTTCATAAAATTAATCTAGACAATGCAGGAGGCTGAAATTAAACTTCATTACATGTATGTCTTATGCATCATACAGCTTATTAACTATAGCACTGCTGTTCTTATACACAAATTATAATTCCACGTAAGCAGGCCAATGTGATTGTTAGCAAATTTCTAACAAACCTCAGCCTCTGGGACATAAAGACCCAAACTTCTTTTCTGCAAGGCCTCCTAGACAGCTAGTTAACTTTATCTCTATGAAACTGGAGTTTCTGCAGGAAGATGCTTGTCATTGGATTTTCCTAGTAGCATCTCATTTGTCAGTCCAGAAATTATCTGCCCGTGACTGTCCACTTAACCCCTTTTATATTCTGACTTAAGTCAGGAGAAATCTCTTCCTCCTCTCTATGTATATTCCTGTGCAAGGTCTGGAAACCCACTTGATTCAGCATAAAGCAGAAGAGGCTCTTCCCATAGTACCGGAAGAGACGATGCTGATGTCATCTTGAATAATTCAACATGTTCATAAACCAGTAAGAGAAATTCCAGGAGCAACAGGAAGAAATAGGACTAATATTAATCATTACAGTGAAAAACATAGGGGAATGCAATTCTTAAAAACTGAACAGCAGAAATAATTTGCAGTTCTAGGTGCTACAAGCTAGATATTTACAAGCAAAAGGAGAGACAATACACAGCAACAAGGTCCTCCTCACCGAAGTGTGTGATCCAGTAGTATAACTTAAAAATATGATGACATCCACTTCCCTCTGTGGTCTTAAAAGTGGTGCACTGCTGGTATTGATGAAAAATCCAGCATCTATCATGCCCAGTTGATCAGGATTTTGCATCAGCTGGTTGGGACGTGAATCTAATACAGTGTCTGAAAGGAAAATATTTCTTGGAATAAGAGATGATCTGTAGGTATTTTGACTGGAAAAAGAAATGCAAGGTGGAAATTATCATCCCAGAGGTCTGGTTTAATTAATTGCCACACTACTGGATTGTCAAATAGGTGTGGGAGGGACTGCAAAATGCCACCTAAGTTTCTGTTCTGAATAATCTTCCGTGTTGAGATTCCAAGCAATCTATTCCAGAAACTTGTAATACTCATTAGTGCCAGTAAGCTATTTCTAATACTTAACCTAAATCTTCCTTGCTTCATTTCAATCATTGTTTCATCTGTTATCCATCATTGATTCAGAGAATGATATTTTATGCTTCCCCTCAGTCCAGTCTTCTTTGGACCACAAAGCCCCACTCCTTTCTAGCTTTCCCTTGTAAGTCACATTTTCTGGGATATTCCAGTTGTATCTGAAGTTAGGTGCATGGTACTGCCAAATTCAGCTTTCTTTCATGTTCACCCTGCTCTTTACTACCTTAAATTCTGAGCTGGATGACAGGAATGGGGAGCAGAATGAAGCCCTCATAATCAAAGGAAAAATGGTTAGCAACCCGCTTCACCACTTAGATGCATACAAGTCTGTGGGGCTGGATAGGATCCACCCAAGAATGATGAAGGAGCAATCCACTTTCCATCATTTATCAGCAGTCCTATCTAACCAGGGAGGTCCAGGTTAGCCTGGACCTGGAAGACAGCAAAAGTGATGCCCATCTACAAGAAGGGCTGGAAGGAGGATCCAGAGAACCACAGTCCTGTCAGTGTGACCTCGGTGCTGGGGAAGGTTGTGGAAAAGATCATCTTGAGTGGCATCACACAGCACATACAGGGCAACCAGATGATCAGGCCCAGTCTGCATGTGTTTATGAAAGGCAGGTCCTGCTTGACTAACCTGATCTCCTTCTATGCCATGGTGACCCACTTAGTGGATGAGGGAAAGGCTGTGGATGTTGTTCTCTCTAGTCTTTATAAAGCCTTGTTGCTGTTTCCCCCAGCGTTCTCCTGGAGAAACTGGCTGCTCATGGCTTGGATTGGATGGGCGTATGCTTTCAGATTAAAAAAAATGGCTGGATGGCTAGGCTCAAACTGTTTTGGTGAATGGAGTTAAATCCAGTTGTTGGCCAGTCACAAGTGATGTTCCTCAGGGCTCAGTATTAGGGCTTGCTCTGTTTTAAGTCTTTATTAACGACCTGGATGAGTGCACCCTCATAAGCTTGCAGGCAACACCAAATTGGGCGGGAGTGTTGATCTGCTTGAGGGTATAAAGGCTCTACAGAGGGATCTTGACAGGCTGGATCAATGGGGTGAGGTCAATGGCATGAGATTTAACAAGGCCAAGTGCCAGATCCTGCACCTGGGTCACAACAACCCCATGCAGTGCTACATGCTTGGGGAAGAGTGGCTGGAGAGCTGCCTGGCAGAAAAGGACCTGGGGTACTGGTCAAGGGTTGGCTGAATATGAGCCAGTAGTGTGCCCAGGTGGCAAAGAAGGCCAACAACAACAGCATCCTGGCCTGTATCAGGAATATGTTGGGCAAGAGAACTAGGGAAGTGGTTGTGCCACTGTACTTGGCACTGGTGAGGCCCCGTCTTGAGTTCTGTGTCCCGTTTTGGTCCCCTCACTGTAAGAAAGACATTGAGGTACTGGACCATGTCCAGAGAAGGACAACAAAGCTGGTGAGGAATACAAGTGTTATCAGGAGTGGCTGATAAAACTGAGATTATTTTAGTCTGGAGGGGAAACCCAAATGCTCTCTACAACTACCTGAAAGGAGGTTGTAGCAGAGGTGGAGGTTGGACTTTTCCCAAGTCACTGGCAATAGGACAGGATGAAATGGCCTCAAGTTGCACCAGGGGAGGTTTAGATTGGGTATTAGGAAAAATTTGCTTCACCAAAAGGGTTATTAAGCTTTGGAACAGGTTGCCCAGGGAAGTGGTTGAGACACCATCCCTGGAGGTATTTAAAAAACATGTAGGTGTAGTGCTAAGGGACATAGTTTAATAGTAACTTGGGAGTGCCAGGTTAGTGGTTGGACTTGATGATCTTAAAGGTCTTTTCCAACCATAATGACCGTATGATTCTAAATTCAGTTCCATCAGCTGGAAGCCTACCATATTCACCTAGACAACAGAGATTGCAGTGAAAGCACATAAACACATGCTTATATTTAAAGACAAGATTAAACACCTGGCAACTAAAGGTTTTTAAACTAAAACTAAGGCTTTAGTCTCTTCTCTCTGTTCAGAAAAAAAATGTTATTTCAGGAGGTTTTTTTTCACCTGCCAAGCTTGGCAAGGTTCTTTCCTAAATTCCCTACCCCAAAGCCACCTGAAAATGATCGCTATTATATATTAGTTCCCATTACCTTTCCATCGACAGAAGTGCTCGTTCTCCAAGTAGTTGTTGTGCAGCTGGTAGCCCTTCAGGAAATTATGGTGCTGGGCAACAGAGAAGCGGTCAGTCAATGCACCCCGAAGGGCACTGGACAGTGGGCCAGGAGGAGTGTACATGCGAGTCCTCAGCTCGTGGGGTCTTGTAGGCAATACTGGGTCTTCATCTAGAGGAGGGGACAAAAAATGGTGAACTGTTTATTTATTGATGCTCATCTCTAGTTGTCCTGGTCTGTAGAAGACCAAAGGGGTTGTTCTGGAATGATTTACTAAACACACGGAAACTATCCTGAAGGAGAGGAATGATTGCTGGACAAAGCTCATGTTGATGGTTTTAAGTTTTGCCCTAAAGACAATTCAGCAAAAGCAGTCTTTAGTCCTGGAAGAGGGAGACTGTAAAGGAACTAAGTCATTCAGAGAATGTCCCATCAGAAAGTTACATATCCTCACAGGATGATATTTTGGAACAGAGTCAAGCAAGGAGAAAATGGGGCTGAAGCACATGCTCCTGTTCAGTCAGACAGACAACAACACGGCACCACAGGGTCTATTGCAACAGTGACAGCTTCTGCCTGACAATCAGCCGTGGCTATATGAGCGTATGTTTAATCAGTAGAATCAGAGCATCCCAGGAAAACCTGGTGCGTACATTCATATTTAGAAACTACAGACAGTTTTCAGGGTGACTACACTGGCAGCATACGTGGGTGAAAAGTAGAAACAGTACAAGGTGTGGTTTCTTGAAATCACAACCTGCTTTGCTGGACCAAGTGGCTGACAGTGCAGCAGGAGAGACCTGGTGGTTTCCATGATTGCACGGATGTATTTCTTTATTTTCAGGATGTCTGTAATTATAGTTACTATCATATTAAATGATTTAGCAATAAAACCACCGTTTCTGTGTTGCTTCAGAAAATACCTTCTGGGCCTCATTTATCTTTGTGCCAGTAATCACTACAGTAATTACTGTACTGAGTAATAAAATGAAAACCCAAGAAATATTGATTGGCCAATTGATATTCAGGTTTATTCTCTGCACAGGCAGTATAAACAATATCAGTGTCTGCCACTGGTTCTTGGTTCCACATGGCTGAGTGAGAATGAGCAATGCCAAAAGAGCTCCTAAGAAATGTGTAACCCCTCTAAAGCTTCCTCTTAAGGACAAAGCCTTTTATTCAATACAGGTTCAGTAAGCCTAGTTATTGCAGCAGCATTTTCCTGATTGTCCTCTTCCTTTTAGTCTTTATGGTGTAAGGACAAGTTGCTATCTTTTAGGAGTACCCTATGATGCTGGCTTCAACATAGTTGGCAGGGTGATGCCAAAAGGCATCTAGAAGACTAGGTGACCATAAATGAAAGGCTTAATAATTTCTCACCAACTTCTTCTATTCTGTCTTGTGTCCATCTCTTCCAGAAGTCTTCTGAACTGTGGGACAATCCCCATATTTGTAACAGGTTAACAGAAAATATACTGCTCCACATACCTGTAAAGGGAAATAGTAAACACAAGGATACATTCTAACAAGAAACTGGCTGTTTCCTTCTATTTTCACCTTCTGGATTAATTTTTAAATGGACTTAATCCAAATGTTTCTAAACTTCTGGGCTGTTAAATTCCTTTTAACTTCCTATGACATTGGTTCAGGTCATGCAGACATCAGTTCTGTGCCTCACCTACTGCACTTTGCCACATGGTAAAGAGAGAGATTGGAAAAGAAGGAGAAAAACTACTTGCTTGAGAAGCTAAATGAGAGTTCAGGTAACGCAGACATCACAAAAACTTCCTTTCTACCCCTGTCTTTCTTACTACAGCGTCTCATTGTCTGCATGTGCTCTGATCAGCTCTCACACACTGATTTGCTTCACAGCGGGATGAACTGGCTCTTCAGGCATTTGGTTTGTAAGAGATCTCACCCTGCAGCATGAAAAGGCTCACAGAGGCAGTGGGCTACTGCTTCACTGTCCACTCTTCTTTCAGGACTGCCCCTCTCTGCCTCCCCTCAGGGGCACTGGTGGCTTTGTTGATAAACACAATGCCAACATTTCATCTCCCATTATAAATTTAAATATGTATTCTAATTAGTCTATCACAATTGAACTTAATTTTCAGTGGGGCACAGAAACCAGTACAGGAGACACATTATGGAGAAAACTGATTTCCCAGCAGTGGACCAGGTGGAAAGGACCACCCAAGAGGCAGCCTTTTAAGGATACTCCTTGGGATCACAGACTATTTAATATTACAACCTGCTTACCAAAATCAAGGAGTTTCTAAACATCACAAGTGTAAGAGATGACTGAAACTGAATTTGCACTGCTCTGTGTTCACCTGCCAGTAATTCTGTCTCCTTGGTAAGTATTAAACTCATCAGTACCAAACAGGAACTGACCAGAGGGATTCAGATACCCTTAACTTCTGGTCTCATTTTTCATCTGGGCAGCTTGCATCTTTAGTAGACAGGATTCTCTACACAGGGTTGAAGCTAAACCTCACAGTGGAAGCACAGCTGCAAGTTTTCCTCTGTCTCAAAAGTTTCATAAGTTGGAGTGCACTCAGAGAGGAATCAGAAGAATAACCAAAGAAGCAAGAACTATTCCTTACAATGAAAGAATTAAATAGCTTCATCCATTCCATGTATAAGGCACAATATTAAAAAGTTTGTACATAGCAAGACAGCGACAAGAAACAGAAAAAATATTTGGGATATTTTACTGTATTCTTTTGGACAAAATACCACATCCCTCCTTTTCCTGGAAAAGGAAAAGTATTTAGACCAGAAATATCCACCCCATGGTTAACAGCACTGCACCCTTCCGAAGTGCCTCTGTGCCAGGGCAACACAATACGTCACCTTGAAGGTAGCAGATCCGGGATTCGGGGAGCTTTTTTAGCAAGCGTCCCATGAAGAACTCACTTCCAAAATGCTCTGTGCGAACGAACGCGCCGTACTTCAGCAGTCCCACCTCGTAGGGGGTGAACTCCACCCACTCTGCAATACAGCCACAATGGGACACTTAGAGGGCTCCCAGGCTCTCAGTTGGGTGTGGAGATGGGGGTGGTGAGGGCATAAACCAGCCTGACCTCTCTCTGCTATGCTGCCTTTGCAAAGCCCTGCTGGTAAATAACTGCCTGTGGGCCCAGGGACCAAGCAGTGGCACTGTGGCAATGGGGAAGTGGCCCATGGTGGACCAGTGGTACAAGGTACACCCTGGGAGCATGGCAAGGCTCTGGCTCTTACACACACCATGTGCATGCACTAGCCCAGGGTTCTCCAGCGTGCATGAGGTTTCGCTCTGCCCTTGCAAACAATCCTCGCTATCAATACAGAGTAGTGGATGAGGTATTAGAAAGCAGCCTTGAGGAAAGGGACTTGGGGGTGCTGATAGATGAGAAGCTGGACATGAACAGACAGTGTGCACTTGCAACCTAGAAGGCCAATCACATCCTGGGCTGCATCAAAAGGTGTGTTGCCAGCAGATCCAGAGAGATGATTCTGCCACTTTGCCCTGGTGAGACCTCACCTGGAATACTGTGTGCAGGGCTGGAGCCCTCAAGATAGGAAGGACATGGACCTGATGAAGCGGGTCCAGAGGAGGGCCAAAAAAATGATGAGGGTGTTGGAGCACCTTTGCTATGAGGACAGGCTGAGGGAGTTGGGGTTGTTCAGCCTGGAGAAGAGGAGGCTCCAGGGAGACCTTATAGCAGCCTTCCAGTACTTGAAGGGGGCTACAGGAAGGCTGGGGAGGGTATGCAGTGACAGGATGAAGGGCAATGGATTCAAGCTTGAGAAGAGCAGATTTAGTTTGGATATTAGGAATAGGTTCTTTATTATGAGGGGGGGGAACCACTGGAACAGGTTGCCCAGGAGGTGGTTGAGACACCTTCCCTGGCGATATTCAAGGGGAGGCTCAATGAGGCCCTGGGCAACCTGGTCTAGTTGGGGGTGTCCCTGCTGACTGCGGGGAGGTCGGACTAGATGACCCTAGAGGTCCCTTCTGGCCTGGACCATTCTATGATTCTATGAAATGCCACATCTAGATAGATAACACTTCCTCTGTTACCAGTACACTTAATATCCTGTGAATAATTCGGTTGTGTACCAAGGCAGGTACTCAGCTCTTCAGAAATTAGTTTTTGGTAAGAGGCCAATTATACTCTTTATGGGTGGTACTAAAGAAGACAGAACTAGTCCTTGATTTTCTCAGATGTCCCCTCCAGGTGAAGTGCAGGTTTCTGATGTAAGTGCAGTGTGAGCAAAGATTGGAACAGAAAGGTCATAGGCCACAATTTCCTTTTTGTTCAGAAGTGGTTAATTTTTTCACCTCAGCCATAAAAATTTACATCTGAATTTCTTCTCCACCCCTTCTCCTCCTCCAGTTGCTTCTCCTCATGGAAAAACAATAAGCAAAACAAAAGATTCAGTTGGGAGTATGTTGGATGCTTTCCAAACTTTACAACAACTATGTGGTCTTTCTCCATATTGAAGCTATAACTGGGCATAGATAAAAAGCAGTGTTTAATTCTTGGACAATTCTAATACTTTTTATTCTAGGTGGATCAGTCAATATTTCAAAAATGGCCTTTCTGGCAGGATTTTGGCTGTGTATATCTAGACAGTGAAATGCTGATCTCACAAAGCTCTTCCATTAAAGTTATAAGGCACAGAGGTGATGGTTATTTCTTAAAAAAAAGCAACTAACACACCAGGACTGTTTTCTCCCAAGTGCTACCAAGCAGAGAAGAGTGAATCACAGGAATTCAGTTGCCAGTTTTAGCCCCACAAGATCAGAAACATCATACTTACCTTTGAAATCATTGGTGCTGTAGTTGTCCCGGACACAGACTGACACATAGATGGGCAGTGGGTTCTGGCCATCACACAGGGCTTCTTGCTGATCTGAAAGTTTGTGGGAGTCTTTCTGGTTTTGAAGAAAAACAGCTATGTGAGAAGAGATGGAAATGATGCATGGTAAATTCACGTCCCTGGCACTGGAGGACCCGGGTGGCTTTGCCCCTAGCATGCAGGACATGCCATTGCAGCCCTGTTGCATGGAGCACTGCAGGCCACCCATCTGCCAGTGGCAGAGCAGTCTCCCAGGGTCCAGCATGACTTTGAGCACAGGTTCACAGAAGATGAGAAGACAGAAGACTGCTTCTGCATAGAAGTCTGTATGTACTAGAAAGTACTGTCTTTGCAAGTAGGAGAAGGGGCAGACTGCCCTTTAGGATGAGCACAGTGAGCAGTCCATGCTTTCCTGGGGCTGAAGGAAGCCCTTGAGCATGTCAGCATTGAGTTTTCTTTCTACATACTCAACAGCTATCACAGCCCAGACTTGCAAGGGGACTGGAATTTGGCAGCAAATTATTTGTATCCCATACAGCTTCTTTTCTGGAAAAGCATATTCTCATTGAAGAGGTTTGCCAGAAACACAAAATCTGATCCATGACCTGCTGACAAATTTAAAAGCAGCTGGGTCTGGCACATTACGGCGAGGTTAGCAGTTACATAGCAATAGTCAGCACTGCTTGAAGGGAAAGATACTTGACTAGATTGTGAGGGGGATCTAATCTACCCAAGATTAAAAGAGAGGCAGCTATTAATTTTATACCTTTGTTTAATATAGAGTATTCCTCTCTGTATGTATCTATGTATGTACATAAAAATAAATAAACAAACCCCCATGAATGGCTGAATGACTGCAGCATTTCTGCCCCTACTAGAGCACACTTCTGTTTAATCCTCAACCTTGTCCCTTTTCTATTCCCAAATGCCAAAGTATACATCCTTGAATTGTGGTCCAGCTGGAGAGAGGATGGAGTGGGCTGCTGTACTGTAGGGGTAGAAACAACTTTAAATAATATAAAAGAAAATTTGTTGTTGCTTGTAAAAAATAAAATCACTTAAAATAGTTACCGTCTGAGCAGTTGTTCTCAAGTGAAATATATATTTGTCCCCAGTGTACTCACAGACCAAGTTACCTGCCAGTGGACCCAAATCAAGTACCCTAGCTATTTCGTACTTGCTTCAGATAGTTTCAATGCTGTTGATATTATTCTGCTTTGCATCTTGAACTCTTTTTGCGTGCATAATCTGCATCTTACACAGACTGCCTGAGACTGCTTCCACTTCTATTTACATAGCAGCCAGAGTTCAAATGGCTGCATACACAACCTATTTTATTAATATATAGGGTGCATTTCTCCCCAGGCAGATCAGGAAAGGAAATTCAAAAATTTGAGGGCTTGTTGACATGTTGACTACACTCTGTTTTGAGGTAAATTCACCAAAATTATGAGCTAGTTTACTCTCCATTCACAAAGAGAAAAACACATGGTCCTCTAAGAAATAGAATATACGTCATACCCCATCATTTAGTAAGTACTCAATCATGAGCCCCCAAAGATCTATAAATGATGTCCTGTATCCCTCTTCTTTCCGCTGACAAAGCTGCTTATTGTAGTACTTCATCCGATCCATAGAAAAACAGCCCATCTTGCATTTGGTTGCTTGTTTCTGGGCTTCACCAATATGTGAGTCTAAGTCCTTCTGTGACCAGTAGGCATCTCTGTATAAATTGGCCATGGTCCTGGAGAAAGACAAAGCAGACAGCAAAAGTCAAAAGGAGCAAAAAAAGGCTTTAAGTTTTGTGCCTTTGGGGACAGAGGTTTACAAGTAGGTATTCACTTTTGTTTATATATACTCTGGTTTTGCTACTCCATCCAGCAGAATGAACACTCCCACTCCACAGTTTCTATGACTGTTTTAAAGATGGCTCTGAAAAATAGTCTTTTTTTTAACATCCTTGGTCTTTTTTTTTTTTTTTTTTTTTTTAACAGGGCTGGCAGCAGCTTAAGGGATAAAATTGCCAGGAAAAAACATAGATACATTTCAGAAGCATGAATTAGGCAGAAAATTATAATAAATTTTCTTTGCTTGTTTTCTAGAACTGTAAATCAGTTCACAACAGCTGCTCTCTCTTGGCTTTGTATTACTTAGCATTGATCTTATGTTATCACTATGCTTTATTTTAATACCATTCTCTATTTTACCAGACTTCCCCCTACATGGGACCATCACATGTTGGGCAGTTGTAGGTCCTGTGAGAAGGGAGTAATGTTGCCTGAGGGAAATAAGTCCTTTTCCCTAACTGACAGGTTGCAGGGCTAAGTGTGCACAGTCCTGCAGTTTTCTCTGCCTGACCAGTTAGAAAGCTCAGCCAGTCTCAGAGGTTACTGGGAACAACAGCAACTAGGACATCAGTGGAGAGAGGTAGAGGAGCAATGCTATGGGTAGTTTTACATCCAGAGTAATTACTTATAAACTATTTTGATAAGTGTAATTTTCATATTCATGTTTAAATGCTGCGTATATGGGGTTGAAAAGCACAGTAAAATATTGCTAATAAAAAAATGATGTATCAACTCAAGCTAGTATTTAATGGCCTGTTACTGAAAAGCAGCTTGTTTCTATGATGTTTGAAAACTGATCTTTGCTTTCAGAAGCTCTTCTCAGCAGCAGCATCACCCTTAAAAGGTCTGTCAAGCCTCCTGCACAAGCTGGCTTACCACGTGGTGCCAGACAATCCGCTGATGTATGTTACACAGTCCAGGAGATTTAATTTCTTGAGTGCCATGAGGCTGCCATACAGTCCTGTCATTGACTTCAGTCCTCCACCTGTTGTGATGATAGCCACTACGGGGACCTGTTGGACAGAGAAGGGCAGGATGTTCACACCAACAACAGTCAACATGGCACCCTGGACTGCAATGGGGTCTGGCCACCACATCCAGTCCAGGTCTTGATCTTGGAGTCCAGGTCCCATTTTGGAA
This sequence comes from Jacana jacana, assembly GCA_013400555.1. NCBI lineage: Eukaryota > Metazoa > Chordata > Aves > Charadriiformes > Jacanidae > Jacana > Jacana jacana. Next base: position 45,529 of record VZTM01032444.1, read on the forward strand.
GGAAAGGGCTCCAAAACCAAGCAGTCACCACTACTGCTGCTTCCCTTTGGATAACCATGGGTTCAGAGATTAACCCAAACGCGTGTTCTTGCCCATGTCTAGGGCAAATAGGGGCACAAATGAACCAGAAGAAATCCTTCTGTGGAGGCAACATTGTATTTTCTCTACACTTCCCACTCCTTTGCCGCTTTTTTCTTATTCCACGCATCTTCAGCTACCACTGTATGGAAATCCACTTGACAGCCTCATGAAGAAATAAACTCAGTTCACAGCCAGTGTTGTTAAGGTACCCGCATCAATGCTGTTATACTTCAGTATCATGAAGTTACATTAAAATAAATTATATATATTTATTTTAAGGAATTTCAAGATTTCAAGAAAGGAAAAATATTGTAAGAAGCACTCAGAGATGTTTATCCTAAACTTTCACAGAATGATGACATCAGAATAAGGGAAGAAATCTGTGATATGTAAGGTGTGCAATATGCACACAGCATTTCTGAACCAAGACAGTTACAGCTCAGGATGGCAGGAATGAACCCACCATAAATCTGACAAATTCCAAATTGACAGTCACGAAGGAGGCAATTACTGCAACTACTGTTTCTTCCAAAAACAAACCTAGGCAGTGGAAGACTCATGGACAAGCTGGTACCTGCACAACACATACATGTAGCCCATTTGGCTGACCACTCATCTTGAAAAGTACCTGAAGGCGATAGAAATTAAAGATCTACACCCCCCAACACACACATACTTCACAATCCTGTAGATCCTGTTGCAGGTGAAAAACATTTTTCAGGGCACTTGCTACGTATCTCTTTCTTTTCCCAAGGAAAGTCATCTCCTCTGAACATAAGTCAAACCCAAAGCGCATGTCCAAGTCTTGGTGGCACGAACAATTACTAAGATAAAAACAGGCACATAATTTACATATTAAAACACCCATATCAATCTTAGGACTTCGATCAAAGTTAGTCTACCGCACCCAGCACCTGACCCTTCAAACAGGATGATGTAATGTGACAGGAGCAAGACAGAATATTCTAACTATTTCTAAAAGTAAGAAAGCTTATTTAAATTAGGAAACTTAACCAGTGGCATTATACCCAGTTATTACTTACTGATGAAGAAACAATGTTTAATATTTACAAATGAAACAAAATATTTAAATGAATATTTTAGGAGTAAAAGAATTACAATTTGAGCAAATCTGTGCAAATGGTCAAAAGCGAGTGTACTGATTCCCATTTCGTGGAATATTTTCTCATCCTGAACCTAAAAATCCTCCAATTTTCAAATGTTGGCATTTCCACTATGAAAGGAAATTCTTGTTTTGAGCAACTGACGTGGGAACGCATCCCCCTCTAGCGGTGAGCATGGCTGGGGAGGAAACATCCACCTGCCTGCCAGGCACGGGTGGCCGTGTAACCCTGCTCACTGGAGGGACGACCTCGGTGACATCCAGCTCCTGGATGGATGGAGATGAGTCACTGAGTTTAGTGGGGCAGGATTTCATGCCTGGTGCTCTGATCTGTCTGCTCTTGCACAGTGTCTCACAGGTCAACGCTAGGAGTTGAATTTCACTTCAGCTTTGACTCAAAAATTCTAAAGCATAATATTCCTCAGAGGAGGATTTCATTTGCATCGAGTTTGAAATGTAATAAGTCATTCCTTAAAAAATCCACGGTTGCAGCTTATCTTACCAGTTATGTGCTGTCACATTCAAGTCAAATCTTTTCTCCTGGAAAACAAGAATGTGCACTATAAATTTTTAATTTTAATTTTAAATCTTTTTTTCCCTTTCTGTCTTGAAGTCAGAGCTTGGTTTGGATGCCAGCAAGGCCTAGCAATTACAAAGTTAATTTACCTGAGATCTTGGCATATATATTTCCAAAAGCATTTTGGTGAAATCCTTGGTGAAACTTCCCTACCCACAGAACCCAAATGCTTCTAGACTGCAGAAAACATTAACAATCTTAGCATAGGAGGTTTCTGAGACTCATGCAGTAGGTCTCATTTCCTGTGTTCTTCATGAGCCTTCTGCAGCTTCTTGAAATACCATTTTTTCTATGTTTCCCATTCTTTATGGAGATCTTTGACATCATGGCCACAATCTCACAGTTAAGGGACTGCAAGTCTGCATTTGCTGCTGCCAACACTTCATCCTGTCTTAAAACTGTTATTTCAGCCTTCATATTAACTGATAAAAAGGGCTCTGCTTTAGTGGCCCTGAAAATGGATGTTGTCCTCCTTCTTCACAATGTAAAAATATTTGGACAAGATTATCCCTAACAATCAGGACATCTATAGATGTTCCTTAGCAGAAACACATTTTTTATAGTAAGGATCCTTTTCTTCTATTAATTGTATTCAAAATTATACAGCACATGCATCTATTTCAAGCAATATTGTCATTGTATTCTTTAAAATCCATAAACTATGTCTAATATTTTCAGTATATTTTAATAAATTGTCTTTTGAAGCACATGATTTACTAAGGGCAAGTTTATTGACTTTTTCCTAGCTTGTGTCCAAGGAGCAACTCTCAGATTGGAACCTAGGCAGAAGAGGAGGCAGTAAGTCTTTGGGTAAAACAGGGAGAGATATTCCGAGGGAATCATATTTTCTCACATCCTTGTTGGCCTCTATATTCACATAATGGAGACTAATAGAGGGCCAAATATGTGGAGAAAGCAGTTGGAGAAACAAACCATCTCTTTGTTCAAGTTCTGAGAAAAAAATCAGAACATTTCTGACTCTCTTAGCAGCTGTCTGGGACAACATTATGGGGAGTACAGAAGGAATTATTTCAGCTTGAACAACTTCTTTACGTCTTTATTCCTAAAGGCTGGAAGTGAAGCTCACCTCTGCAATGGTTGTTTTCCTTCCCATGGTCAGTGAGTTCAACATCAGCACTGGGGAGCCCGTCTCTGTACTGAACTTACAGGTCCACTGGGAAAACAAGATGCTTTAGGGCAAAAACAGTAATGAATTTAATCTCTTCCCCTACCCTCCCACGGTCTAGAGAGGCACTCATGGTCAGTTTATCATTAAGGTCACTTCCAACGTACAGGGTGGTAGCGCCTCTTCTTTGGCAACATGACGTCCAGCGTTGGCTCTGCATACTTGATATAGTGGAACTTGGTGGGACCTGATGGGCTGGCCACTCCGTCAAGACCCAGTGTGATATCCTGTGTCCCCTCAAAAGAACCCTTCACGGTGAGGGAAAGCTCTTTCTCTAAAAGAGCAAAACAAAGGTTGTGAGAAATGTCATCATAATTTAACCAGGAATTTGTGCCAGCTTGATTAAAAGCAAGGCTTTTGACACAGTCTCCCACAGCACCCTCATAGGTAAACTTAGGAACTGTGGATTAGATGAATGGACAGCAAGGTGGATTGAAAACTGACTGAAAGACAGAGCTCAGAGGGTTGTGATTAGTGGCACAAAATCTAGTTGGAGGTCTGTAACAAGTTGGGGGCCCAGAGAGGTCAGTACTGGGTCTAGTCCTCTTCAATATTTTCATCAATGCCCTAGATGAAGGGATGGAACATACCCTCAGCAAGTTTACTGATGATACGAAATTGAAAGGGGTGAGCTGACACACCAGAAAGCTGTGCTGTCATACAGTGAGGCCTCGACAGGCTGGAGAGGAACGTGATGAAATTCAGCAAAGGCAAGTGTAGGGCACTGCATCTGGGGAGGACTAACCCCATGCACCAGTACAGGTTGGGGGCTGACCTGCTGGAGAGTAGCTCTGAGAAAAATGACCTGGGAGTCCTGGTGAACAGGGTGATCATGAGCCAGCTATGTGCCCTTGTGGCCGAGAAGGCCAATGGCATCATGGAGCACATCAGAAAGACCATGACCAGCAGCCTGAGGGGAGGTTATCCTGCCCCTCTTCTCTGCCCTGGTGAAGCCCCATCTGGAGTACTGTGTCCAGTTCTGGGCTCCTCAGTTCAAGAACAACAGGGAACTGCCTGAGAGGGTACAGCAGAGAGCTACAAAGATGATTAGGGGCCTGGAGCATCTCTCTTATGAGGAAAGGCTGAGGGTCTTGGGTCTTTTTAGTCTGGAGAAGAGAAGGGGATCTGATCAACACCTATAAATACTTTAAAGGGTGGGTGTCAAGAGGATGGGGATCATTCTTTTTGCAGTGGTTCCCAGTGGCAGAACATGAGGAAACTTGAACATAAGAAGTTCCATTTAAACATGAAGAGGAACTTCTTTACTTTGAGGGTGGCAGAGCACTGGAACAGAGACGTGGTGGAGTCTCCATCTCTGGAGTCTTTCAAAATCCTCCTGGACATGTTCCTATGCAACCTGCTCTAGGTGGACCTGCTTTGGTGGTGGGGTTGGACTAGAGGTCCCTTCCAGCCCCACATCATTCTGTGATTCTGTGAAAAGTGGGGTGCAGGTGGCAGAGCTGTAGAGTTTGGACCACAGCTTTGTTTGGTGAAAGCCTCTGAAGGGAGCACTAGCAGCGAACGGTAAGGAGAAAAGTGGAGACTACTTTCATGGAATGGGGACTCCAAAAGCCCTCACTGTTACATACAACTGGAATCTCAACTTTAATGTAGGTCTAATAGACCTTACTGACATACCTAAGGGAGTGCAAGATGCAGTCATTGAAATCTGTAACAACCTAATGCATTTGCCTGGTGTTAACTGCACCGACTACTGTAAATACTATTTATTCCATCTTCTCATCAATAACTATTCAGTTATTGGTAAACGAAAAATAAAGCAATAACCTTACTTGATTTTTGATCCTTCTTCTCCTCCACTTCAACTTCCAAGCAGCAAAGTTCACGACACTGTGAAAGGCAGAGAATGAGAATCTGTGAAAAGTTTGTCACATGCCAGCATTGTTAAGGGGAGCTGTGAATCTCTCCGCTTTAGACATGTTTAGTTCCCCAAAGTGCCCATTTCCCTGGCCTTTCTGGGCCTTTGTCTAGTAGCTGCTAGCTAAGAAAAATGAAAAGATTTGGAAGGAGCTGTAGAACATCTTCCAGTGACAATGACATAACTCTGGGCGCAGTATACAGGAACACAGAAAGAAAGAAAATCAGAAGCATTTTCAGGATACTAACACAGATGCAAAGGGTTAAACTGGGAAAAACAGAAATGAAAGGTACACTGCCGAGCGACCAAGAGTCAGTAATAGAGTTTTCTGAAGAAACACTACTATTAATGTTGTTTGGTTGTTTGTTTGTTTTTTTTTTTTTTTTTTTTGGGGGGGGGGGGGCGTGTCATGGCACTTACTCTTCATTCACATAATATAATTTCAATAGGTCAATACTTTGTGCTGAGCTTGGTGGGTGCGTGTTCATGAAAACACAGGACAAAATAGGAAATAGTGGGATATCATCACCAATATACAGGACAATAAAATATCCCGTTCTCAAAGTATCTTAAGAAGGAAAGGAAGAAGGAAGAAAAAGAACTGTCCTATTGTCTATCATATAGCTCACAGCTTCTCTAACCCTCACCCTCCCTTTCCCTTTATATTGAGAAAATACTTGTATAAAATTTCTTGGGGAAAAGGCACATACCACCAGGACTCCGTTGGTAGCAATGATTTCATGAGGACCAGAACTGGGAAACAAAATGAAAAACAGGGATTTTTTAGATCAAATGAAATGGCCATGCATCCTTGACCAGGGATTTGCCCCTTTTCCCCTTGTTGATAGACATGCATGCACACACAAGCTCATGTGCACACACTCAGAAAGTCTTCTGAGATGTCCCCAGGTAGACAAATCCGACATTGCGGACAGCAGAGACAATGCTGGGAGTTGAGTCTCTGAAAGCAAATAAACTACAGAACAAGCTGACTGAAGGGATCAGATGGATGCCTTACTCCAGCAGAGACTGCAGTAAAAATGTATGTAAACACTGTCTGGCACTTTTTTGCATAAGTCCCACAAAGTATGACTTGTAACGGTGGGTTTGTGCTTCAGTATTTAATGATTCTGCATTTTTAAAAGAATCTGTGTATCACTTACGCAGCCTCCAATTTGAATTCAACCTCTAGTTCCTCCTTGGCCTGAAAACAAGAACAAGAAATTAAACGAAGAAGCTACATAACACCTTCTCCCTTGTCTAAACCCAGGTCCCTGGTATGCAGTATTGAAGTAATTGGCTGAAATGCACAGCCTATGATAAATATTTCAGACTGGAAAGTCAGAAAAAAAGATTTCAAAACAGTCTAGTGATTCCTTCCTCACCTCCTTCCTTCTACAAGGTACCATTAAAATGACCTGTATATTTATCTTTTAGTATATAAAGGTGCTCCAGAAAAACAATTTGCAACTTTGTCTTCTGAATTCTACCTTTTTGTCTTTTGTGTTCCTGACACTGTCCTGCTATGACTTACTGTCCTTGTTAGCTTGGAAGTTAAAGATACTTTCCACCCATCACTTTAATATAATAAACAGAGACTGGTATTATTAAGTGATTCAGAGTCACAGTTAAGCAACCCCCTGTAAGGCAGTTTTGATGCGTATGAGCTAGTTGTGAGTGACCTAGTTCTGGTACCAGAAAAAATCTGCCCATGGTGGCAAGAACTTGCATGCAAGGTATTTCACTGATCTCATCCATAGATCTCAAAGGGAAACAAGACTTTTTTTTCCCCTTTTGTAGATAAGAAACTGAGCAGTAGAGTAAATCAGTTGTTCAGAGCTCCAATAGCACACTAATTCCAGTGGACAAGTCAGCAGGCTCAGCCCTAGACTTTTCACTGCAGTGCACTGCAGAGGACAGTACTGGGATACACACAGGAACAAATTTGGCTTTTCCTTTAGAGTGAAAGTTGATACAATCAACGGGGCAGGGGATAGTGGCTATGAATGCCATGAAAAAAAAATAAAAATAATTACAGATTATTCACCCTGCAAGAGCTGTGCAGCCTCAGTGTCACTCAGGGTAGTTACCAGTCAGATCCCTTCCCTATCTACCACACCGTTTCAGTCATACGCTCTTCAATAAGTTACAAAAATACTGGGAGGAGGGGCTCAGGCTGTCAAATCCAGATTTTCTTACCACATTTTTTGTGTTTATATTTTGAATGGTAATTCATGTACCCAGTATTGGGATAAGTCATCCATGGTGGATTCAGAAAGTTCATCCCAAGATTTTGAAAGCGTTGTGTAAGTCTCCACTTGTTTCTTAGTTGCATTATTTTAATCACCTACCTGATCTGAGTGATGGAGTCATATAGCTGCTGGATCAGTGACAAACTGGAACAACAATCCATAAGTTTATTCCCCAGGAAATAAACCAAAAATACTTTGCCAAGATTGTCAACTAATACTGACTTCCAGTGATCAAACAGCTGTAGTAAAAAAAAGACTGCTTCATGGAAGATACCAGAGAAGAGCTGCAATATGCAGGGTAAAGCAATGCAATATGTAGGCCAGGAAACAGAAGTACATTGAAATTTATAGTTCAGGCTTGAAAACCTAAGTAAGTGTGCCCTTTACACCCCCTCCTGCCAAATCTTGAAGGCACTGATATCACCGGTC
>VZTM01032444.1:54262-86765 GCA_013400555.1 Jacana jacana
TGGGAGCCTCCTCCACCTTTTGAGAACAACTACAAAGGTCTCCATCTCTTCCTTGACTTCAGTAGTTTTCTTGGTGAAGGCTTCTGAAAGCAGCTGTGGAACTGCCCCTGATCTAGGAGACAGCAGAGGCTGCCACCAGAAGGAGCTCTTTGAATTAGACATTGAATCTTAACAAATTGCCACCTCCAAGGGACAAAATCTCTCTCCATGTATGCATAAGGAGAAGGTTAGTGAAGGATGTTCCATTCTATTTCTCAAAGGCAGCTAAATTAAGATATATCGCTAGTGCCTTCAGCCCAAAACGTAACGTACTGCGTGCTGGGGGAATGCAATGTTTCTTCATGCAGGTTACGCAACATTCTTCAGCACCTTGAAACTCTCATTTACAAATTTTCTAACAGCAAAATGATCAGATATCATATAACGCAAAAGGTAACTAACTTTGAGAATGGATGTTCTTTGATAGAGAGACTTTTGAGAGAGACAAGTGATGGCAGCAGTAAATGGAGAGGACCCTGTAGCAGTAGCGAAGGACTCTGCAGGTAGATCAGGGGAACAAGAGCTTACACATTGACTTGACAAGCTTTTTCTTTTTTTTTTTTTTTCCTTCTCCACCAGATTCTGCCAGGTGTCACCCTACAGGCACTGGCTCTACCTCAAACTCGGTAGAGACTGCATTTTATGTTGTTGAAAGTGGGTGTGTTCAAAGAGCTTTCTGTTTTTCTGTTCCAAGTCAGGATGAAGAACTGAAATTCAGAACTGCTTGAGAAAGTACATAATCCATTGTGACATGTTAACTGACACCTTATTTTTTGTCTACTTTTTAATGTTTTAATGCAGAAATGGAAAAACATTTTTAAGTCAGTCAAATTTTTCCTTAAAAAAAAATAATTTGGCAAAGTCATCACATTCCCTCAGTATCAAAAACCACTATTTCTCTAAGGGAAAAATTTGTTTGGAAAATTTTCAGCAGGCCCTAGCTTTCTCTCTCTCTTGCTCTTTTCCACCTTCCATATCTTATTTTGTATTTGAAAAAAAAATATTTAGGTTCTGACCACAGTTTAACTGTCCTTGTCTGGAGTCATATCTTCTGCTTTAATTCCCTTCTATCTTCACACCACTGTGATCTCTAAGACTCCTTCCCTGCACTTTCTTCTTGACTGTGGTAGTTGAGAGGATGTTTCACCTCCAGCATCCAGTTTTCCTTCTTTCCATTCCTTAAGGAACAAAATCCCAAAGGGAAGGAAAAGGGCTGCCTTTCTGCTCTGTGTTCAAGCCAATAGGTGGAATCAACAATTGCCCCAGTAGAATGTTTCCCTCACACAGATGGTATGATGGGCTTTGCAGACTGATGACTCCCTGAATAGTGATTCCCATGTATATCTTTTCACTTCAGGCATTTTGGTTGCATACTACATCCCTTTGAATCCTGCTCTCATTACACCCATGCCCACTTTGCATTAAGGTCCGGGAAGCATAGCCAGTTCTCTACCATTCCTGTGGGTATAGGTAAACAATAAGCAGCATCAAAAGCCCCACAATTTAAGAAGGACAGAAAGATCCTTGAATGTGTCCACAGGATGGCAACAAAGCTGATGAAAAGGCTGAAAGGAATGTCCTATAAGGAGCGGCTAAGGACTTTGGGTTTGTCTAGTTTGGAGAAAGAAGCCTAAAGGGCAACCTCACTGTGCTCTACATCTTCCTGAGGAGAGGAAGTGGAGAAGGAGGTATTGAGCTCTTCTCCCTGGTATCTGGTGATAGGACATGTGGGAATGGTTCAGAGCTACACCAGGGGAGGTTTAGACTGGACATTAAGAAGCATTTCTTTACCAAGAGGGTGATCAAACACTGGAATAGGCTTCCTGGAGGAGTGGTTGATGCCCCAAGTCTGTCAATGTTTAAGAGGCATTTGGATAATGTCCTTAATAACATGCTTTAACTTGGTCAGCCCTGAATTGGTCAGGCAGTTGGACTAAATGATTGTTGTAGTTCCTTTCTAACTGAAATAGTTCTATTCTATTCTAGTCTAGTCTAGTCTAAAACAACAATGCAGAAACACTGCGGTTCACAGATGACGTGTTGCAGCAGACTGCCAGGAGACTAACTGCTAACATTGGAAAAATTGGTTGTTCATACCAAACGTCTCCAGATGTAAAAGTTGTTTCAGATCTCTCTTCATAGTTGGCACCTCTCTACAGCTTCTTTTGCTACTTTGCTGACTCAAATGTCAGAGCCTTTTGCTGTGAACATGCTTAACATATTCCCCTCAGAGAACTGTATGAGCATCAACTCAATTCTGTATGACTGTTTGTTATTTTCCTTTTTTGCCTTTTTTCTTTTCTTTTCTAAATCAGGGAAATTCTATGTTGATAATAGTGCTTTGAGGAATTATGAAACTGCAAAAGTAGGTATTCTAATATGTTTGGAGATCCTAGAAGTAACAATACTGATTTTAAAATGTTTCTAAAGTACTTCTGTATGACTACTGCATGACTTCAGGTTTATCATCAGAGATCAATGACTCTTGGCTGTTTGGCTGGCAAAGTACTCTGTTCTACTGATGTGATTCATCATTCTTGTATCTTAACTGTACTTTGAGATACGTAGCATATCAAACAGTCCTTAATTATATGCATAGATGCAGGCAAACCAGTCAGCTATTTAATGCAAAATATTGCTTCAGTTCTGCTTTCACAATCTCTTTCTGCAACCTAGTTATTTGTGATTTTGTCTTGCCACCTGACACACAGAAGGTCTGACATGAGTCCTTGATGAAACCTTTCTGTGATATTGCATCATCACACATGGGCCACAGCTGTGGACCATCAGGGAAATGCAGGTGCAGAAAGTGTCACCAAATTATATTACCTAAGATAGGGCTACTATATCCCTCACTTGGAGCTGTGACACAGGGAAGTCCTCTGATATACTTTCCAGAAAAACATGACAATTGTAAGGTAAGATGGGAATGGTATTGCATGGTGAATCCCTATCTTCACCTTTCAGAACATCTTCCCTAGTTTCTCCTGTCTGAGAAACTATAGTGACAATTTCTGCCACTCACAATGAAACGGGAGAATGAAGAGAGATGGAAGGTCTACACCATTTCCCTTCCACACTCACTTGTTTCATCACCCTTTCACAGGTGGTTACATAACTGTAGTGGTTCAAACAAACTAAACTGTTAACTTGTTGTTTTTGTGTGAAATGCTGCTCCTCACTGCATGTGTGGATAGTCCATGTCCTTTAACTAAACAGTGGTATTTTCCTTTCCTGCTCACACACTTCCCACCACTTTCCTGTCATGTGACTCACACGCTTGCACAACTGCAAGGCTGCTGCATGAGCGTTGGAAGGGACAAGGCATCCAGCTCTCAGTCAGCACATTTTCTGGTTGTCATTTCAGAGTAATTAATAATGGCATTAGCCCAGTAGTAATGATTTTAGAAAGTTTTTTCCTGTTCATTTCATCTGTGTCAGAACCAAGATTGAAGGGGATGAAAAAGTTTGCTCCTCCCAACCACAGTTCCCAAGGTGTTACAACCCAATGGAAAAATTACTCCTTTCTTTTGAAAACACAGGATGGAGTAATTTTTGTCTACCTGTGTCAGAAACTCTCCTTTCTTTGGGAGAAACTACTTATCCTCAAAAATAAATTCTAGTCTTAAAACCAACCAGAAAGCACAGGAACATTAAACGAAACAACAACAAGCAGCCAGCAAGGATTGCAAGGGCTGACCCGAGTTATAACAATTACTTTACATAAATACTGGGTTATTTCATAAACACTTGGAAAATGTTGCTGTACAAGAAAATATAAAAGAAAACTTGCTGCCTATATCCTGAGAAACTGCTAAGGGCATACTTACAGGCATCTACTCGCTGGAGATTTCTCATCCGGATGATCCTTACAGTCAGTAGGTAGCAGGGAGAGGATTCTATCTGGAGAAGAACAGTAAAAAATGGAGTACAAATAAGCCTTCTGTGGGAAAAAGTATCAAATGTGCAGAATAACCAAGTGCTACAAAACAATAATACCATTGGTAAAAGTTGTGTCAGCTATTTCACTATTCTGCAGATGAAAATCTGCAATATAAGCTTCTGCTATTAAAGACATTTTTAAAATATTTTATACATTTCACTGTTGGGTTTTTTTTGCTGTTACTCTGAATTGTATGGTTCATCGTAGCAGAAAAGAATGGGACACATCTCTGTCAAATGTTATTGCGTGTGAGACACTCAACCCCCTTGCTATGAAATTGCAGAGTTGACCTCTACAACATAGCTGCAATAGGTCTCTTGAACAGAATAAATGCACTGGTAAGCACTGTGATAGAGTTGTCAAAATACCATCAGTCTTAATCAAAGTTACAGTCAATCCCCTTAGTAATCACCCACAAGGTCCCATTGCGTTGGAAAGAGCACTGTGGAGATTATCTCTTGTCACTGACTCTCACAGCAAAAATCCAAAGTACTCCTCTCAGAGAGGTGGTTTTACCTTCTGTTTCAAAAACACAGATTTCTCTTTTTTCCTTTTACAATGGTTCGAGGAAAACAGCAACAATAATCTGAGCTTTAGTAAATCACAACTATGAGACAAACCAATGGCTGAGAACTGTTTCAAGAGGATTTAGAGGGTAAGGAAGTAGGCACGAGTTTCCTTTGGGGAAAAATAAAGCAAAATATGCCCCTCAAAAAACCCCTAAAGATTGAAAGTGTTTAACTCCCTTTGGTCCCTTTGAATGTCTCAGCCATAACCTTCTATAAAATAAGTCTCTCCAGATTTTATGACTGCAGAGACCTCTTCCTATTTATTATTAGAAGATAATCAAGTTTCCTTCTTCTAAGGAAGGTGATTTCCTGCTGGCTTATTCCATAAAGCTGTCTCTGGCTCAGTCCTGTCTGCAAAAGGCTAGTATGACAAAGCCAATAAATAAATCAGCATTTCCTGTGGCTGTAACACATGGTCACTTCCTCACACTCCTAGAAACATTTCCACCTGCATAAGTGGTTACAGCAGAGTCCTCCAAATCATTCTTTTTGACAACTGCTATTTTTGTCAACTGATTTCCTCTCATTCAGGAGCATCCTTCCATTTCTATAGCACTTCAGGGACTTCCTAGAATGACTATAAACAAGCAGGCAAAATAGATGTTAAGGCAGATAAAGAGAAGCTGGAAGAACCTTACTTAAAACAATAAGTGTACTGTTGCCAATTTTTTTAAGAGAAGAGAGCAAAAAGGACTTTATTTTCAAATGGGGATACAATTATGCCTCCGTTGTCACAACATATTACTTTTTCAGTGTGTATTTAAAATCCTCTCCTCTCTTGTAACACATCATGTTATGTTAAAAAAGTTCTTGCTGAGATCTTTAAAAGGGTCCCTGCCTTCACCCCTCTAGTATATGTCTAAACAATTCTTTGTTTTCTTCCTTCTTTAGTTTTTCTTCATTAAATTCACCCTCAGTAACCCATTTGCCTTCTATTTCAAGTATCCTCAAGGGAGAAAAAGCCTAACAAAAGCTGCAAAATTTACAAACAAATGATGGAGGGGTGCATCCTCAGAGCAAGGAACCTGTGCAAGGACACTGGTTCACATTTCAGAAACAGTATAGACATATTAATACAGTTCTCCACCCAGTTAATTAACCCTTCTTCTCAGCTGGGTAATTAGCAAAGGTGGATCACCACACTCACATGTTAGGAATGAGCTCGGGCATATCAGCATATGCCCTAGAAGGCAGAAACTCATTGTTGGGAAGGATTTGCATAAACACAGGGCAATTCTTGCAGCCATTTATCTCTGGAGATTGAGCAAGGTGCTGCCAGCTCCTGGAAGAGCTCCAGCTACACTTCCTCAGACATGGCATCGCTTGAGTGAGAATCAATGGATTCAATATTTGCAAAGCACTTTGAAATTCTTAGATAAGAGACATTAAGGAATTGTCATGGTTTGAGGCTTTTTAATGATTATTATGCAGTTTCTGCCACCTGATCACCTGTCTCCTCTTTCCCATGTAATGACTTTTTAATATGTTAGCCAAATTTCCCCACCTGGCACAGAGAAATCAGTTCTCAGAGATGTGGGTTTCACAAAAAGACTTCCTGAAGTTTCACAACAAGAATCAGTGGCTTCACAGAAGCTACAGAAACCAGGGCCTGTGCTTGCACTGTGGGAGGGGCAGACATTGTCAGCCAGTTACCTGAGGAAGAGGTAGCAGCCAGGCATTGGCTGTACTGGCAACCCCAGTGCCTGCTGGTGGGGTTAGCAAAGGCAAGAGGGAGAGTAAAAATCACTCGGAGATCAGACCTCACTAGTTCTATTGCTCCCAGGAGGATTTGCTATTTTAATTAATTTCAGGACACATTAAACAAAAGAAATGCATTTAAATAGCAAACCATAATATAACTAGGGTTATATATACTTATAACATTGCATAACTAGGGTACAAGCAAAGAAAGTAGCAGCTATACATGCATAAAGCAAAGGATAGAAGTTCTGTTACTCTGTTTACTTAAAAGCTTTTATGATTTCTTTAAAAAAAAAGAAAAAAAAAAACCCAAACAACAACAACAACAACAAAAAAAAAACGATAACAACACCCCCCCCAAAAACCAAACCAAAACAAAACAAAACAAAAATAAAAAACCAAACCAAACCAAAACAAAACAAAAAAAACACCAACCCTGCTGCTGCTATGTCTTGGTGTTCCACATACTGAGATGTTTCCAACACAGGCTTGGGTGGAAGACCCTAAGCAGCATCCTGGCCTGGAGCTAACAAGGACTTACTACAACAACATTTAGCGCTGTCACACTGTAGCTTTCCTTTGATAAAATTAAGACTGATGTAGTCACTCTGTGATTGTTTCACTGACTCAATTTGTTGGCTTGTCGTCAGTTCCCTGCCCCCCAGATTGTGCTCTCGTGTGCTTCATGTACATGTGTCTCTAGCGCAGCTGCATGCAATATAGCACACTGCGATGCCAGGGCGTGAGCAGGGGCTACACTGCTAGTTCCTTTGTACTCACAGAGGGATAAAGTTTTACCACAAATTTCCAAACAGCCCCATCAAACCAAGAGCAGACCTCATAGTCTCTTCTTCCAATTTTCCACCACTTCCCGTAGAAAGAATACCAAGTATGATACTTGGCACCAATTTACTATGCTGGTAAAGGATTCCTCTGCTGTGTGAATGATTCCAACTTTCTCCCACCTGGGCGAGCAAGAATTTGAAAACAAAAATTTCTCTGTCATGAGCACTCTGAGGATGCAGGCTGGCTACATTCCTGGCAGATTTGTGCCTCTGCAGGTCTACCCCAATCCTCTTTAAAGTCACACTTATATTCAGATGTAGGTATGTGTGGCATGCATCCATCTCAAGAAGCTGTAAATTATCCCACTAGTGTAGCTGTAAAATACATCCTGTCGCATCACAAGTGGCTGTGGAGCTCCAAAATGACAGTACTCCTTAATGAGACAAGAGTCCATGAGACCAGAGGATGACTGTTCTTCCTTACATTTTCTTTACTTGCTTTTCTCTCAGTACCTTTCTTCTGCCTCCATTTTTCTTCATCTTATAGACTCTTCAAGCATGGGCTATTGCTAGTAGTATCTTCCCGGCTAGCAATATCAATGATATGGACCATTCCACCATGCCTAGTGTAGACTACCCCAGTCTCACAATTCCACAGCAATATAATCAAAAGTATGCCAGGTCAATACACTTTTTAGTTTTCAGTGTTAGCTCCTTATTTTGCCATAGATGTTTGATCAGCTAGCAGAATATGCAGGTAGCTGCTTCCCCAAATCAGCACTTGTCCAACAACACTGACTCAAAGGGGAAAATATACTTTTGAACCCCTAGGGGCAGCCAGCACATTCTCAGTCTTGATTGTTGCCATTTTTAGATTGGTACTTATTCCGAAGCAATCACAAACTAACAGAAAAATAATGCAAAGATCCTGAAATTATGAAAACTATATCATCACCAAAAATCAGCCGTCCTCCATGTAGGTGCACAGCTGTTGCTTTTCTGCAAGAAATGGGGAATGCCTTCCATCTGATCTTGAGAGGAGGTGGCATCTGTCATGCTGGATGAAAAATTGTGAAGAGTAAGCAGAGAAAAATATATGCCACAGTGCACTGGTACCATTAGCTGTTTCAGTGCAACTACACTGCATGCTATTCCAACAAGCCACCCTGCAAAGATCAGATGAGATTCAAAGATACCTTGAGGACAATCAATTCACTTTTTCAATGGTTGAAAAGGGCCATTTCTACAGACCAACCTGAAAAAAAAAATTGTGTTTCCTATGAAAACTGTGAAAGGAGCTCCCTTTGCACCCACACATTTTTCCCAGTGTCACACAATAATAATGCCTCTAGCCATTTCTATGTCATCTGCAGGCACAGCAACCTTTCTGTAACATAGCTTCCTTGCCTTAACTAAGGTCCCCCTGAATTTCTGGCAGAGAGAAGCATTCTACTGAGATGAAATCACCCACAGGATGTCACCAGGGCACTCCTTGCTTCATCTCCAGGTGCTAATTTAACTAGATGGTAGCCAGGGACCAAATCAAAAGAACTAAAATACTTTGCTGCTGATGGTGTATCTGGAGCTGGTGGTGTGTGAAGAAGTGCCCATCTTGAGCTGTCACAGAGTCAGATCTCCTTAGAAAATGTGCATCCTCAATTCTTTTAGTGGTGATCAGGATGTTTCAGGCTGTGAACACCACTCAGCCAAGCCCTGCCCCAGCCTCCTAGACCCTATCTGTGGCATGTGGCAGGGCACCCCACTGTGGTACACTGCCTGGGCTGAGCATGGTCAGCTGCTGCATTTGGCCATGTCTCTGAAGCTCTTCCTCATTCTTGACAAACCCAAGCTCCATGCCGGAAAGGCATCTATTATAATTGCTTCCTTCCTTCACCTCCTCCAGGCACTGGGGCTGCACCACCTCCATCAAGGGCTGTGGGGCTGTGTGGGACCCGAGGACCACTGCTGCCACTGGCTGGCTTTCACAGGCAGTATGTTTCATGGGGTTTATTAGCAACATAACTCCTTCTAATCAGACTACCTTTTCACCAGAATTAGCAGAAGTCTTGGTTGGATATCCATTAATTAAACACTCTGTTTCTGGGTAGAAACATCCCTTTCATAAAAAGGCCACAGTATCCCTTGTTTCAGCAGGGAAAATTTACTTGTGCCCACAGGAGCATGAAGGGTATATGCAAGGCGACAAGAATTGTGTCCCTCAGATCATTGCTTCCTCATACTGATATCCATCACAGGACTCCAAATGCTTTTGAGGAATACAGCTGTGCACATGACGTGCTTGAAACACATTTCCAAAAGTCAGAAATTTGAACATTCATCAACACAACATGGATACTCTCAGTTTACCTCCACGGGGTAAACAACGGTGGCATCTGAGCCCCGCTTGCCCTGGCAACAAATGTAAGCATGAGCCTCTCTTCTGGCACAGTGTTGACTCTGTTCCACCCCAAACCACAATGCCCCACTTCTGCAGAGATTATTGACTAATTCTCAGGCTAGTTATACAGCCCTTTTAGTGCTGTTAATATTGACCTCCATCTTTTAGTGCTTCCGGATGCCTATCAACTGGATTTTTTTCTGATTTTGAAAAATAGGTCCATTTAAAAAAAACAGAGAGGATTCCATTGCATATTCCAAATTATTTCCATAGATAGAAGTGTAGCCAGAAAAATATGATAGTCTATCTGTGAAAAGACAGAGCTCTCCTGTACTGCATTGCCCTTCCCAATCAGAACAAATAGGAGAGAAAGAAACTAGAGTGAGCATTATCCGTCTGAGGGTTGGGTCTCATCACACCTAATTCCAGATAGCTGTAAAATAGGTGTTTACATTTGACAGCTGTTAGGCATTTCTGGAGTCTCATCCTAAGGTAGACATTATCACTGGACATGCATCACACCCTGAAAATCTCTATTTCTGACTATGGATTCTCAGGGGAATCTAGAGGTCCGTCTCAAACACAGACATTTTACATTTCTGCTGTCAAATGTAGATAAGGAGAACCATATTTCAAAGTTATAAACTGCTGGGAGGTGGCCTCCTTTGACTTTACAAGGTTAATTTTTGAATGCTGGAGTGTGTCATTTCAGCAGTCTGTGTTTTAGGCATCCCCAAACCAACACTTGGGGTGGCAGTGGAGGCACCTGGGCTTAAAACAGCTTCTGCAGCTGAGTAGAGCTGCTACTGGTGCCACTCTCCTGCAAGAACAAAGGGGCTGGAGGTGGCTCAAGGGTTGTTGCTTCTGCCTTTCCAGTTGCTGCTGAGCCTAGGCCTGGAGCTGCTTCTGACAGCAGGCTCTGTCCTTGTGGGAGAAAAGGGACTCCATGCCTGCCACAAGCAGGGACTCAGCCCTCCTGCCTGCTTCAGCTCCTGATGCACATGATGGAGACCCACCAGTGCCAGAGGCAGCAGCTGAAGCCCTCTTCTAGCCTCACCATAGAGTGTGGTACCTCCGCATTCTTCCCATGATCTAAGGAGAGGCTTCCAGCTTCTGAAACCGAGCAGAAGGCAGAGCTCCTGCTTTGCAGAAGGGTAAGAGCTTAACCTGCCTCTCTTCTGCTAAAGGGGTGCTGTTCTCCCAGCATCACATACCTTGCAAGAGAAAAAAGCCCTTGCCTGGCAAGGAAATAAGGTACTATTTGACCTGGGTATGAGGCATCTAACCCTTATTAAGACACGGCTCAAACTGAATTTGGAGCTATGCCTCCAATTTTTCCCCTTCCCTTCCCTCACATTAATAGTATGATACCCACTGCAATCTTTGAATATTTTAATATAAGCATTGATGTCTGAAATACCAGAGCTGGCTCTGTATGTTGCTTTTGCATGGGGAAAGTACTAGCTAAGGCCTGAATAATACACACCTGTCACACCTGCCCCCGCAAAATGTCATGACCCTTAAATTTCTTTGATCTAAGCCTATATCCTGAGCAGATAATGGAAAAACAAACACATCACTGTGTGGGATTAAGAAATAGAGACAAGAAGTTACCTGTCATATGTATAATTATCATAGGTAATTATAACCCAGGAGTTCAAATCTTTTTGCTTTCCCTCATCATAACGAACCTTAGCTCATGATGATAAGGTTCCTTACCCCTTGTAAGGAGCCAATGTTAAACCAGAGACTGATGAATTCATGGTTTCTCATCCTGTTTTTACTATCTATGAAGTTCTTCCTCCTGTACATGGTCCAGAATTTCAGTATGTTCACAGGATGGAGATACCAGACATTGTAAGCTAAATATTTGCAAGATGAAATGCCACAAAGAACCAAGACTGATATAATATTAGAGAAAAAACAATATAGTCTTCTAATGACACTATCTGGGATTTGTTTTGTTAGTTTTGGTTTTCTGTTTTGGGCAAACACAAAAAGCTAAGCTCTGAAAAGTGTATGTGGAAAAGTGAAAATACTGAAAATGTGAATAAGAATTTGTTTCAATTTCTTGGTACCGAAGTTGTACCAGAACTACTTGGTAACAAGCTTATCACAAAGGTCCCCTGTCTGTCTGTTACAATATTACTTCAGCTTCCAGTTAAAGCTCCTTTTTAGCTTCATTTTGTTTCAGTATAATTTATCTGCATGGATTATGATGTGAATTTCCATAGAATTATCTAGCTCAGGAGATGATACTTCTTGGGGCAACATTGTTACACAAGTCACATTTGAACTTCTCTAATCCTGACAGATAGGAATCAATGCTTGTACTTACTGCACAGTAAAGTAGCAGAATGAGAAACCCTACTAAACCCAGTAATTTCTAACTAAAATTAAGCCATGACTGGCCTTCAAACACAAGAAATATCTCTTGAACATACAAGCGTCACTCCTTTCACAAAATCCCATTATAGTTTTGTTTTGGTTTTGTTCCTGATAAGCACAGTAGTGGTGAAAAATCAGCATCCAGTAATCCAGGACTCCCCCATAAATCACTAGGGTAGAGATTGCACTGCAGAAGCCATTACAGCAGAACATGCATCACTCTTGGCCCGTACAAAAACATTTTGGAACAGAAAGCTTACCAATGCATTTCTTTTACAAGTGAGGGATTAAAACAATAGATATTCTGCATGTTCTCAATAAAACATAACAGAGAAATACAACAAGACATTCTAAAAATCATAAACATAAGTTGAATAAAATGATCCAAACAATAAATTTAAGTGTGTTTCGCTTGTAACACTCAAACTGCTACCATATTTTTTCATCTACCTGAGCCTTCTCCCCTTATGAGCAAAAACAATCCCTCAGCCCTCTTTGGTTGGAAATCCTCTTGTTCGTAATACCTTGAAATCACCCTTGCCTGGTTCAGCACTTTCTTCATTTTCTTCTTGCGGTTTACCATCTTCCAAAGAGTCAATGTCTGAGTCTCCATCCTGAAGAAAGAAGAAAGAAAGAAAGACAGACAGACAGAAAGAAAGAAAGACAGAAAGACAGAAAGAAAGACAGAAAGACAGAAAGAAAGAAAGACAGAAAGAAAGAAAGACAGAAAGACAGAAAGAAAGACAGAAAGAAAGACAGAAAGACAGAAAGACAGAAAGACAGAAAGACAGAAAGAAAGAAAGAAAGAAAGACAGAAAGAAAGACAGAAAGACAGAAAGACAGAAAGAAAGAAAGAAAGAAAGAAAGAAAGAAAGATTATAAATTATAACATTAAAACAATAACAGGAGCATTATCAGGGTAGATAATTAATTCCTACTTGCAATAGCTTATGCTGAAACCCCAATCAGAACAGCAGTTGGTTACACCCAGCTCTGTTACAGTGCTCAGCATAATGAACCAACCACTATGCAGTTCGGCACACGCTGGTACAAAATCCATGCCAGGGTTACCCTCTGAATGGTGAAGGAAGGGAACTAAAAGCCATTTCAGCCGTGAGATACCCTAAAGTTGCCTCTGCTTTTATTCTGGGAATAAAGGTTTCAAATGTGATCTTCTAGCAATCTCCTCTTGCTCTCAGGAATCTCGGTTTTAAAAATGCCAAAATCTTTTCTCTGAAACATGTTGCAATTACAAAATTTTCGATCTAAGATTTCTTTTTTTCAGGAAACAGAAGTTCCAAAATACAAAGCAGGGTGTCCCCTTTTGAAACACTGTAGGAAAACACCATTAAAGGATGGTTCATACTAAAAAATGCCAAAATTATTCTGTTCCTGTTTCCAGAGTACTTCCCAAAGTGATGTGCCTTCATCCAATCAAAGACCACACAGAACACTGTGTAACACACTACAGTTAAAATTAAATTTAAATCTTGAAATGACCCAGAGAGTGCAAAGCAAAGTGGAAAATTCAGAACAAATATAGGAATGTGGAAATAAAATCAAATTCCCCGTCATTACTCCTTTGCCAATAACAAAAAATGAGATTGTCACATTAATACACGTCTCAAAATTTTAGTATGGATACAGAAATATTAAGTTTTTTTAAAAGGTAGCATTTAAATATTGAGGGAAAAAGATTTTAAATCTGGTTCTGAATTCAGGCTGATAATTCTGCCCCTCCCCCTCTCTTACCCCTCTCCCTCCATTGTTTCCTTCCCTGTTCATTTTTTCCACTTTCTCTTATTATCTTGTCCCATTGCTACTCTGACTTTTCTCATTTTGCCTATGAAGCCGAGATCTTTGACTCCTGGATTCAGAAGGACTTTTGCCACTGACAGTCTCAAAAACAGTATTTTACCTTAAACTCCTTCAGGCAGAGACAATGCTGCCTAGTCCCATCAGACAGTAAGTTTGTATAGTAGTTTATACATCAATGCAGTCACAAAGCAGGATTTTGTTTTCTATCAAATATATGTCAAATACAGTGGACATTAAGAGAACATTTGAAGTAATTTTCTTACCTGTAGTGCTTTTGCATTTGATGGTATCATGCCCTTCCCTGGTATCATGCCCTTCCCAGGTATAGTGCCCTTCCCAGGTATCATGCCCTTTCCTGGAATCGTGCCCTTTCCTGAAATCGTGCCCTTCCCTGGCATCGTGGTCTTCCCTGGCATTGTACCCTTCCCCGGCATCGTGGTCTTCCCTGGCATCATGGTCTTCCCTGGCATTGTGGTCTTCCCTGGATCCATGTAATAGAGTGCTTCTGGCACCTCCACAGGCAGCACTTCCTCAGACATGGTTGCAGGATTTACTCCTGTAGGAGTCAATGACAAGTTATTTTATAAAATGACCTGAGGCCCCACCCATCTCATCTCTATAAGTAAAGGACTTCCCTCCCATTGCCAAAGTCGGTGGAGAGCCAAGGATGACTGCTCCAGGGAAGGATCTTACTGGGCAACCACAACAGCCAAAAGGGATGCAGTATCTTCCTCTGGTTGGGAATCTCTCACAGCCTGGCCTTGTCCCTTGTCTCCTGCACTGCTTCCGCCCTCTTTCTGTGGTAAGCAGAGTCCTGGGCCATCCTGCCAAGCAGAGAAGAAGCATGAAGCACAACACTGCTGGACCCTGCTCCTTCAAATCCAGCTCTTCCCCACCTGCAGCATGGTGACTGCCCTGAGAGGTCAATGATGCGTGTTCCTGTGTAGGGGAAACTGAGACCTGGAAAAAATCTTTGTGTTTAAATAACTATGTCCATTTTGTAAATATCTGTCCACTTTGTTCAAAGCCTCTCCTCTCTGCCTGCAAAGAGGTGGTGCCTTAAGCCACTCAGTGATCCCCTTGGAAAGGGCCTACCTGACAGATTACTGCATGGACCAGCAGCTCCCAACTCTTCCTGGGCTGCTGCTGTTTCTTCTTCCTGGGGAAGCAAGTCCAGGGTGGGGGCTGGGTATTCGTTTTGCAGGGTGAGCAGGAGGTATGAGAGCAATTATAGGAGGTATAGGAGTTGGGAGCAGAGGGTAGCCCTACCAGATTGTGTGCAATAAGATGGCAGGGGAAAAGGAGGTGGACATTTGCAAGGGTTAGCAGAGATCTTGAAGTCAATGCCAATTGTTACAAGCATTAGCCAGGACTACTCCTGTGCCTGGCAGTACCTTAAATTCACAAAAAAACCCAAGGAAATATATGATAGCTGTGCAAAGTAATTAACATTTATGCTTTCATACATTTTCCAGAGAAAGGTAACTGAGCTTTACACGACAACTGCAACAAACTCATGTCAAGCTGAATAGAATATAATATCCAGGGGGTTTGTTTTATTATTTTTATTATTTTTATTTTACAGAGACCTTGTTCTACCATAAAGCATGAACAGAAAAGCACCTGAACATCTCCAGGCGTAGCCAGTGGAAATTACCATCTTTAAACACAGAAAAACAAATGAATAACAAGTTAGCAACTCCAATAACAGCAGGCTGTGTCATAGCATCTGCATTTCCAGCATGAAAAGTAGCTGTGCCCACACTTGAAGTATAAGAGCATCTTTTGGCCTCAGGTCATGGACACTCTGAGCTGCATCCTGGAGAACTCCTCTTGCAGCTTAATTCAGAGAATAATCATTCACCTTCTTTCAACTTCTTTTTTTCTTTTAGCCTCACCAGAAAAGAAGACCTGCCTGACCTTGAAAGACCTGCCATGGGACACTAAAAGTACTGGTATACTTGTTATTAGAACAGGCCAGATCTCAAGGCTGATCAATTCAGTGGACCATTAGCATAGATGATTATATTCACCTAGAAACCTCTCTAAAGGTGAAGAATTTCAAGAAAATTGAGATCCCCTGTCCTCAAGGAAACCCATGGAGAACAGCAGGTGGATTCTGCATTCAGACTTCCAGGTCTGTGGAGTTAATTCCATGTTATATGCACACTTGGCCATCTAGAATGATCTGTACTGCCTTCAGCTAAATCAAAGTATTCTGCTCCCACTTGAGTGACTCCACAGGGAATGCCATAAAGAAAGAAAACTCCAAGGCTCTTATTAACAACTGAACTAGTGTTATCTTATTTAAAATCTGAATGTAAAAGCTGGATAGTCTCAATTTGTCAAACAAAAAGCAGAGGCTCCAAGTAAAATTATTTTATTTCCTATTTCAGTAATTTAAGGATAGATAAAGCAACCTAACTGCTTCAAAGACCTAATCATAGTTGCCCTGGCAGCAAAAGCACACTTCTCTCATTCTTTAGTGCTTGCGAGACCTCATATACCCTCTAGTACCTAGGTTTCTTATTCACACTACAACCCAGTTTATAGAAACATCAATCACTTGGAAAAGGCACCTGTATTACATCTGACTGCAAACACAGGCTGTGGAGAAAACAAGCTCTATGACAAACTTAACATTTTTCAACATCTTCAAATATAGCTTTACGATTGATCACAGTCTTGGACTGGAGTAAAACTGCTAATAGCCAGCATCCTCCTAAATGCCTTTCAACAGTATATGCTTGCCTAGCCTTCCAACAGGCTGGGCAAAATGAGCCTCTGGTTCTGGCAAGCTGCAGACTCAACCAGGACTGGCTGTGACTGCCTCACTGCTCTCGGTTGCATAGATATGACCATAGGAAAAACAGCACTGGAAAGTAGAGTCAGATGGACATTCTGACTCAGCTACATCCTCTTCCTGCAGGAGGACTGGTGTCTTACACCATCACTTGTGAAGTTAGTGAAGGAAGGAGATGCAATGCAGGAGGGGAAATGTACAGGAGGCAGGGGCACCACTGCTGTCTGTCCCTGCCACAGGCAAGGAAGAATCTTCTGGGAAATGAATTCTTTAATTCTTCTGGGAAATAACTTATTTAACCAAAGAGTTTAAAAGCACTAGAATATATTCCTCTTAGGGCATGATGAGCATACAGAGAGAAATGCACTCACAGTTAAAGACTGTCTATGTTTCTTTCATGTTACAGTTACTGATGCACTGAATAAAGCCCAGTACTTACCATACCAGTCTTAGAGCAGCCTAATTGAAGTAGAGATTTATGTTCCATTTTATGCCTCTCAGATTTATGCATATTGCAAATGTAGAGTCCTCAATGGTTACTTGTACAGTGAGAAAGTCCTCTGTGCCTGGACTTGTCTCTCTGTGGGATGTTTTCTGTATTTGGATTAGGTTTCCCAGGAGTACAGTAAACTAAAAGAGCAGTTCTCAAAGTTTTCTGAATCACTGTTCACTCTCCACATTTCTGCAGACTACATACAAGTTTATCATCTCCTCATGAGCTGGAAGCCAGCACAAGGACCAGTAGAGTGCTTCTTCTCATGCCCTAAAGCAGCTGTGGGTTACAGGCCATCAGCTCCTGCACCTGCAGCCATTATGGACCAGAGCTTAAGAGTGATCAGAAAAGGTATTTGTTTAGGCTCTATGACAGTTTTTCTGAATCATATAATCTTTTAAATCTCAAAAATAAACTACATCAAATGTTTACAAAGTATACACCAAAACAAAAACAACTGCAGCTTCAGGGGGAATTTGGAACATGGCTTGCTTTCAAGACTGTTAGGGACAATTTTGGATGCCAGGCAGCTGAGTAGCAGAAACTGCAAAATTAAAGAAACAACTATCAATTGCTCAAGATTTAAAAGTGCATATTAATGTATGTAGAAACTTGTACCTCCTTGCATCAGCCTCTAAGGATGCTCCATTACCTCAGCAGAGAAAGGAAATAGGAGCGAAGCAAATACCTTATATCTTTACAACTAATTTACAGATTACTACTTGAGAGAGAGAAGGGTGCAATAAGCAGTAACTGGGAAAAGCCATACTGCTAGGGGCTGAGGGACTGCTTTTACCCAGTGTTTAAGGGCAGGGAAAATAATAGAAAGCTGGGAGCTAGAGAGCACTCATAGGATGCATATCAGGCATCAGTAAGCCCAGAGCAGTCAGAGTCTCAGCAAAAGGATTTAATGCCATCACTTTTTCTGGATTAGGGTTTTTAACTTGCTATGCTTTTTAATGGAACAGCCTATCAAGACTACTTTGAAGAAACTAGAGGAGGGATATACCTTTATCTCCATTGAAAATGTTTGTCTTCACCATCTTTTCATTCTTGATTTCCTCTTTATTTTCTTCCTTTCTTTCTTTTTCTTTCTCATTGACTTCTTGGCTCTCAAAAATATCCATTTCCTTCCTTCATCCATCTCAATATCACATAGCTATGATTCCCTTTTTCATTTATATTTGGGTATAATACAATTTTTTTCTTTCTCCTCTTTCTCCTTCCCTTGCTTTTTATACCATCTGTTTTCTTAACCTTTCCACTTTTTGTCACCTGTCTTCTCCATGCTGCAGCGGTCTTCAAGTCTGAACAATGGAGGTTTGGTCATATGTGGAACAAGCAGGAATACTACAAGCATTAAGGCAGCTCAGATCAGGCCATGACACCTGTCTGAGGCACCCACCCACATGGAGAAAAGGGGATAAGCAATAGTGGTTGAAGGGCATACAAAAGAGCCCTCAGGACTTGAGGAGAAAGAACCAGGATACATGACTAGACATCCCAAATCTTTCATATGAAGAGCTGGAAGGGTGGGAGGAGCACTGGGGAAGTACCTTCTGAACTCTGCAGCAGAGCTGGGCTTCAGTGGGAACCCTGCAAGGGGAAGACTTTCAGGAGGAGCTCAAAGATGCATAAGTTCAATGGCATGAAAGACACACAGCTCTCACCCATTGCTAGCAGTTGACCAGTATATAATAATCAGGGCATGAGGAAGCCAGCCCTGCTGGAAATGAGGCCTTGGTGGTCGCCTCTGAGGCATTATCACTGTAGTTAGAGAGTGGGATATTGCACATACACAGCAGAGTTTCACGTGTGAACAGGTTTCAGCACAGGGTTTCCCAGAAGGGAGTCCTGCTCTACCACCCACGTTCCCCCGTACCCACCGTGGCAAACACATTTCCCTTTGTTCACGTGCTGCAACCTGTAGTCCCACAAATGAATAGCTCACTTCACTCAGACTGTTTGCAATAATCTTTTATTCGATCACTCTTTGGGATACAGAACAATGTAAAATGGTGCTGCAACTACCCCATTAACTTCTGCTTCCTCAGTGGCACTCACCTGACAGGACTGTCTGAGTACCCACATGCCTTTCGAGGGGCTCAAAAACCCCTTTGCTGCTTTCCTTCAGTTCCTGTGAGATGACGCACCTCATTGAGCTGCCCAGTTCTCTATACGCCTTTGTGATAATCGGAAGGGCTGGGGCAAAGGTGCAATTGCATGCTAATCCCTTCACTTACCTACAGATAATGAATAGGTAAGAAGGAAAAGCCAGACACAGAAAAGATGCAGAACATAAACATATTCATTACAGTTAAGGAGGTCACTGTGTTAGTGTTGGTAGCTCCTGTTAACACAGCCAACGAGAATTCCATCTTTTAAAACACTTAGGAAAGCCACGCTAACTCCTGTTGGTGCTAAAATTGTTATACAGCGTGGGCCTGGATTTTTGCAGTTTCCTCCCTTCAAGGGATAATTCTGTGAAATTACTCCTATTTCCTGTAAAAAGGGACACTCCCAACCTGCTAAACCGAAAGAGCTGTTAAGTGCCCACATCTACAGCTGTTACCTACATTCTTTCAATGCCTCAGTACAGCCCAGAGGCTGAACATGAGAAACATACCCCATTAGCAGCTGAACCAGAACAAAAAAACGCCAGAAGACAAAGTTACACAAAGCCTTCATGCTGGCCTGCAAGAACTGACAACTAGGATCCTCTGCAAGTGTTCTGTACAATTAATTAATAAATATAATGTTAAAAAGCAAGCTGAAACCAGCATATTAACCAAACCCCTAAGTCACAAACAAAGCACCTCTACTAAACATGGACCAGGAGTACTGACTGGATAGGAGTGAGGAGAAAAGGCTATTGCTGAGGAGCGGTCACCTGGAGACACCTCTACCATAGGGGAGGTGTCTCAGAGGGGAAGACACCAACTACAGAAGGCATGATAGGACTAGTGTTCTTCCCCTCAGCTCAAGAACATTAGCTATCTGTGAAGGCCACCAGTATCCCAGGAAGACAGCTGGATGGAGGATTAAGCCAGGACTTTTTCAGAGGTTATGGTAACACAGAACATATAGGTATTTTCAGGGTCACAGCAAGATCTGTGGGAATCAGGTGGCTGTGGGTGTATCTGAAAGAAGAAAGTCGTGTAAGTCTGAGGATTGGAAGGGAAGATTTGAAAAAAAGATCCAGTTCTTGTCCAAAAAATTTCCAACCCATGTTGAAAGAACCACTAGGAGCTACCATGAGGGCCTGCCCAGACTGCTAGCAGGTGGGATGGGCTCAGCCCCTAGAGGGTACATCAGGGCAAGTGATGCCTCACAGTGGCATACCTGGAATAAATGATGTCCTTCTCTGTTAAAAAGAAACAAATAAACAAAAACACAGCAGGGGAAGCAAAGGGTATACTTAAGGGCAGGGATGAAAAAGAGAGGCAAGGTTCTTGAAACCTGGTCTCACTGACAGCCTTAGATGGCAGCTCTTGAATATGCTCAAAACACCAGCTGGAAGATGGAGAGGTGGAAGAAGTAGCAGATGCATGTCTCACCCCAAATGTGTTACCATAATGATAAACAGGGAAGGCTGAGAGGGAGTTACAGCTAGGGCAGAGGAGAGGCAGTGCCGAAAGGGACCAGGTGACTCAGCAGCAGAGATCACAAAGAGGAGCCCTTGATGAGCACAGACAAGTAAACAGCCATTTCAGCACACCGGAGGAATGAACCAGGGCTGCAAATTGGATGGAGTTGTAAGGGCCTGGAAAAGCAGCTGGTGCAAGGACACACCATCCCTAAGCGGGTTGAGGTCATCAGAGGTGAGTGTGAGAAGACAAAGGCTTAGAGCCATAAAAGAATGCTTGAAGGAAGAGAGAGAGAAAGAGAGAGGATGATAGCAAGAAGGAAAAGAAATTTCCAGCCTTTTAGAGGTTCATATTTCATTTTGCATTAAGGATCTTTTATCTACTTTGGTTGTGACTGCATTATTCATAGATCTATGTGGGCCAATACATTTTACTTCAGCACAGACGAGTTACTGCCTTCCATTTAAATTTGGGGTAATTAAGGGCAGATGATACTCACTGAACCATTATATCTTTTTTTAGGATTAGAATCTTTGTTGTAATAAAACAGGTCTACAGAGCATATGCATTATTAAAGTCCTTCATAAAGCAAATAATTATTTTGGTCTTCATCTCAAAAATAAGCAGTTTCAACAAATTGCCTTGTGCTATTTATAGTAGTTGCATAGACCATGTGTTGATTGTATACATCAGGGACCAACAAAGTCATGCAAATACCCATTAATTAGCCATGGATACCAGTGTAAAGCACTTAGCTTGCCTGCTTACCACAAAATCTGAATGTCTCTCAGTTTTTGATGTTTTTATTCACACAGCATCCCATCCTATGATAACAAGAAATACTATTAAACCTGTTGAAATTAACGAGTCGTGGATGCAGAGCTGGATCCTTTAAATACCGTGAGCATTCAGTGAAAAACACAACCCCAGGTTATGTACTTACACATGCACCAGAAGAGCCGATCCTGACTCACAACAGGGTTTGGCATGGTCACTTCCAAGGGATGTTCCCAACCTAAATATTGCTGGTGTAATAAAACTTGTAAATTCTTACGTATAGAAAATTTGCATTTTCCATGTGAAATCTCAGATTCTCTATATCTTTCATGTTTAGTTTTGCATGTTATTTCCAACAAAATTGCTAACACCATAGCAATATATGGTTTTCTTTTTTTCTTCTAAATTATTCTGTTGCACTAGATTTGAAATAAATTAACTATCTATGGCTCATTTGTCTTCACATATTACTTCTACTAGTCCAGTAAATTTTTAAAGAATTGGTATTGCTTTCCCACATTCATGAATTTAAAAGGCTCATTAACAAGACCCGTATTTCCTAACTTTTGATTTACTGCATATACATGTATGTACACAGAAAAAGTATTCACCAGCAGTGAAAGTCAACACAAACAAACACAAGACTAATCATTATTTTGTTTGATCAGTTTATCTAGGATCACCAAGTGGTGCAGAGGAGCAACAGGCTGAGACAAGTCATGGTACTTTCCCAAGTCTGTCATGTTCATTCACAAAAAGGTCTTGATACTTCTGCAGGGAAAAAAAAAAATGGGTATCTTTCTGAAACTCAGGATGACATTTATTTTTTATGCTGTCGTTTCTGCTCTATGGCTGAATTCAAAGCTTGGAGGATCAGATGTCTGTTGTTCTGAATGTTGTAGCTGGTCAATTCTACTAGCTTGTCAAACTCCTCTTCTGTGTAGGTAAAGCTGTTTAAGCAGTATGGGGAAAAAATGCTGGAAACATCCACATTGCCCTGTGCCATCTCAGCAGGGCTCCGCTCCACACCTGACAAATAAAGAAAGGTTGTTGATGAGGTATGGATGTGGTCCCACATACCTCTTTCTAGAAGGGGCACGACATTACTCCTTGCTACCTGGACATGCTCATTTCTCTCCCATAGGAACCACAGCAGGGGAGGGAGAAGACCGTGCAACCAAAGTGCAGCCAGGTGGTGAGAGGATCATCTCTGTCCTGTAGCTTACCAGGTTCTTTGTATTTTCTGAAGGTGTCATTCACCAGTGGGAAAAACACCACTGTTGGCGCCTCTGGGGTCTCTGTGTCTTCGAAGATGTAGCACTCCTTAAGATTCCTCTTTTCTTCTTCACTCAGGTGGATTTTGGGAAATGGGATTCCCTGTTTTAGGAAGTACTTGGATGCTTCTTCTAAAGGCTGCATTCAGACAGGAAAAAAAAAGAAAAGGTCAGAAATTCTGCCAATTCCTCAACTTTTTTTTCTGATGTACAACATATCTATCAAAGGCTCTTCACAAAGATCTGGAAGCAGCACTCACTGTCAGTATTTCTTTTGGCTTATGTCTCCCGTGTGAGGTATTTAGTACCAGTTATTAACAGAACAACAGTTCCAGACCCACCCTCCAATTTGCACTCCTGATTGTTGTCCTACCTCCTCCTCCTTATCAGCTGTTATGTGTAAGATAAAGAAGATGTTCATGGCTGTAGGCAAGGGTGCCCTAGCTGCTTAAGACAGAAATGTCATGCCCCATACTGGAGAAAATACTGAAATGAGCAGAATGGACAGGAATCTGAAGTGGTATGGTTTTTAATTATGGATTCACAAAAGTGCAAAAATGTTGACTTGGCATGGAATATTTTAAAGCCTTTAACTGTCTTAGATGCCTTAAGATGGTTGGGAAAAGTGATGTAGGCATCTGGGAGCAAATGTCATCTTGATGGAAATGTTAATTTAATCTTATGCATGTGTAAATAATTTTTGAAAGTAGGATTTTTGTTCCTGAATCTGATTGGTGCGTATGAAGATTTTAGCCTTCAAAAACTTCTGTCTTGTCCATCTACTAACAGGAATTAGAGACCAGGTTATTAGCTGGTATTCAAAACAGCAGATGTGGCATCAAAGGACAATTCTACTCCACAATTCAGAGCAAAATATAAATCCAGTTCCTATTCTAAAGACAACTGGACAAATTACTTCTGATTCAACTACATGCTGATATCTTTAGGTTGATATCACAACACAAACAAAACAAGTTCATCAGTGGTGGTACTAGTTCCACAGAAACACTTGGTATGGAGTGTAACCTCAATAGACATATAGAGATCCCAGGGGCATGCAGATCTAGAAGACAGCAGCTGACTATTAGAGGGTTAATTAAAATAAAAGATTTAGGAAACTGATGCTACTTCTGTATTCCTTAGGGGAATTTGCTGTGGTATACCAGCATCACGGGGACCTAGACATTTAGGAAATGGGAGCTGTACACCAAGAATCCTTTCCTCCCAGATTTAGCTTCTCTACGTAAATTATTCTGACCCCTTAAACAGGACTAACAGACAGCAGTCATTATTGAAAAAAATAGCGGTCATTGCACCGATGTCTGTGATCCAGAAGAGTAGTTTAAGTGTAGGACAACATCCACTTTCCTCTCCGGCCTCATAAGCGGTGGGTAGCTGATATCGATGTATCCCGCTGTGTCTGCCAAGCACATGAACTCTGCTGTTTCTGTCAGCTGGTTGGGGAAATTCTCTAACACAGTATCTGAAAGGAAGTATTTGTTACGATGAATAATTCACTGAAAAAGTAATATATCTGTTGTTTGTCTAATAAGGGAGGAAAAAAATGCCTCTTGTCTTCCCATTACTTTTACTTTTACTTTCCAAGACAGTGCCACACTACAGAAACTCAGCCTTGACAAAGAAAAGAAAGACCTGTCCAAGGCAAAAAGGCAGAGCTCCTTCACTTCTCATGCTGCTCTCTTCCATTAACAATGAGCACTAGTTGCCCGTCCCTGGAATCGAGGGACTCCTTGGAGCTGATTTGACAAGGAGAATGAAATTTCACTAGTTATCTTTAAACTTTTGTTTCCAAAGTGAAGAATAAATCCTATTCATCCTCCGCTTTCTCTTCACTGACAAAACCACCAACTGCCTAGGCAGATAAAAAATTAATATTCAGGGTTGTTTACCTTTCCATATACAGAAACTTTTGCTCTGAAGGTATTCATTGTGCATCTGAAACCCTTTCAGGAAGTTGTAGAACTTTGAAACCATCACCCGCTCAGTCAGGACCTGCCGAATGATGCCCATGATGCCACATTCAGGGGTGACTAAGTAAGTCTCCAACTCATGGCTCCTGACTGGTGGGGAAGGCTCATCTCCTTCTGAAGGATAGAGGAGAGGAACAAGTTATTGCTTTAATAATATTCTTTGTAATATTTAAAATAGTAAAAGACCTCTAATATTAGCTAAAGAAAATACTAATAAGACAGGGCAACATACAATCAAATCGATGTCAAAGTACAAACAAGAAGAAAATCAATCTTCAATAAAGTATATTCCATGAAAAGTAAAGGCAAAGTGGCAACGAACTTCCTAAAGCTGAAAAAAGCAATCTACTCCTTGATAAAAGTCTGGTGGATTCCATGTGTGAAAGTCAGGCCAGGCTGAGAATCTGGACCAATTTATTTCAAAATTAGACCAGGCTGGCTTTGGGAAAAAAAAAATGCTGTCAGGAAACTTAGACACCCAGAAAAAAAGCAGAGAAAAAGGACTGTGCTAAATGGCACCTCATGAGATTGGGAAGTGGTCTCATAGCTTTCTATCACAGGCATTTAGAGGTCAGGATCCTGCAATACTTCTGCGGAGAAAGTGATGAAAAGCCCATAAAATAAACTCACTAACCACATTTGAACACAGGAAGGCCAGTCAACACCTCTGAGGAGCACTGGTTTACAACAAGATCAAAGAAAATTGAAATGGCATTCCACGTGACTGATATATCCCTGCCTTCAACAACATACAAGAAGTACTGTCTGCCAAGGCAGACAGAGTACACAGCACTGAGCTTTTTGTTACAACATGTAGGTTCACTGCAAGGACCCTGCAAAGATCATAGAATCATAGAATCATTTAGGTTGGAAGAGACCCTTGGGATCATCAAGTCCAACCATCAGCCCTACTCTACAAGTTCTCCCCTACACCATATCCCTCAACACCACATCTAATCTACTCTTAAACACAGTCAGGGAAGGTGACTCCACCACCTCCCTGGGCAGCCCATTCCACTGACTGACCACTCTCTCTGTGGAAAAACTTTTTCCTAATGTCCAGCCTAACCCTACCCTGCTGCAGCTTGCAGCCATTCCCTCTTGTTCTGTCGCTAATTGCCCGTGAGAAGAGACCAGCACCAACCTCTCTACAATGCCCTTTCAAGCAGTTGTAGAGAGTGATGAGGTCTCCCCTCAGCCTCCTCTTCCTCATACTAAACAATCCCAAAATGACGATCTGTTAACATAAGTTCAGTAGTTTTATATTTGTTGGCAAATCATCACTTGCATAAATTCAGTCCAAGGCAGACTAATGGAAATAAAGTTGCTATGAATTAATTAAGAGAAGAAAACTAATTAGATATTTCTGGCATCATGACACCTCATGGAAAACAAACAAACAAACAAACAAACCAAACAACCTGCAGTGCAACACTGGCCTCAGATTTAAGATTTAAAAAGCCTTCACTAAGATTTCACTCTATATTCATCGAAATGTAACATTCATTTAAAGATTCAGAAGACAACAGGTAAAGTAGAAATAGAAACAGAACCAACCAACATCAACGGTCCTGTGTTGGGTACACCTCAGTGAGCACCTTTCTGTAGGATCCGACGAATGCCAGGCATCCAAGAGGTTGTAGGAAAAGACATTGCTCCACAGACCTGTGCATTGGTAGAGATAAGGGCAACTGCTTTGGAAATATTTTAATGGAAAATATCCCTTTAAAAAAAACCAAAATTTGAGCTTTGTAATGTGTATACAGAAAGAATCAAGGTTTCCAAACTCTCACCAAAACATGTATGAAGTTCTTTTGCAGCAACCCACATTCTGTCCCCAAAGAGGAACCTAAATAGTTTTAAACAATGTGCTGGGCCTTCAGCCAATGTAATTTATTGCCACATGCAGCTATTGCCAATACACTGCAAACCAATACACTCTGTCCTATAAACAACTTTCACCACAAAGTAAAACCACACTTTCCCATAAAATAAGGGTTTGATCTGCAAAGTATGTCATATACAAATGTATACTTAGCCAAAGGTTTGGAGACCATGCCTGAACAGCCAAGATTCAGGTGATTAGATGTCCCTTATAAGATTTCTCTTGTCACAAGTTCTTCTGAGTGAGACACCTCTCCCTCTCCTCGTTCTCATCCCCATAGCCCTTCTTCCACTTGTTTCCTCCCACTTAAAATGACATCTAAAAATGTCTCCTCAGTGCAGAAATCTCCAAAAGCTTGTTGGATCTTGAAAAGCATTTTCTCTTTCACAGCTGTACCAGGGAAGGCAGTTCTGAGTTTTGCCTTGCCAATATCTGTCAGTGAAAGGTTTGCAAAAGCCATACATCACAAAGGATGCAACAATTTGAACCACACAATACAATATTCATGCATTAATTAGTAACAAAAATACAAATCCCTTTTAAACCTGGCTTGTTTTGGAGTGGGACAAGAACCCAAAGGTCTTCTGCTTCACAGGAAGTCCCCACAAGAATGTGCCTTGCTTGAGAAACATTAGAAATACATGGAATCAGATAGGGGGCTCTTTGACTCTACATTTAACTGGCAACCAGAGTTCATTTGCAGATAATTACTGGCCAGCTGCCATCAATACAACCTCATCTCCCTGCAGCTTGTGAAGCTTCTGTCCAGGTAATTCCTCTCATTTCTCCTGTCTTCACTTGGTGCCTTCTCATTTCATAATTCTTCCAGCTCCCCAAGCCCCAAGTTACACACTATTCAGGCATTTTAATGTCTTCCAAACATTGTTGTCACCCCAGAACCTGGTCATAATTACATAGCGCTGTTACCATGGTATCTATATTTGCTGAAGTAAGAACTATGGGAAGAGACTGTATCTTTTACTAGGCTGACAGAGTTTAAAACAGTTGCCGAGTTTTCATGCACCCCAGCCTTCCTTCTGGAAAACTGAGAGTCTTGTATTCCCATAAACTCATCCAATCTTTCCAGCTCTAGTCATTACTCCTACTAAAAGCCTTACATCTTCCTGCAAAAGGCACCTTGCTGTACCTAATAGTGCGTTTTAATTGCATCCCAAGAGGGCGCTGGATTTTGTATCACTAGATGGCAACATTGCTTTAACTCTCTACTCTGTCCTTCCTAAAGATACACCTATGGCTGTGGGGGCACCAGCCTAATTCAGGTGCAGAGGGTGAGAGCACAAGAGACCAGCCCAGGCTGGATGTTTTGGGTGTGCTTGCTACCTGGCCACTTCAGGTCTGACCACACCACTGTCATTGTGAAGCTGCAATGAAGACACCATGTTCTCGAAGAAGGCTTTGTAGTCCCACCTAGCTCTGTAATCTATCTCCTAACCCTGGTGGTCAGCACAGAGCAATTAATGGAAGAATAAAAGAAAATGGAAAGTATTACAGCAGTGCTCTCTAGTGCACTCTCCAACAAGTTTCTGGATTTAGTATTTCTAGTGCTGGTGGCTGCATCTGAACTACTGTGTTTCAGAGCCACCAGTTGGACTAACACGAACTGCATAAAAACTGCAAAGCTGTCTTTCATGCAGTACTGGAAGCTACCCACCTTACCAAAATAAGGATGACAAAACTCACTGATATAATCATGCTAGCAAAATTACAACGGATTTAGAATACTAAAATTGCCTCATTTCCTCTAAGTATTTTTTAGCCCATGTTCAGTGTCTAAGGAATTCAGCCAGAGGTGAGAATATCACATTCTATACTTTGCTTCAGTCCTTCATGTTACAGGGCACTCGTTGCAATATGCAGGTTCTGTATTATATTAAAAATAAATTAAATATTAAAGTAATTAAAATTTTCACAGTGGAGCACATCACCTTTCATGAAACAGATGCGGGATTCAGGAAGTTTCTTCATCAGGCGACCCATGAAGAACTTGCTGCCAAACTCCTCTGCACGAATGAAGGCGCCGTATTTTAAGAAGCCAACCTCATAAGGGGTGAACTCCACCCATTCTGCAGAGGCACAATACAAACTTTTAAGAAGAGCAAGTTAAGGAGGAAAAGGAACTGTTTATGAATGTTCACGAGCACCAGGGGTTGAAGGGCATGCAGTAAATCATAATGCAGATCATTTGGACACCAACCAAGTCCAGATACAGCACCATTTTGCCATCACCTTTGAACTCTGAAAGGCTGTAGTCTTCTTTGATGTTAAGGATCATGTAGATAGGTAGGGGGTTCTGACCCTGATTCAATGCCTGTCGCTCATCTGAGAGTTTGTGGTTGTTTTTCTGTGAATTGACCAGAAACAGAAAAAGCAAAACCAAGGGACCTTGTTGGCTTGGTGTATGGGTTTGCAAGATTGCAGCAAAATAAATGCCACTTCCATCTTCATTTTTCTTATTCTCTCTACTCATTTTGTGTCCAGACATACTGTTAACCAAAGATTGATCTAAACATATATATGTCCACATAAGCTGATTTAATTACAGGTGAGCTGCAGGACATTTTGTAGTGCAATGGCCTCTCATTCTTGCCAGTAAATGTATCCACTTTACATGGTTTATTTAAGTTCTCACAGGGAGGAAGAGAGCAAAAGAAACCAAAAGCAGGACTCTGCTGTTAGGTTCTCAGATACTCATACTGGTAGAAGGAGACATAGGTTTTCTACTCTACAGAATACCCTTTGGGCTACTAATTATGTGTTGAGAGTTATGTGGGGACAAATCCCCTCTATTAGTCAGCAGAATCGTCTGCTAGATAATGTTGGCATGCTGTCAGGCTAGCATCTGTCCCTGGAGATTAATTTATCATCTGGAAGCATTCAGTAGCTGTACTGGAAAAAAAAAAGGACATGCTACCCCATCACTTAGCGCTTTTTCCAGCAGAAGGCCCCAAAAATCAATGCTAGAGATTTGGTATCCCTCTTGCTTTCGCAGTTTTAGCTCCTTGTCATAGTACTTCAAGCTCTCCAGTGAAAAGCAGCTTAGTTTGCACTTGGTCATATGTCTGCGGACTTCACGTATTGGTCCTGACAAATCCTTGTGTGACCAGTTGGCGCTCTGATATAGGTGTGACAAGGCCCTGGGGAAAAGAAAGGAAGTATGTTGTCATATGATCTAAACTCTTTACCTTTTTAAATTTGGATTTGAGGATCACATCAAATGAACTTGCTGAGGTTCACTGAAAACATCTTTTGGGCTCAGTTTATTATTATTAAAAATAAATGATCTTTTGATTTAGAGGACTCTCAGATCACTAGTGAAATGTGAGGACATGCAAAAAGCCCCTCCATGCTATGCAGGTTTATGCACAAGGGTCACTCACTAGAAAAGATCCTACTGAAAAAAAAAGGGCCAAGGAAAATGTTGTTCCGCGTAATCAGTGCTTAGGCCATAGTCTGGCTCAGGCAATGTGTTCCTAATGCAGCAATAAAAAAGCTTGAGACCAAAGTAGTACACCCTCCTCTACCAAAATGGAGAATAAATCTCTTATGCAACAGATTATAGAGGTGACGAATTATGTCTTTGTTCAGGATCTCCTTACCATGTTGAACCAGATGACCCAGTAATGTATGAAATAGAATCTAAGAGATCCAGCTTCTGAAGACCCAACAGGTTTCCTAGCAGAGACGTCAGTGCCCGGGTGCCACCTCCTGTTGTCATGACTGCTACAACTGGTACCTGTTTAAACATCAGCACAGCAGTGGTGAGCAACAGCTTATTTTGCCAGCACTTGTGATCAGAGTTGAGTGAATTGCAGCATTTCTGTCACACAAGGAATTCCAACGTTTCACCATTTCCCCAAGCAGGGGAGAAAGATGAAAATATGGTATTTTGCACAGGAAAAAAAAAAAAAAAAAAGGCTTTGATAATTTGCTAATTTTTAATTTTTTGCTCAAAATCAATCAATTTTGGCTCTAAATTGCTACATGCTGGGTTACCAAAAACAGCACAAAACTTTTCAAGACATTTCAGTACTAGACTGCATTTTCCTTAGTGCTTTATTAGCTCTTCGAGCTCTATTTTGAGAGCAAGCAGAGGTCTTCCTCTCTTCTAAGTCAAATATAATGACTAGATTACATTTTTTATAAAGCACCTAGAGTATATAATTGAAGTGATGAACCACAAAGCCCAAATGCATGGAAATAAATTGTGTTACAGATTGTGTTACGCATTCCTTCAAGAAATGTACTGAAAGAAGAGAAGCCAAGTGATATTTCCCATACACATTTCCAGGTAATTACATCAAGGAAATACTTGATGACCTGATTCAAATTAAGTATTTTAGGTCAGAGCAATGTATGCTGATTTGGGTTTACCTGACTATACTAAAACATTCTCTTGTTGGAAAGTCTGAAATCCATAGTTAGCCATACTTCCCCTCAAAAATCCTTATACTTAAGAAACTGTTTTTTCCACTGAACCTAGAGCGATAATGAGAAACAATAGACTGATGCAATCAGTCTGTGAGCAGGGGCATCATTTATGGCATCCAAAGTCATTCTGTCATGTTTAATATGCCTTTGGTCCAGTTGTCCTGGACCAAGGGAAAAGCACCAGTGAAAAGAAAACAACACTCAAAGTGAAAACATCTTCATTTCTGAAGTGCCTGATCACAGATCATGTTCCATCCCTAAAGCACCAACCATTCCCATGCCAGCATGGACATGAACAAATACAAACCCTAACTCTGCCAGACAGATGAGAGAAAAATGTTGAATGTCTTCATGCTACTGGAGTGACAACACAGCTGAGATGATGAGGACCAGAGGAGAGACTCCATGATAAGAAACATCCTTACCATTCAGTATTACGTGTTACTTACTTTAACCGTTGGGGTTTCCCCAATCAAAATCTGATAATATAAAATACTTTATGGATCCCTGGTGTCTGAATGTTCAGCTAGGAGAGTAGGATTATCCAGGTCTATAACTCACAGATGAAAATGAAATCAGGCAGGGAAAAAAGTGCTGATTTATGGCATTCTATTTGTTTTCTGAACAAATGTGTAGCAAGTGGGTTTAATACTACCCATGCTTTCACATTGTTTCATCTAAACATCTCTCAATGCTGTACATGGGACACTGTATACATCAGGGTTGGTTAAGGAAGAACAGGTGAAAGGCTACAAGCATAACACATTCCAGTTACACAACACAGTCCAGTCCTTACAGTGCTCCCCATACCTCATGGTCTTGTAGGTCTTGCTCTAAATTAAGTGCTTTTTTCAGAGCAGAAGCCACAAACTTCTTCCGTTTCTGTAGGAAATTTTTCTCCTCCATACACAGATCAAACTCCAAGCGAACATCCAAGTTTCTCGACCTCAAACAAAGTCCGGTGTTAATTAAGGTGTGCACGATCACTTACAATTAATGTCTGGACACACATTTACAAATTCTACTATTAGGCTTAGAAAAACTGCTATTGCAGTCCCCCCAAAGGACATGGTATAGACAAGGTAGAGAAAAAGCTGAGAAAGTTAGAAATTGTAAAATCCTACAGAAAAAAACCCAAACAAACCCAAAAAACCAAAACAAAACAACCCAGAAATCTTTTTTATTGGTACACTGATTTTCAAGAAGCTTCTAACATGAATACTGGAATCCCTTTACAGATAGTATAAACAGTGGAATATTTAGGACTTGCTGCCTGAAAATCTCCAGGTTTTATAAATACAAATACTCTGGATTCTTTACAAGGAAGGAAAGTAGGTATAAACATATATTCTTCTAAATAGCTGCATGGATTTTGCAGCCAGAAAATATTATTCTCCTCATCCAAACTGAATGAGTACGGTAACAGGAAATTTCACCCAGCACAGTAAACAACATTCACCTTCTGGAGATGGGTAACTAACACGGGGTAAATAGGGACAAATATAATCATTGACTAAATATTTTCTCCCTTATAATTAGAGAAAAAGGTAAGAAGACAAAAGAGCTGGGCAAAAAAGCATCCTTTTCTTCACAAACACAAAAA